>JAGQAX010000016.1:3250342-3585342 GCA_019142605.1 Cephalopholis sonnerati
GCCAACATAACCTTGCCCCCTTATCTCCCGACATCAACAACTTCCTGCAATGTTTAGTTCCCCTAATTTATGTGCTCTTGTTTAATTTCAGTTCAGTGTGAAGAGTCTTTACTGCATTTTGCTGTAATTTACGGACTCCTCCCCATTTCAACAAGAGCAGGGCTTCACCCGACTACTCACATGCCAAGTAGTGGCGCACAGGAGGACAGACAGGCAGGGGTGAAAGTAGTTTTAAATTTTTGCCGGTACTATTACCAAAACCCTCATCACTCTCTCACTTCATGCATTTTAAAATAGCAAAGTCAAAACCCAAACAAATAAAAACATTTCAATATTTTACTGTAGGCTACCTGTAGGCCTATGGAGTAGGCAGGAATTAAAAACACTTGAAAGTGTTTCAGCCAACCACAAGAATGTGTGGAATTTCGTTGGTGTAATTTATTGTTCGCCCTGTCCCGGCGCAAGCGGCGTTTCTTGACGTCTGTGGACCAGTTGTGGAAAACGTCCCAGTGCATTAAATCAAACGCACCGATCCCCATAGCAACCACTGTGTTTCGGAAGTAGACGCGCATGCGCACTCACATACTGCTGAGTGAAATCTCCGGTCGTTAGCTCATAAGCAGTTTCTTTTCCGAGCTGTTCTGTATTGTTAAAATTGAACAAAATAACACGAAACACAACTGCTTACTCTCCTACTAACCACCTATTAACCTCCTACGCCTATTGGGACATTTTGCAACGAACGTGAAGGCATTAAACATGTGGTACATGTTTCGAAGGCTGGGCGCAGAGGAGACCACCGGGCTCTCTCTGAGGGGAGGGGGAGAGAAGCAGGGCAAGAGCCTTGAGGAAGAGAGGGAGATGCCCGGCCAAGGCTCCGTCCAGCATGGACTAAAACACAGCACGGACAGTTCAGAAACAATTCGGAATGAGTTAAAAGGAATTTTTAAACAGACAAAGTAGTTTTCAAGACTGCATATTGCTAGCGGATTTATTTTCTGACCCAGAGTGCGGCTACTAGTTCTGAATGAGGGCTTTATAGCAGGCAGCCGCTCTCCCATCTTCCTGGTACTGCGTTCCGCCACTGAATCTTTTAGTGGCGAAGCTGCAAGCAGTTCTGCTGTTGACAGGACAGAGAGTAGTCCTGGTCAGAGCATTAGCAGCTCTGTACGTCACAGAAAGACAGGCTTCGATCCATCTTTGCTGTCAGAGAGAAAACACTCCTGACTCTACAGGACTGATATTGGTAAGGTTAGGTGCAAAAGTAAATAAAAATATGTAAATGTTCTCATTGTTGAGCCATGTATTACTGGAGTCAAAAAAACAATAATAATGTGATGAAACTAGTGATTTATACCCCCCCCATGGGCCCATCCACCACCCCAAAGCAGTCAACCAAGGGGGAAACACTGAATCTCAACACAAAAGACAAAGTAGGAACCACAGGCTCATGGTTCAGGTTGCACTCAACACAGTGTAAGTGCAGTTTAGACAGCTCTGGTTCTTTTACCCACCCTCTTGTTTTGGTTGAGTTCAGTGTATTTTCTTGGTTGAGGGACTGTTAGTCTTTGGGGTGAAATTTTGCTTTTCACAGAGCTTTGAAGCTTAACATAAAAAAGGAAGCGTACCCAGCCTACGAGGATGCCATCCTTTCACAGTGCGTCCTCGTTCCACGTCCACCAGCACCCTTCTGCCATCAATCTTCTTCCCATCTGCATGCTTGTAGGCAGCTGGAGAGGACGAATGGGGAGAGGGAAGATAGAGGTGAGATGGGAGTACAGCTGCATCAATGTGGCCAAGGAAACAAACAGTGCATTATTATACTGACCAGGAGCAGGTGAGGCCGAGATGGCTGCTCTCTGGGTAAAAGCCGAGGGATAATGGGAGCAGACTTCCTTCCACCCGATGAGTGATTGATACAGTATATTACATTTTAAACTGCATCATGTAAATACCCAGCATAATTTTTTGTCTACATTAAATAGCAGTGTATTGGAGCAATGTAATGTCATGCGGGTTGTCTTAAGGATAATCATGTGGATTTAACTGCTGCTCATATCAGCTCCTCTGGGATGTTGTGATCACAACAATGCAAACTTACCCAATCCCTGTGATTTCGGCATGACCTTGCAATTTGTCCAATTAAAAAATTTTTACCACAAATTTGACTTTAAAAAGGGTAAAATCTAATTTCATTGAGGAGCTGCACGCAGCACATCTGTTTGTTTAACCCCTCTTTTCCCAGCTCTCCCTCTCAATTTATTATGAGACTACTGCTGTGGGAGTGAGAGCTCTTCGCAAAAGACAGAGTCAAGGCTCAGGCAGAACCTCTGCATTAACATCTGTTTGGTCATGCAGACACGGTTCTATTCAAAGTACAATTGTTCCACTTCAGCCCAAGGCCTAGATGGGAGGGCTAGGAGTTAAAGTGAAACTAAACAATGCTGTTGGGTCTGGAGTGAATGTCAGTCAAATATCACATTTAAAACAAAGTTCAACGTTGTGAGGCGGCTGCAGCGAAGTCGAAAGCAGTGTTTTGGACTGAACTGGAGTGAGAAGCATGTGCAGTGGGCGTGCTTGCTAAGCCTACAGTCCGCGTGGTCACAAAAACTGGGCTGCACATGGACATGTGCACACATGGGAGGATGACGAGATTTGCATCACACTGACCAAATCCGACCCTCACGGACACAGAAACTGAATTGGGCTTCACACACACACACACAGTGACAGAGCTAACATCATCCAACAATTATTAACAGGTTTAATGACAGAGTCAAGCCATTTCTGTGTCAGTGTGAGATTAGCAGTTCAATGTCAGATGTTAGCTGCTAGAGGGAGTAGAAAGAGAGCAGCTCACAGAGACAGCCCTTAGACACTGTGTAGAATGGCAGAAACAGCTGATTGTCAGCAGTCAGCTGTTGCTGTTCGCCCCCTTGCCATGATGGCCAGAAAACATGTCAAAGTGAAGTAGTTGACCTTTGACCTTTTAGACATTTGTGTAAATTCTTGTTAAGTCACAGTAACCTTTAACAATCATAATTTCATCGGATTATTGTTGAGTCCAAGTGGACATTTTTGCCAAATTTGAAAAAAATGCCCTTGAGGGTTTCTTGACATATTGCCTTCCCAAGAATGGGACGGATGGACAGCACTAACACATAATGCCCGGGTCCATGGCTATTGCTGGTGTGGAGGCAAAAAACAACTACGAACACTGCAACATGCATTGCATTTTTTTTTTAGAAAAGCTGCTATGAAATGAGACATTTCAAGCTTCAACAATCTCTAAAACAGCCCATGAAATCCTAGAGGGACTCATATTTTGACAAATGCTCAGTCTCTCACACAGGTTTGACTAACAAATTTGAACATCTTAAACTAGATCATGTGCCATAGTCTTATATCGCCTTTTCATTATACATTTATTATTTGCATTTGTATTTTTTACCCACTGTGCTAAGACACTTGACAGTGTGGTTATCTACAGTTAAAAGCACTGCTATAACTGTATGTAGTGCATACACCTGCGACAACTATCGATTTTTCTTACAGGTGAACTTTAACTTCTTTGACAATCTCAAAATTCTATCATTGCAGTAAAGCACACTGAATAATTGAAATCTGTGCAATGTGTACAAAGTCCAGACACTTGATTTTGACCTTTAATATTTAAATTCATGACTGTGCCCACAATAGCATCATACTGGTCAGGTAAATCAAATGTATCTTACACTATCCACAGTATAGGATTTGCAAACAAATAATGTTTTGGCTGTAGAATGTTTTGTTACAGCAGCTTCAATCTGCTGGAACCTTTTATAAGCTTTGTGAGGTCAACATGATGGAAGCAGCCAACAGTAAGAAGCTTTCATCAACCAGGAGTCTCCAGCGTGTGACGTGGCATATTTCCAACCTCATGTACATTCAGACTTTATCCCACACTTCATCCCACCACACAATAGTCTTTTGATCCATCTTGAATGATGGAAGTGGACTTGGCGAGATCCAGGTGGGTCATCCTGGCTGCTACACTGGACTGATGTAGTGATGATCCCTGAGGGTAAAACTCTTAGGTCCAAGAAGAGGGCCTTACCAAAACCCATCAGTTACAGCATGGAGTCTGAGGGCCTTACCAAATCCTCACATTAGCATTCTGAGGGCCTTACCGACCTCCCTCACGTGGCCTATGACAGCCTCTGCACCAGTCTTAGGGTCTTACCAAAATCCTCCAGCACCAGAACACACATACCATCACAACAACTCTACCTGGGGCCTTACCAGAACCCCTTCATTCACTGTGTTTACTTAGGATGACAACATCCCATCCAAATGATAGGGCCTTACCAAACCCCCACCAGTCCTACCAAAATCCCAAACTGGGAGAAAAAAAAAAAAAAAAAAAAGCCAGGCCACCTTCCTTACAGAAGTTGCCTTACCACAACCCCAAACAACTGAGAAAGAACCTTTTTTTTTTTACTAAGAATTCGATGAAGTCATGTTCCCTGATACGTCTTTGAAATAAAGTGGCTTGAAATATCAAAAGTCCAGTGTCTAAACTTATTAACTTACATGTCAAACTGAAACTGTAGGAACTCTTTAAAAAACCTTGACCTTACTTACTATTGTTATGAATTAATCTGCAAGGCTACATTAACTACTATCTACTTTTAGTTATGTAGTGAATAAATAATGTATGAATAGCCCATTCAGCAGAATTTAAGAAAATTTCCCTCATCTGCCATTTTTATTAAAGCCAGCTCAGACCTGTTAGGTTGGACAGTATTTTGCATCAACCTCTCAGGTGAGATTTGAACTTTTTCCAGTAAATGCCATAGTTAAGTGTATTAAGATAATTAGGCTCTACAACCCACCAGCCTAACAAATAATAATAACAACTGAAGACCAAAGTTACGATTTCTTGGTTGTATTCTGCACACCAGTCAAGTTGCAGTTACGGTTAACATCTGTATCTCTAAAAACATGGATGCTTCACACAAATCTTTCCCCAGCAGCACAGAAAATCTATATGATCAGTAGTTTTAAGGTGGACACCCAAGATTAGTGTCACCAATTAAGTACCTGACCAAATGTCTCCCCCTTCTGTTCCTGAGTTATGACAATGAACAATGGCTAGAAAAGTGTTTTTGCAGAACATTATGGTGTCACAGTGAGGTTCAGGTTTGACCTTTTAGATACAATATGACATAACTTCATCATTATATCCTAATAGACATTTGTGAGAAATTTTCTCATAATTTATGAATTCTTTAGTTAAGGCCCAAAACATGTTTTGTGAGGTCACACCGACCTTTGACCACCAATCTGTAATCAAAAAGGATGTTTGTGCCAAATCTGAGGAAAGTCCTCCAAGGCCTTCTTGAGGTACCACATTTACAAGTATGAGACAGATGCAAGGTCACAGTGACCTCTGACCACCAAAATCTTAACAGTTCATACTTCAATTCAAGTCGACGTTTGTGCCCGATTTTAAGAGATTCCCTCAATGTGTTCTTGAGATATTGTGTTCAGGAGAAGGTAACAGTTAAACTGACGGACGGACAACCCCAAAACATAATACCTCCGACCACGGCCATCACCGCCACGAGGCATAAAGACCCAGCAGCTTTACTTTACAAGTTTAAACAGATTCAACTTTATGACAAACATAATCTGACGTCATACTGCAGTGGCCAACCACGTGACCAGCGAACAGACCAAAGAGACGGCCATGGTCCACAGGAACCATACAGTCTATTTCTATGATTAAATAGCACAGGGAGTAAAATAATTAAGTAAGTAGGCTATTAACAGCTTGTGTGTACTGTCCTACAAAGGAGAGCACTAGCTGTTTTGTGTGTGTGCAGGTGTGTGTTTTGCGGTAGACACTACAGTTATGATAGTCAACGGGATTCTACAGATCTTAAACGCTAACATAAACAAACTTACCAAAGACAACTGTCACTGAGATGGGGAGATTGGCTTTCTCTCCACCCTTAACCCCCCCACAAATTGGCCCTTTAAGGGACACTCCCACACTGCCACACCATCATGTGGCTATTTGCTACAACGCCGGATTTGGTGTTAACGCAGCCCAATGAACTTACATTTGTTTGTGGATTTACAAACGAATGAAATGAAATTTATTTTTGTTCGTACTGAAAATGATTAAAAATTGTCTTTTTAAAATTCTTTAGACAAGTGTCTTTCCTGCTATCTTACATTCACGTTACTGAAATGAACTGCTACTCAACAAGACTGAAAATGACAATGTGATTCTGAAAAGCTGCTACAAAATCAGTCTGTGCACAACACTAATCACAACTAACTGCACGAGAAGGTGGACAGACTGACAGCTGATCTCTTGCTTGTTCACTGACCTTATGCTTCTCCATACAGCTATGTCATTGCTATTGCTAAGCATGAGCCTTGAGTAACCTGAGGTGGCTTTGACATAAAGGGCAGAATCACTGGGAAACACTCAATACACTAGTGGTCAGGGGTGCGTTCAATGGTCAAAGCCTAAGATCCAAGTAGTAGTAATTGCACTGAAAGCTCTTCAGGACTTGTAAAGAAAGATGCTTTACCCATTGAACGTAGCTCCTCTTCCCTATGTAGGAGATGGAGGGTGGAAAGAAATCTTACCCATCATACAAACCCATTATACCAACCATATACTGAGCTGTGGTAGTAGGGTGTAGATGTATCATAACCATCATCATCTGCCAGCCAGCTCTGGCCAATAGCCATCACAGATTGGCGGCTGCAGTGGCAATGAGAACAACACACAGTTAATATACTGTTTAGGCCCACATCCCCCCTCAGTTCACCCCCTGCTGTGACTACGTGTTTGCTGTGATTCAGCAACTCTGGTCTTGAAGAGCCAATCACACTAATATCCTAGAATGGTGACATTGTGTTAGATGGCACCATTCCCTTGTCTAATGAGACAGTTCTCCACTATTCACTGTAGGATCACCACCGGCTTAAAATCTCTCACTAGTGTGGTGAATTAAACTAATCTCACCATGACCAGGGTTGAAGACCACCAATAAAAACAAACAAACACAATAGCTGAGTCATACAAAAGATGGGGTTCCATAGTCCCTGACACATTTCTAGCCAAAAAAAAAAAAAAAACTCATTCAGTGCTTGGTGACCTTGTGCTTACCATTACAGTCCAACCAGGAGAGCTGCTCTTCCACAGAGCTACAACGCCTAACAGTTAAGAGACAATGTCCCCTTTGACAGGAAAAACGTTCAGGTTGACAGGTGAAAGACACAGTTCTACCTCTTGTTCCTCACACTTTTCCCAGGATGCCCCACTGAATCAAGTGGTTACTCTCCTCAACCAGACTATTGACTGATGACACGCATCAAACACAAACACACATCATACAACCACCACATTTGGATTTCAACATGCAAATTGTAGAACACGTTAAGAATACTCTGATACCTCTGACTGCATTAACATCCACTTTCTCATTAGGTAATAGTCATCCTAAAGTGTGAGAGAATGTTGCCACCCCAGTATCATTACAAAAATATCTATATATGGAAAATTAAGGCACAAACTGAAGAATCACTTGCATGTCACAGAGATCAGTCTTCATGAATATGTGAAGAGAGAAAAAATGAATTTTGGCTTAGTAATCTACATTGGTACTCACAATGCATGTCTCGCTCATGCTCATACTCAATGAATGCATAGCCCCGAGGCTTTCCTGTCCTCTTGTTGTAGACTATGTAAATCTGGAAAAAACAAAAACGGAGACATTGGTTGACTGTGGAAATCATCACAATACAAACACACCTGCCAAACTTCAATATATTTACAGGCCACAACAGCTGTGTGTGTCTACATACATCACAGTGTCATGCAATCCAAAGCCACAAACTTGAATCAGACAGTCTGACATGTTTAACAAAAAATGAAAAAAATATGCTTCATATATGTGCTATTTATTGAAGGTCAGTTAGGCTACACTATTCAATTCAATTTTATTTATAAAGCCCAATATCACAAATCACAATTTGCCTCAGAGGGCTTTACAGCGTACAACATCCCTCTGTCCTGTAGACCCTCACAGCGGCTAAGGAAAAACTCCCCAAAAAAAACCCCTTTAACGGGGAGAAAAAAAATGGTAGAAACCTCAGGAAGAGCAACTGAAGGAGGGATCCCTCTTCCAGGACGGACAGACGAGCAATAGATGTTGTACAGAACAGATCAATATAATGAATTATTATATATTATATAACTATTGCTAGTTATACTATTTATTGCAGGTCAGCTACACAGACACTATGCTACACTGTACAGTAATTTTTCCAGTGACTTGCATATGTTTGTCATTTCAACATTGTAGCCATTCCTGACCATTTGCAGTGTTTCTTGTAATAGTTTTGCAGCAAAATTGGTGTGTGTAATCAGGTGTTTTAAACACAGGTAAATCGCTAAAATAGGCTACAGACTTCTTTCCCTTGCCAGTGGACAAGAGCCGTGTACACAGCTCTGCAGTAGACGAGTATGCCTTTTTTCTTTTACTGGTGTGTCACGTTCGACATCATAGATAGGCTGGAAAACAGGTTAGTAATCAGTGGAAAGCAGTACATTGACCTGTTTTATGTAACTAACTTATTCAGTCTCTTTCAAACTCGGTGCAGACAAATTTGGATTGATGACGGTATTTTGTGGTGCACTAATTAACTGCCTAATGCAGCTTGCATTGCATTTTTAATAAGCCATGTAACAATGAGATTAACATAATGTGTTTATAAACAGAATAATAAAGCATCTCATGTCTGACAGGCCCTGTACAATTTACTGCTGAGGCCAGCACAAGCAACCTGAAAGATCAGATTTCAGTGGAGAGGGGAGGGGCAGCGCAGCCACTGTTGTTTGTTTATTATCGCATTACAAAACCATGGGTTTTCTGTTTTAAAAAGTAACATTACAAAAATAGGAACGTACCAAGTAGGCTACACACCGAGCTTTTATTTGGTTACATCTCCAGCGTGATCTCGAGCGCACGGCTAATATTTCTGTGTTTTGTTTACATGACGTAGCAGAAGTGTGTATTTAATAGATTCAATGTGGACAGAGAGCTGCAATGTTACGTGATGCGTCACAACAGTCAGCCGCTTGTTTGCTGTTGGGACACGGTGTCATTATGTTACATTCTGGTCAGGTGTTTGGTTTAATATGAAACCAGTTTGAACATTTTTAAAACCTCCAAGCCTAGTAGGAAGGCAGGGATACAGTACCTGTACTAAGATTTTAACCACTGGGGCTTCAGAACATAGAATCACAGCATGTGAAATTTAAGGATTGTACTCTTATTGTAAGCATGTGAACAGGTCTAAACAAATGAGAAACAGTGGCTAAACGTACCCGTTTGATGGGGCCATAGACCTCAAACTCACGACGAAGCTTGGACTCTGTAGTATCATAGTTCTACAGCAATGACAGAATAAAATTAGACATCAACAAACTATTACCATTTTCTTTATCTCAAGACCTGGTGTAAGGACACTTGAAACTAATGAATATGTGATTTTAACATACCACTCGTGCAACAAATAATGTCTTGAAGGCATCCCCTTGTGCATTGGGGTCATTATGAGGGTCCCCTGAAATAATGCAAATATTAATGCAGAATTAGTTTCAGGCAGGAAACCATATACATTAAAAAGAGATTGTAGTGTACAGTGTGTCAATGTGAAAACTTACAAAGCTTGAGTTCTGTCTCCACCACTGCTTGCCTCCTCTCAATTTTCTCTCGCCTCTACAAAAGCAAAACATTAGCAGGTAAGGATCAGTCTTCAACAATCACTCAGTGAGGGCTCTCTGTAAATGGCAAAGCTCTGGGAAATGCTACTGCTGATTTAGAATTACTGTCCCAGTCTGTTGCTACCATTGTGTCCACACATTGGAATGTATTAAAATAATCGCAGAGGCTCCGTAGTCTGATCTAAGATGGCAAACTTTTAAATGCCTCCCATATTGTCAATGGCTTCACTCCTTCTGTTCTTACCTTTCACAATAAAAGCCCTACACTACATCAGTTCTTCCCATTGAGAACTTATTCACATGCTGAGATTGTGTTAATAAGTTGTTCAATACATTAAAATGATTTTCTTCATATTTTGCTCTGGCTGCATGTTTACGTCTGTATTCAACAAAATTCCTTATTATCTGTATAAAATGTACTAAAAATTTGTATATGTGACACAAAAAGGCAAATTATTATTCTGGCTAGTAAAAAAATATGCTTGGCAGGAGATTTTTTTTAATTCACCAGTCCCCTTGGCCATTGAGTCAAACAGTTAATTTCACACTGCCTGGAAGCACACATGTTGTTTTATGTTATGCATGTCCAGCTAAATGGATTATTTAGGATATCACCACACTTGCGGTTACCAATTTCAATTACAGACCCTTTTAGGGCCAACGTCACAATGACTTCAGTTTATTAGCTGGAGGTAAAACACTACTCATCCCCACAGGGATGTAGGCTACCAAGGTATTGGGTGCCAGCATAGAAGGAGTCATGGCTCAAAACTTATTTTATCACATACCAGTCTCCACTGCCCGTCAACAAAAATGAAGACAACTATGGTTAAATGTGATAAGACGAAAGGACTGGATGGAAGTCATCATCAAAAATGCCTGCGTGTGTAGTGCACACTTCATATCAGGTAAGGGAAAATGTATTTACTGTTGTATGGATGAATGCAGTTATGTGGATTAAGTGATATCATGTTCTCCTTATCAGAAATTGGGTATGTATTAAAAGGAATATTGTACTCCTCTGTTACGCTACTTTTTTGTATAGCATTAGCTAACATTAGCTTCGATAGCAAAACAAACTGGAGGAAACTGTTGTAGTGTTGTCCTCTGTAAGATTGGCATAGCAGTAAACCACAAAGCCAGCCATCCCACCTTCAGCAGTCCTGTCAAAACATCCATCCACTGAGTGAGAGCATACGGCAGGGCCAGGCCAGTCCCATTTGTCAGTGTTTACTTTTTTAAGTAACACTTGCGGTCCTGGAGAGTGAGTGACCTGACATGGTTTGTTCGTAAATTCAGTCTGATGCTCTACACTAAAATGAGAGCCCTGTTGATCAAAGAAACGGAGCATTCTATTTCTATATGAATGAATGGTTACATTAATCATACATTCACTCCACTCGGCGCTCTGCTGCTCGGCCGGGTTTCTGCCTGAGTGCGCTCTGACACTGAAAATGATTATTTCTGTATGCACTACTAGCATCATTTTCCTCTATTGTCTAAAACAAGCCAACAGAACTTGCTAGCTAATGTCTATTGTGTTAATGGTTATTTCCATTATGTGTTAGCATTGAGCCAAAGAACTAAAGCAGGATTAATACTTCTGAGTGGAATCAACGCCGTACCAATGGTATAGGCCATACAGAGACTTGTACCCTACACTGCAGCCTGACATGCACATCCCCAGAAATGTTACCGCATGTCGCGGAAATGCAGACCCATGTTTATTTTGTAAGCTGAAAAACATTTCTGGAAAGAAAGCTTTTACTTAATTGTATTTCACAGACTCACTCACTTACACCCCAGATTATTGTACCTTTCATAGCTGAATGATCGAACAGGTTTTCGGGCAATGCTACGGATGACAGCGAAGGACTTTGATTTCTTGCCGGGGCTGGTAGAGCTGTACATCGCATCGCTGTATCCCGCCTCTCATTGACTGATGCTCTTTGTCAGTTGTGTCAGTCTTCTCCAGTTTTCTAGCATGCCAGATATCTAGTCCCAGTTGCAGACGAGGGCACGACTTGCTCGTAGGCTTGTTCACATATGGGGGGGGGGGGGAGTGGGGGGGAAGGTGCCTTTTCTTCATACCCCAGCTTTTTAATGTGAAAACAATTGCACTTCAATTTATGTCTTAGCCAAAACTGGTAATGTAAAATGACTGTCTCTGTTCCACAAAGGGATGCCATTACCTAGTGCTGTGTTTCCAACTTATGTCGGTTTCACGGTACATGACGGGAATTTTTTTTTTCTATGCACGACTGGGTGTTAACTAGGGGTGTAAATCACCAGTTTCATCATGATACGATATCATATCAATACTATGAACAACGATACGATATTTTCCGATATAACAAAGTGTGCCACGATACGATTTCAATTCGATACGATTCAGGGGTCTGCGATCGATATTAGGTGATGTTAAATGCCCATTTAACACAGTCTGTTACACAAGAAGCTGACACCCCTTTATTTTGTACTTTTGGCCATAAAACACATACATAATAAGTTCAGTAAAGTGCACTTTAAACTGACTCCACTGACACAAAGGGCTTTCTGACAGAGAAACCGTTTTGGAAGGAAAAAAACATCTTTTTCATAAAACTTCAGGAATATCTGGCTTAAAGCCCTGGAGGAAAACTTCTCCCAACAGCCATAAAACAGATTAACAACAGGACCATTCAAGAAAAAGTGTAACATTCAGCTCAGTAATAACTGTCAAGGGTCAGAGACCTGTCAGTTGTTTTTTGCTAATCACCCATTATTAGCTTTGGCATGTTACCATTTCATTAATTAGCCTAGCAGCTAGCGGACATTTTTCTTCCTCTCATAGCTTAACAAATGACACGCAGCAGTAATATTTTATCTTACTCACCGTTGGTTTAAGTCACTGTATCTCCCGACAGAACAGCTCGGTTGAATTTCAGCCTGCATGCACGGTTTTTCAGACGAACATTGTTAAAACAGAGCGGCTAATGTTGCTAAAGCCAGAAGCTAGCAGAGTGAGATACTCGTCCAGGCAGCTAACGTCACGTTGTGTTTTATCTCGTAACGTAATTGTTTACATGCGCCATGTGCTGTCTGTTGATCCTTCTTTTCTCCAAAATCCATAATATTTCCACTATGCTGATTTATTCCCGAGTAAATAACGTTATCCTCATCGTCTTTCTCTTGGCTGCTAACCATCTGCCTGCCGCTGTTTGACAGTGACACAAACCTTCAGAATAAAAGCCTATGCTAAAGATGATGATATGATCGATGTTTCCACTTTGCATCGATGTGACTGGATTGTTGATCATTAAATCTATGTATCGATCCAGATCGATGGATCGTTACACCCCTAGTGTTAACCACATTTTTTAATGGTTTAGAGAGGAATTACTGCAGTAAATTGGCTTAGAATGGCCTATTTTACTGACATGAGGAGTGAATATTGTAGAAACTAGTGGTGGGATGCGATTAAAAAAAATTTTATCTAATTAATTAGGGGCTCTGTAATTAATCGCAATTAATCACATTTTTATCAAAAAGCAACAACTGACACAATAAGCAAAGTTTTTCAATTCAGATAAATTCTGGTTGATGACTGAATCAATGAACAGACATATAGGTGAACTTACTTAAACTAATATGTTTATTTTTCATTTCGCCAGAAAGTTCCTTAATTTGTCAGATGTAGACTTATTTATTTTGGCTCTGAACCCCATCATCTGGTCTATTGTGGGCCAGAGAGTGGATACCCCACGGGTCGGGCCGGGTTCAGATAACAATTAAGAAATCTGAAATGCTGCTGTGTTGTGCTATGGCCTATTCAAGTGCTGGAATTTGTTATTTACATGACAACGCCTGAATGCAACACAAGCTCTGCTCCAACTGAGTGTGTGTGCTGTGCTGCACTGCTGTGCGTGTGGCATGTTTGCCTGTGAGTAACAGCAGCCTTTTGATGGTCATTTACACACTGTCCATGTGAGATCACGGTAAACAGACAAGCTGTAACCATGGTAACAATAACTATGTCAGGTAACAAACTGCATCGGGCTCGGGTCAGGTTTAGACTTGAAAAACATAAAGGCTGTCGGGTTCGGGCCAGGCTCGGTTATAAATGTCTTGGACTCAGGTCGGGTTTGGTCAGGAAAATGTGGCCCGAGCCGCACTCTTTAGGGAACTGAGAAAGGTGCGATTAAATGCGTTATTTTTTTAACACATTATTTTTCCTGTGATTAATTAATCGAAATTAACACGTTAAAGTCCCAGCCCTAGTAGAAACACATTAATGTCCACATTAGTATTGGTACAGGTTTGCATGGCCCTACAAAATGATGCTGTTTACAAAGAGGTGGCTCTCATTCTAACGAAGTGAAGGAATCAATACAAACGCATCTCTGAGTGACATCTGACTCGTCTTTTCTCTTGCAGTGCCACTGCCAACGTTACCTGCAGACGTGGAGGACACAGATCTTAGTTTCATGCATTCTTGATATTCCAAGACATGTTTGTGCCTGAGGTGGTGAAGCATATTGCTCATGTTGCCTCCTGCGGCTACAACTTTAGCCCAACAACATTTGCAGAGAATTGTTGTTTGATTGATGGCGGGTTTTTTAAAGCCTAAGAACTTCTAAACAACAAACACGGCTCCTCTTTTCGGTACAAGTTCTTCTGTGTCATTTTCCACTTGTTCTGTAACTTCAATTTCTGAACTTTCACTGTTTTTATCCATTTTCTTAACTCAACAGCTCACCGCTGTGCCGTCACATCACCTTGCTTAGTGCAACTGCACACAGTCCCCTCCCAAACAATGTCCCGCGGCGCTACATTCCGCCATTTGGCTTTCCCAACGTTGTGTACGCTACATACTCACCGATATTGCGGTATATGAAAAATTCATATCATTAAAAAAAAAAAAAAAAAAACGGTATCCGGCATGAACCGGTATACCGCCCAGCACTACCATTACCTATTTCAGACTTGTGTTTTAAGAGAGAATAATTTTCAATAAGTAGCTCCTTCACCCAAGTGTTTGCAGACCATGATCAACCCAACTGTCTATTCTTACACTGTCCGTGAAACTTGACCATGCTACCACATACAGTTATACAACAACCAAGGATTTATTTTATATTAAATGTTTAGGTTGTAGGATTTAAGGGAATATGTTGACAGAAATGGAAGATAATATAATCAATAATAATAATAATAATAATAATAATAATAATAATAATAATTTTCCTTTTGGGTGTAATCATCTGAAAATAAGAATTTTTGTGTTTTCATTACCATAAAATGAAAACAATTATATTTGCGTACCGAGCAGGTCTTAGTCTTTGGAGATCACCATATTACACCGCCATGTTTCTACAGTAGCCCAGAATGGAAAATCAAAACACTGGCTCTAGATTGGACTATTGGCCATTGTAGTTAGAAGCCTGTTGAGACAATTAGAGTTGGTAAAAACACTGATTTGTGACGTGAAACTGCTTCGTTAAGTGTTTTTACCAGTTTAAATTAGCTTGTCTGTTTGGGAGAGGAAGAGATCACTGTGGGCAATTCAGCTCAGAGTAAAAACCTCCTGAACATGTGGATCAGAAATAAGCTGAATACATATTAAGTTATCAGAAAAAACAGGTGAGCACATATTAGCAGTCACTGTGCAAGCAGGCTGCTGTGACATGCCGAACAGAGTAGGAGACACAGAGATTTTTAACATAATACTGCTTTATGCAGTGTTTTTACCCGTTTTAATAACCTGGTCCACTTGTTTTGGAGAGACCTCTGTGGATAATTAAGCTCCCTGAAAAAAACCTCCTGAACAATGACCACTTTAGAAATTCTAACCAGAAGTTTCAGCTGGTTTCAAACTGCAATCCTCACTGCTAGCTGCCACTAAAATCCCCATAAATCTTACACACTGGACCTTCAAGTGTTCTATTTTTGTCTCATTTTGATTATGGCACCAGGAGTCTGTTCCGAAATATATACTGCCATGAGTACACTTACGCACAGTACACTGTCCGCACTTACAAAGTGCACATATTTCAGCAAGTGCTGTTCCGATTCATTACTCTATGGTGCACTCACCGGATGTTACGACCACGACTACGGCTGCGACTCGTCAGTGAAGTCACCTGCCAAAAAACTGGAACAGACGGCAGGTCAGTGGTTCCTCCCACTGACCTGTAAGTGGTCCCACCTCTTCCGCTACATAGCTAAGATGGTGGCCGTTGAGTGCAAAGAGTGTACAATGTTCCACACTCTCAATTTTGGCCGTTATGAGTACAGATCCGGGTCTTTTAGGTACACTTATTTTCCGCCATTATCATAGTGTGAACGCCCTATGTACCCAAACTAGGTACAATAAGTACAGAAAGTATGGGTATTGGAACAGACCTCAGGTATAGTCTTGTAGAGAGTCACGTACACAGGCTCGTGTAGCAGTCCAAATCAGAACTAGAAGAAGAACAGTCTTAAATTGCCCTTTTTAAGCACATGTCAAGGTCCTTCAATTCATCTCACCTTTCTCTCCAAACGCTCCTCCCTGGTCTCAGCTCTTGTTGGTGGAGGGGCATCTCTAGGATCCTGATCACAAAGGGACAGATTAATTAAGAAAACATGGTAAATGTGGCAACGAGGAAGGAAATATAACTTGCATGAAAGCAAACAAAAATTACAGAAGGTTCAATATTCACCTCGAAGTGCCTGATGAACGGAGCTATGCCACTGTAAGGTTGGTTGTGATGTTTCTCGTGGGGTAGTTTCTCCAGCTGAGGCAGGAAGGGTATCGGGTCCCGCGGTGCGAAGAGGGCCAGCAGATTCGGGGGTAAAAACTGCGTCATCTTTCACCTGAATTACCGAAAACACGAACAAGTGGTACTATAACTAATATCTGACACGCTGCAAAAATCTACTAGTAACGTTTAATAGCAGGCCAACACCAAGAGTAGAAGCTCCCAAGACAGTTAGCTTGATGTGCCAATTGTTGTCTTCATTAAGACGACTTCCCTACTAGCATGTGCCCACTTTCCGCACGTTTGGTAACTTAACCAAACATAATTCTTTAATGTTATATACAGTCCATGTAAACGCTATAATTAAAGTAATTGTAATAAAATGTGATAACAGTTATCACTCCTGCTATCATCTCTATAGTGTAGCGTTGAGACTTTAGTGGAGCTCTTTATATTAGCCATTAGGCTAACAATGCTAACAAGGAGTCTCAGCAGGATTCTTACCTTCTGTCCTCGCTGTCTTCACAAAGTCACCATGAACCAGAGGAAGAAGCGTCTCATATACATACAGGTCTCCTGGACCAATTTACTCTCACAGAAGCAGACTAACACTAAGTTAGGACGGTCTGCTCAATGTGCTCAGGCCGTGCGGCGACGAAATAGTTGAATGTGTGCGTCCTGCTGCTTATGTTCTGAAGAAATAAAATGGCCGGGTGTCGTAAATCGACGACAACTGCCGTAAACCACACCGGGGGCGAATCAATTCACACCACCAATTACGTAGTAATGATGCATCAATCAGGGTATTAAAAAAACGTGTTAAGCCTTACGTGGAATTGGAAGAAAATAGGTGTCAGGTTCTTACTGTACCTGTGAAATCACTGCTGTATCTTTGGAACATGCGTGTCTCCCCCTTAAGGGCAATGGGAAACGAAGTGAGAGCATGACTTATTATTGCATTTTATCTAAAAGACCACATCCAGCTATAGCTATTGAAGGCCCTTGTAGAATAACTGTAGAATAAATCAGGATGCCTCTAATTAACCGAATCATTGCTGTGAAATGGCCTTAATTACTGTGTCATATTGCGTGTCAGTACAAACAAGATAGATGTATTCTCCCACAAAAGCATTATGTTAAAATGTTACCTTAATTATCTAATAAATGAATAATAGACCAGACACCCCTCTGTATTCATTCTTGATTAATTTTCAGTAATGGCGGACTTGTTGTCTATCTATCTATCTATCTATAGACTTGGTGAGCTGGTAATAAGCCAGCTTTGTGGTGGTGCACGTGGGGCTCACTCTAGTGTTTCTCTCCATTGCACTGATTTGCAAATAATGCACAACTTAATACATACTAATACTTATTATACTCTATTGAGCATGTATTATTCTACACCATATTTTATATTCTAGGCTAGGGCTCTTTAACACTTTTCAAGCCAAGGGCACCTTAGCTGAAAGAGAGGTGAAGCAGAAATAAAATGGAGTTAAACCTGTGATAATTTTCTGAATATTTCTGGGTCTTCTCCCATTTGTGCTTGCCTGTAGCTGCTGAGTCAGCAGCAGCTGTAACATGCAAAGGTGCATTCACCCTCTTCACTTTAAATAGTGGTTTCGGACATGGAAAGTATTTCAGTCTTGCTTGAAAAGTTACAAGCAACTCACAGGACTGTCTGTCTGTAGACTTGGAATAATGAAACAGCTAATTGGCCAGTATGTTTCAGTAGTATGTAAATGTTACTGGTTCACCTTCAGTTTCAATCAATAAATTTTATTTATAAAGCCCAATATCACAAATCACAATTTGCTTCAGAGGGCTTTACAGCATATGACATCCTTCTGTCCTTTGGACCCTCACAGCGGATAAGGAAAAACTCCCCAAAAAAACCCATTACCATCACACAAGTGGCTGTGATGGTAATGACAATCAGTGATGGTAATGACAACTTATCTGTTTATTCTGTTTCTTATAACTAGAATATATCAGCATAATTTACCATTGAACATGGTTGATACATAATTAAATAGTGACCAACTGCAATTTACATTATTTTTTGTTTCAAGTTGTCAACATGGCCCCAGCTAAACCAGCTCAACGGTCAAAAAAATACAGAAACAAAATCAAGCCTAGGGCTGAACTGCATTTGTTTTCATCTGTTGCTGTGCATTAATAAACATACTACACACTTATTTATGAGTGCTAATTACTTTATTTTCTATTTTTGCACCCATCATACTCTGAGGACATTTGAGTTGAGCATGCCAGTTCTCTTTTTACCGCTATTCTTTTTATTGTTTGAACCTTTCTTATGTCTCAAATGAGCCAGCTGGCCAGAAGAAGATAGTTACATAAGAAATGCTGTGGTAGTTTACCAAGTGATTTATTTTAAAGGGTTTAGTATTAAAAGCTGTTGTTTTTGAAAGGTAGTAATTTCTTTATCTTTTGTTTGTCATAAAAAAAAAACCGAAAAACACCAGTGTTTTTATGTCATTACCAAAACATGTTGCCATTAGAACACATTGTCATTACCATCACAATACATTTTTAACAGAATATGTTGTTTTTTGTTATCTTAGGTCTTACCTCAATCATTGTGGTAATGTTAAAAAGTCTACATTTGCTTTTTCTAAAAAGATATACATTGCAATTCAAATATTTTGATTAGTACACAATATTTCATTGTTGAGACAAGGCAATATATTAAAAAGTTAGAGAGAACATGTTGTTAAAATGTATTTTAAATGTACTTGCAAATATTAAGAACATGCTTCTTAAAGAGCATGTGTTGTATTTACTGGAATGATTGTGAAAACTTTTCTTGTCATATAATTTTTTTATTAAAATCAGTGTTTTGTTTTTGTGATGGTAATGACATTTTGCTGTGACAACTTTGAAGAAAGCATCATAATATCAAAATTGTAATGAAGTATGATCAAAGCTATGTTAAGATCGTTGTTCCAGACTAATTGATACTTTAATTTTTTGAAATAGAAAAAACAGAGTTTAAAGAATATTATTTTTTCAAAATTCCAAGAGTCAAAAGTGCCCTGAAATAAAGAATCACCCAATTACAGCGAATTTAAGGGACTGTGGTACATAGCCTGTTAACTGGCTTCACTCTGTATGAAACAACGGTGATGCTGTAATGTATCAGATCAGTCTGATCAGCTGCAGTGCTGCATGTGTCCAATCAATAACTGATATCCAATCAGGGGGGTGTGTCGGTCGGTGAGAGACTTCCGCGAAGGCTGCACTCTCGTATCATTTCCCTCTGCTCTGAAAGCCTCCTCTCTCCTCGACTCCTCCAAGCGCATGTAAGAAATTCAGACGTCCTACGAGATAGCGAGTCTCAATCGATTTCCGAGTCAAGTGATCGAGGATAGAGGACGGAGGAGTCGAGGAGGGATGTTGGGATGAACCCAGTTATTTAGCACTAGCTAGCTCACATAATTGCAAAGGATGTAATGGGTAACAGTTAGCATATCAGTAACGATGTGTATTGTAAATTAAATGGGTTTTATAAACAGACTGATTCATCTTTGCTGATACGTCGGATTTGTAGTAATGTGTATTTTCAGACATATTCTATTCTAATCTAATCTCAGGACTCCCTAGGGGGTCAGTAGAGGATGGTCTGTCTTTGCTCAGGGCTGATTTGTGGCTGGTTTTGAAGTTTATTTAACCTCTGTTCATACATTAGTAAACAATAACTTAAAAGGATGTTTTGCTGCCTGTAGCAACAAGTTACAGATGGAGAAAAAACTATTAGATTTACTGGGCCGACCGTGGGCAACATTTAGGGTAGAACATTTACTTATGTCAGTCAATGCATGAGTTGACAACATGAATCCATCAGCACATTTTAAATATCAATATGACAACTTTGACCATTTGTTTTTACTGTCTCTCTTGAATGACATACTCGATGGTTAGATCTTCTGAGTGTTTAAAAACATATATGATTTTTGACCAAATTACATGACTGCATACACACAGGGTTCCAACACATTTTCATGGACAAAATTTCAAAACGTTTCCATGACTTTCAAGGACGCATACGTATACAGTGGTGGAAAAAAGTTTTCGGACACCCCATGCATTTGTGAAATATTGCATTAAGAATCACTCTTAGGTCTTCAAGTGCAATTTCTTTTAGTACAGTCAGCCAAATTACTATACAAATCCTTAAAAAGCCATTAAAAATACATAAGAAATTTTGAGTATTGGGTCATTTTGGTACCAGTGATCCAATAATGAAAATCATGCTTTTTATTAAAAGACATAATTTTTGTTGCCGTGCTTCATGTCTATATAAAGCCAGCATATTTGAAAGTTCTTCAGAGACAAAAATGGCTAAAACAAGGAACCTAATGCAGGAAACACACCTGAAGATACAGATTCTCAGCCAGGAAGGGTACAGCTGCTGCCAGATAGCCAGGAAGTGCAGATGCAGTCCTTCAGCAGTTGGATACACTCTGCAGAAATACAGACGAACCAACAGCTTGGAAAACAAACCAAGATCTGGGCAAGATCTTCAGCAAGAAATGACCGCATCCTGATCCGCATGTGCAGGGAAAACCGCCAAATGACATCACAGGAGCTTCAGCAGCAGTGGTCAAACCAAACTGGTGTCCAGTGTTCCACCTGCACTGTACGTGGCCGACTTTTAGATCATGGCTTAAGGTCCTACAAGGCTGTCAAGAAGTCCCTGATCAATGAGAGACAGAGGTTAGCCCGGCATTGTTGGGCCCGAGCACACAAGAACTGGACAGCCAGGAATTGGAAGAAGATTCTGTGGTCAGATGAGTCCAGTTTCCAGCTTTATCTTCCTCCTGCTAATGTGAGGGTACGCAGAATGCCAGGCGAAGCATTATCTCCAGCATGTACAGTACCCACTGTCAAGCATGGTGGAGGCAGTATCATGGTTTGGGGATGCATGAGTGCTGCTGGTGTTGGTCATCTCACTGTCTGTGATGGCACATTGAACTCTGCCAAGTATTGTGCCTTTCTCGAAACCCACATGCTCCCTTCTACATGTGCACTGTTCCGTCGAGGTCAAAACTGGATGTTTCAACAAGATGATGCCCCTTGCCACACATCCAGGGCCAGTAGAACTTGGCTGCAGGAGCACAGTATCCAGGTCTTAGAGTGGCCAGCTCAATCCCCGGACATGAGCCCCATTGAAAATCTGTGGTGGATTATCAAAAGGTCTGTTTCAAAGCATAAACCAAGGAATTTAGAAGTATTAAAAGCAGTAATTCAAGAAGAGTGGGACAAGATTACCCCTCAACAGTGTGAAAGGCTCGTGGGGAACTTGCCAGCCAGGATTAGAGCTCTACTGCGTGCTAATGGCAGGACTACTAAATATTAATTTGATGATGTGATGGTTTATTTATTTTTTGTTCAGTTTTGAACACATTCTCTGTTATTTGTTGACTTTGATACCGACAATGTTGAGAACTGACATATTGAAACTGTCAAGAATTTACTTTTGTTAGTTTTTCTTGTAAACAATACACAAAAAAAAGATCATTTGTATTTGTTTGTGTCTGTCTAATTCAGCCACATCTTTTGAAACACAAAAAAGATTTTTCCACAAATATTTCATGATAATATTTTAGATTGTGTAAAATTTTAAGGGTGTCCGAAATATATATATAGTACAGGCCAAAAGTTTGGACACACCTTCTCATTCAATGTGTTTTCTTTATTTTCATGACTATTTACATGGTAGATTCTCACTGAAGGCATCAAAACTATGAATGAACACATGTGGAGTTATGTACTTAACAAAAAAAAGGTGAAATAACTGAAAACATGTTTTATATTCTAGTTTCTTCAAAATAGCCACCCTTTGCTCTGATTACTGCTTTGCACACTCTTGGCATTCTCTCGATGAGCTTCAAGAGGTAGTCACCTGAAATGGTTTTCCAACAGTCTTGAAGGAGTTCGCAGAGGTGTTTAGCACTTGTTGGCCCCTTTGCCTTCACTCTGCGGTCCAGCTCACCCCAAACCATCTCGATTGGGTTCAGGTCTGGTGACTGTGGAGGCCAGCTCATCTGCCGCAGCACTCCATCACTCTCCTTCTTGGTCAAAAAGCCCTTACACAGCCTGGAGGTGTGTTTGGGGTCATTGTCCTGTTGAAAAATAAATGATCGTCCAACTAAACGCAAACCAGATGGGATGGCATGTCGATGCAGGATGCTGTGGTAGCCATGCTGGTTCAGTGTGCCTTCAATTTTGAATAAATCCCCAACAGTGTCACCAGCAAAACACCCCCACACCATCACACCTCCTCCTCCATGCTTCACAGTGGGAACCAGGCATGTGGAATCCATCCGTTCACCTTTTCTGCGTCTCACAAAGACACGGCGGTTGGAACCAAAGATCTCAAATTTGGACTCATCAGACCAAAGCACAGATTTCCACTGGTCTAATGTCCATTCCTTGTGTTTCTTGGCCCAAACAAATCTCTTCTGCTTGTTGCCTCTCCTTAGCAGTGGTTTCCTAGCAGCTATTTAACCATGAAGGCCTGATTCGCGCAGTCTCCTCTTAACAGTTGTTCTAGAGATGGGTCTGCTGCTAGAACTGTGTGGCATTCATCTGGTCTCTGATCTGAGCTGCTGTTAACTTGCGATTTCTGAGGCTGGTGACTCGGATGAACTTATCCTCAGAAGCAGAGGTGACTCTTGGTCTTCCTTTCCTGGGTCGGTCCTCATGTGTGCCAGTTTCATTGTAGCGCTTGATGGTTTTTGCGACTCCACTTGGGGACACATTTAAAGTTTTTGCAATTTTCTGGACTGACTGACCTTCATTTAAGTAATGAGGGCCACTCGTTTTTCTTTAGTTAGCTGATTGGTTCTTGCCATAATATGAATTTTAACAGTTGTCCAATAGGGCTGTCGGCTGTGTATTAACCTGACTTCTGCACAACACAACTGATGGTCCCAACCCCATTGAAATTCCACTAATTAACCCTGATAAGGCACACCTGTGAAGTGAAAACCATTTCAGGTGACTACCTCTTGAAGCTCATCGAGAGAATGCCAAGAGTGTGCAAAGCAGTAATCAGAGCAAAGGGTGGCTATTTTGAAGAAACTAGAATATAAAACAAGTTTTCAGTTATTTCACCTTTTTTTGTTAAGTACATAACTCCACGTGTTCATTCATAGTTTTGATGCCTTCAGTGAGAATCTACAATGTAAATAGTCATGAAAATAAAGAAAACGCATTGAATGTGTCCAAACTTTTAGCCTGTACTGTATGTATGTATGTGCATGGCATTCTTCAAACTTATCAGATTAAGACTCTATTCAAACATAATTTCAGTTAACTGGCATACATAAACCGAGAGATGCAAAGCAGGGAGAAAATGAAGAAATGTATGTAATGGTAAACAAAACCTCACAAAACGATGCATGTTAGAGCTACATTAGGTTCAGAACATAAATTTGCTGTTAAGTTACATCACAAGGAAGTCTATCTACGGAAGAATACTAAAACAATTTCATTACACACAAAATAATTTCATGACTTTGCCAAAACTTTCATGGATTTTTACTAATTCGATGACCTGGAAAATGTTCACTGTGAATTTCGATGACTTTCCAAGGTTTCCCATGGCCGTAGAAACTCTGCATATTCTAATCCTAACTTGATGAAAAAATGTGGCAGAGCATCAAACTCTTGTGCTTTGGCAGCACTTCACTCCTGCTCTTGCTTGACAAGGTCTAAATGCGCAAACCCACTATTTTTAAATATCCCATAGAGAGACTCTCACTGCAGCCTGTTCTTTTTTCATCTAAAAATGTCTGCATGCAACCCCATTCTATGGACGATAAATAAAGTACAGATTTCCCTCTGTATCACGAGTGAAGAGAAAATACAGCCAGAGCTGGAAGGAGCAGTGAGTGACAAAAAAACCACCTACAATTCAGAGTATTGTTTGTTTGGTTGAAACACCAAACAGATCTAGGGTCTAGGTACATGTCCATAGGGGTTACTTTTGGTTCTAAAGGTAGTATACCTGAAGTTTTTGGTGGAAATGGAGCTTTAAGTCCTGGAGGACCTGAAATGCAAGCATAGACTAGAATTATCTCCCAGCAGATGTATGCCTCTGCACAGCAGTCAAGTTTCCCCCCACAATTGACATCTATGTAATTGTTCCCCTGACAGCACCAAATGTTTCCCCTTCTGTTCCTGAGATATGACATTGAATAATGGCCAGAAAAACGTTTTACATAGAACATTATGATGTCACAGTGAAGTTGCCCTTTGACATTTTGGACATAAAATGCCATCACTTCATTATTTTATTCTGTTAGATATTTGTGTGAAGTATTGTCATAATCAGCATATGAATTCTTGAGTTATGGCAAAAACATTTTGTGAGGTCCCACTGACCTTGACCTTTGACCACAAAATTCAGTCTATTCTTTAGTCTAAGTGAACATTTGTGTCAAATTTGAAGAAATTCGATCATGGTGTTTTTAAGATATCATGTTCAAAAGAATGAGACGGATAAGGTCACATGTACTCTAATTTTGACCTATGACCACCAAAATCTAATCAGTTCATTGTTAAGTCCAAGTGGATGTTTGTGCCAAATTTTAAGTAATACCCTTAAGGCATTCTTGAGATATTACATTTGATACGCCTTTGAGGCATTCTTGAGATATCATGTTCATGAGAATGGCACAGACTCATGGACAACCTTGAAATAATAACGCCTTTGCATCAGCAATAGTTGTGGCCAAAAAACAAAACAATAATAATAATAATAAAGACAGACTAAATAAATAAGGTCATTCTATTGCAAACTGGTTTTCACTCAACATTTATATCTTGCTGGTCAAGTCTTTTTATGAAAGAGATTTAGCAATTTTCTCAACCTAACACATGCACACAAAACAGATTGTTAAATCAAAGTACTGAGAGGTGTTAATGTATTTGTACCATCATACTGTCTGCAGAGACAAGGGGAGGAAGGGGACACTATAGTACAACATATTTTGGTTTATGTAACTGGGCATTATATCACTGCTAGGCTTGGATGTTGATATACATTGTGATGGGATAGACAAAGCAGCATGAACACCTAATCCAATACTATTGAAAAAAAAAACAGCCCTGCAATTAGTGCCACCATTTTGAAGCTTCCAATAGACACAGTCAACAAAATCTAAAAACTATAAGCTTCACAAAGGCAGGATTTATTGCAGGGTTAGTGACCTGAACTGTATTAGATCACACAGGTGTGCATGATAGAATCTACTTCCTGAACACTGTATACATGATACATTTTATATGTGAGACATATTTACAATGAGATCATAGAGATAAGAGCAGAAGCTTCTAAAAGATTACATAAAAGCATAGACAAGGTGAGCTATGAAACAATAAAAATATCAGACAAAAACAATCAGTGGATTGCCCAGATGTTCCAGATCAAGATGGCAGGGGGGAACATTTTTAAAAGTCTCCTATCAGACAGAGGACTGCAGCGCTCCTGTTTCCCTGTCATCCCTTTCTTCTTCATCCATTTTACGTCCATGTTTCCGGAAATATTTGTAGCGCTGGACGTACAGCTTTACGAGGTTGCTGACTTTGACAGGGTTGATTTCCCCAGTGCGGCTGTGGCAGATCTGAGACATTGACACAGTGTGATTAAATAGGTTGTTTCAATCCAGAGACATTTGTTTGTTATTTTGTTGATGCATTTATAGAGTAGGAATACATACGACTGCTGCTTTATCAGCCATGAGTCATTTTGAAGCATTACTCAAAAAGCATGTAGTAAATCTGGGCCTATTGGGAACTACATGTACTAGTGTACTAGTGTACTAGTGTACAGACACTAATTTAACTAGTCTGTGTTTTTCTATGTTGCATGTGTCCTTTGATGTGTGTGCTGAGGCTGACCTTGTGCACTGCTTTCCTGAGGATGTCTTTGTATTCGTCCTTGTTGATGTCTTTGCGCTGATAGTAAGGTTTGATGGCAAGCTTCACCTCCTCCACTGCCCGCTCCTGGGTGTGCAGCTTTTTCAGGTACTAGGCAATTCAGGTAACATGTTAAATTCATGATATAATAATAATAATAATAATAATAATAATAATAATAATAATAATAATAATGGGGTTGCTATTCTTAATATTCACAAGACCATTTTTAAAGTCTAACAACTGCAATAAAGTACAAACAGTTTGGATGAATGAAACAGCCTCAACAACTTTCTAATTCCAATCCCACCTGTTCATATTACACACAGTAGCTATTCTCAGTAGACCACTAGTTGGTGTAGTTGTAACATTATACAGGGAGGAATTCATAACTTCTAAAGCAGATCATTTTAACCTACATGATCTCAAATCAAGAATTATTTTTAATGTACAACTCAGACAGTGACTTTTGATCCTAAAGATTTAAGAGGGCCAATTACCCCGTATGAGAAAATGTGAGAACAATCATGGTTATCAGGGGTGGACTTTACCATGAGGCCCCAAATTAAATTGGTTCAAACAGTCAAGGATCTATGATGATGTTAAGATAAAAAAAAATAATTATGTGACTCACTGTTCCTCAAAATAACTTACAAAATGCAGATGGTGCCAATATCTGCTGATACACAGACATCACTAATAGTTTCTTGCAGTTTTTAGGCAGCTGCTATAGAGGTAGTATAGGTCAGTTTGACTGCTTTGTATTTAGGGCTGGGTGATATGGACAAATATTCATACATCTGTATTTTCAGGCTGAATGACAATACACAATATATATCTTGGAATTTTCTACAAAATGGGCTACATGTTCAGCTGCAGGTCAAAGCCACATTTGTGATGTCACAAGCACTTTGATTAAAAAAACAGACTGTGATCAAAATAAAATGCAAAGACAGGGATTTTTTCCCTGTTTGAGAATATACAGGTACATAACATGTCAGTGAAAAATGATATAAAATAAATAACAGGGCTGTAGAATAACTTTTTGTACAGGGCACTGGAGCTACAAAAGTTTGCAACACAGGCACCCAAAACTATAACATGAGTATAAAAGTATCAAGTAGGTTTTGAAACTATTACAAATCTTAGCGGGGGGAGTTAAAAAGTTATTTTTCATGGCCTTTCAAATGAATCTAGTGATGGAAAATGATGGGGGTTTTTTTTGTTTTTTTTAATTTTGGCTATTTATCTTATTTATGCACACAGCATCAACCGAAAGGCTGAGGGAGGGAAGGAGTGAGAGACACCTTGTCCTCATCATATGTTCTACACTAAATCAATCTATGAGATGAATGAAATGACCATGGTAGCACACATGCAGTACAGCACCTCGTTGCGTAAGTGAGAGACAGAGTTGCTTGAGTGTTTGCTTGCCGGTTTGAGTGTGAGGTGGATCATAGCACAAGGCCGTTCTTCTTGGTAGTTGTAGTCTATAGTATGACATTGACACCAGGTGTCCACTGGATCCATCATGTGCGCAGTCTGGCCATGGCGCGGACTCCTCCGTCCTGTGCCGGGCGTCAATGTCCACTGAGAAGCTTATCTATAGCGGCGCGCACGCGAGCGGCTGGAATTGACGGATCGCGAGATCATAATGTCATGCAATAATTTGCGGAAACACTGGAGGTAAAAATACATCAACAAACAAAGAAAAGATTTCTCTACCTGCCGGGGGCCACCCACTTTGACGTCATGTTGTTGTAGCGATGTGAAATACGCTCCGGAGTTTTCATGGGTTCCTGTTTGACCCATTTGGTCTGTGGAAATTGACGTGTCGATGTGCACCGTCCGTCAAAAAATAGACCCAGTGCGTATTTTTAGCGGAGCGGAACGCCGAGCCACCTCTAGAACGCGGCTAGGATGTGCCGCGCCGCTTCTGGTGGGGCAGCTTACATTGATTTTAATGGCCGCAATTAGCTCCGGCACCCGCGCCGCGGCTGAATCGCGCATGCGACAGATCCAGTGGACATCCGGGGTGAGACAGCGCTTGGATGCAGGAGTCAGATGGGTTTTTAAAAATGGAGCTACAACACAGACATTTCATAAATACAACTTCTAACTAACTGCTGATATAACTATCAGCAATGTCTGTATATCAGCTGATATTTTTTACCAGCGGCAGAAAAAAAAAACACGATTGGGACATCCCTAATCCAAATACTAAGTCAGTCAAATAGTTTAACAATAAAAATAGTTAGTTACAGCTTCTGTGATGAATGAATGCTGTAGACTAGTATGAATATATTCATGTTAATGACAAGATGACATTGCAGGCTGAAATAATGTTGGCTCAGATAATATCAGCCTGTCAGGTAGATGCTGGTAAGAAGCCATGCAGCAAGGGTGGGATATATGACATACAGGAGAGCAAACTCTACTTTACCTTGTCAGGGTCTTTGCTCTCATTGTCCCAGGCAGTGTCACCAGAGCTCCCAGTAACTCCCGACAGTCCAACAGGCATAATGGAGGGCGGGGTCTGTGCACATCCACCACCTATGGAAGGGTGCAGGAGAGAGGGAGGAGTTTTGGTGCAGCCGACCAATGGAAGAGAGCTGTGGAGGATGAACTGGGCTGGGCTCAGACCAGGAGGCGGAGGAAGAGAGGGAGGGGGAGGAATCTGTGAGGAGGAGGCTGACGAGGGTTGGGCAAGCTGCTGGGACTGGTTCTGATTGGCCTGTGAGAGGATCTGCAGGAGAGACATGAGACAAAATAATGGTACAGTCAAACCAGATTTTACTCCCTATCCATTTCTCTGAGGAACAGAATGAAAAACACATTTGTCTCTAATTAATTAAGACACGTGCCCTCTTCAATCTGACTGAATTTTGCCATGTAAAATCCTGAGGCTGTCATGTTCTGTCCATGTCCTGCCAGTCTGAGAACAAGGATGGCTCTGAACTTATATTAAAGAAAACATTTTCGTATTCTTGTTTCATAACTGCACAGCAAAATAATGCAAGCAGAAGAGAAGAAGGAATGCTGTTTGACAGGACATATTGCTAGCCTATATATTATGTAATATTGATATTGTTGTAATATTCATATTAAAGCTTATAATTGACCCAGACCGGGGAGCATGTGGCCGCTCATATTGGGTCTGCTTCCATTTCAGCATAACTAGTGGCTGAGGAGAGACAGACGTACAGTCATGAACAAAAGTATTGGCGCCCCTGGAATGTTTCCAGAAAATACACCATTTCTCCCAGAAATTGTTGCAATTACAAATGTTTTTAGTATACACAAGTTTATTTCCTTTATGTGCATTGGAACAACACAAAAAAGCAGAAGAAAAAAGCAAAATTTGACATTTTACACAAAACCTCAAAAATGGACTGGACAAAATTATTGGCACCCTTATAAAACTGTGGGTAAATCATTTTATTTCAAGCATGTAATGCTCATTTAAACTCACCTGTGGGAACTAACAGGTGCTGGCAATATAGAAATCACACCTGAAGCCAGTTAGAATATATAAAAGTTGACTCAACCTTTGTGCCTGTGTGTGTCACACCAAGTACAGAGAAGAGAAAGAAGAGCCGAGAATTGTCTGAGGACTTAACTTGTTAAACCCGAAGGTCCCCCAACTGGGGGACTCTCGTGCTCAGACATCACCACTTCACATACAACCAGTGGCGGAGCCAGACAATTTTCATAGGGGTGGCCAGACTGAGACAATTGCTCACACAAGGGGTGGCATAGAAACTAATAAATTATTTTTTCCTGTGTGGCAAGTTGCTGTGGATCTAGTAGTGTTTCTTGGTCACTCACTCATTTACCTATACAGGCAGTGACTGCCATGTAGAATTACATCATGAAGACCCACATAAGCTTTTTAATGTATTCCTAAACTAATTTTAAAAAAAAGATCTGAAACAGTTGTGAAATTAGTGCCTTTTTAATTGGTGATAAATCTCACAACCGGATAAGTCGATCATCTGTTGGTAAAGATAGAAAAGTTACAATTGTCAGCATGCCACATTTTAAGCTGAGTAACTTTTTTTCACTGATATGGCAGAATCCTAGAAGTACTTAAGCTTAATGCATAAGGCAGGTGGTGAATTGTACCTGTATATTCACTTCCATGAAGAACAACTGGTGAGCATTTTCTTTCACTGTCTGACTCTGTCTCATCAGTGTCATCCTGCATCTCCCTCTCCACACCACTTTCCCTCCTCTCATTACTGGACTTACTACTAATGAAGTGGAAGTAATTTTCCTCTTCATTTTGCCTGACAAACCAAAATACAGCAACCTTAACATTATGAGCAAGCATCGCAAAGGTATTCCTTTGGTAAAAAAACAAAAAAAAGGAATATTATCTCCGCAATGGATTGGTGGATTTGAGTGAATGACACCTCATTCGGTTCGTTAGAGCCAATAGAATGAAGCTATACCCCAGAGTTAGATTGACAGCACTGTCAGCCAATCAGAGTCAGCAGAAGGCCGTCGTGGGGGAGGGGCAGGCTGCTGTATACAGAGATTGTAATGATTCCCCCCGGGTCCTAAAGTCCGTCAGAAACGCCTGGACACATTTGAATGTAACACAAGGAGTGGGACTAACAGAAACCAGTGTGGATTTACAAATAAAATAAAGTTTTCACGGCAAAACAACAAAGGCAAGAGAGATTTTATAACTATCGTTTGGCTGTTGTTGTCATTCTTTGGCCTCTGTCTCTCACATGCTTCGGTGTAGAGTGCTTTGGCGCATACATGCGGAAAGTGTAGAGTCTCAGCTTTCATTCGAGGTATATGTCGTGTGTTATGAATGAAGTGCCATGGAGCTGTAGCCAGAAATGTGGCGAGTGGGTTGACGCAGCAGTGCTGACATATAGTCATTCATTTAGCTGTTATTTGAGTTGTGTTTGGAGCTTGTAAAAGCGGTATGTACAGCCTTGTAGCCCAGGTTCCGCTGTTTAATTTGATGTGCAACATCACTATATTCTTTCACTGTTCCATACTTTGTATGTGAAGTGGTGATGTCTGAGCCTGAGAGTCCCCCAGTTGGGGGACCTTCGGGCTTAACAGGTTTAATAGCCTTCTATAATGCTGGGGCATATCAAAACTGAATATTTTCTTTAAGTAGCAGTGACACAGTGAAGCTGTTCATAGCTTACGACTTTCATACCGTTAACAGCCTAAATTGGCAAACTCTGCCATATCTGTTTCAACTCCAGCACGCCGGCCACAATATACATACATTAAGACAAGAAACATTTCAAACATAGAGAATAAACTTCATTCCGCTTGTTAACTTACTTCCGACATCTTCTCTGCCAGCGGGAAAAAAGACCGTCCTACTGCACGTGGAGAGTCCGTTGGCATCTTCACTCGTAGCGCAAGTGAACCACAACTACTACTACTTCTTCTGTAATTGTGTTGGTGGTTGACATTCAAGTTGAGCGTATTACCGCCACCATCAGTTTTGGTGAAGAACTACTTGTTTGAGGTGTGCCGTTGAATTGCTTCCCTGTGGGAACGCATTCGTACAGAAATGGTTCCGCCAAAAAATTGCCGGCAAAGCGGTGGTGGGGGTGGCCGAAGATTAATTAATGGTGGCCTTGGCCACCACTGGCCACCCCCTGGCTCCGCCCCTGCATACAACATATGGAACAGTGAAAGAATATAGTGATGTTGCACATCAAATTAAACAGCGGAACCTGGGCTACAAGGCTATACAAACCGCTTTTACATGCTCCAAACACAACTCAAATAACAGCTAAATGAATGACTACATGTCAGCACCGCTGCGTCAACCCACTCGCCACATTTCTGGCTACAGCTCCACGGCACTTCATTCATAACACACGACATATACCTCGAATGAAAGCTGAGACTCTACACTTTCCGCACGTATGCGCCAAAGCACTCTACACCGAAGCATGTGAGAGACAGAGGCCAAAGAATTAGGGATGCACCGATCCAGCTTTTTCAGTTCTGATACCGATCCCGATGCTGTGGCTTTGAGTATCGGCCGATACCCAATACCAATCCGATACCGTTGATTCTAGTCATATTTTTATCCATAAATGTTAATTCAGTTGTAGTAAATCCTGTTTTGTTGTTTTCCTGAATGAGGCTGAACAGTATGTGTGAGTGCTCTCTAGCTTGATGAACAAAAAGGCTGCTAGAACAAACAATGTCTTCCAGTTTTTTTGATTTTTATTATATAATGTAATGTACTCCTGGCTCCTTTATTTATTTCCTGTTTACATGTGCTATACGGATTATTATTGATTTCATACTTCTCTTAAATTCCCTGTAATCCCTATCTTTGTCTATATTTGATATCAGTTAATAAAGTTTGTTTTAAAAAAAAAAAAAAAACGTTGCAGTGATGCGGACCTCCTGTCTCTGTAAGCTGAAACCATTTCCCTCAGTGGAAACGAAGCTTTTATTTACTTTAATTTCACAGATAAGAAACTATAAACTGTGAAGACAATAAAGTCTCCGCTAAAGAGCGTTTTAAATCTTGTGTGTGATTTATCCTTCAGGGATTCAGACTTCGGGATTTATCCGGGTTTCGAGAAAATCTCCGCTCGTCGCTAGGCTAATTTATACAATGTAAAATGCCTTAGGCTTGTGCCAATAACGTTAGCATTTTGTATATGTTTGGAAAACGTGTCTAGTATGACAGTTGTTTGTCGGTGAATCTTATGGTATAATGGAGCCAAATTATGTGCCGTCACCTTTATTAAATGTTGCTGTTTTCTCTGGTTTTATATGAGAAGAGGACAAGATCGCTAGTTGCTAGGCTAATCGATACAATGTAAAATGCCATAGGCTTGTGCTAATACCGTTAGCATGTTGTAGTTGTTTGGAAACAGTGTTTAGTGTAAGACAGTTGTTTTGTCAGTGAACTTTGTGAGTTGTAATGGAGCAAAACTGTGTGCAGTTACCTTTGTTTAATGTCGCTGTTGTCCCTGGTTTTATATGAGAAGAGGACAAGATCGCTAGTTGCTAGGCTGATTTATACAATGTAAAATGCCATAGGCTTGTGCTAATAACGTTAGCATGTTGTATTTGTGGGGAAAATGTGTCCAGATAAAGACAAATGTTTGTCTGTGAATGCTGCAAATTATAGTGAAGCTGCTTTGTGTACTTTTGTTTGAAACTGTCACTATTAATTCATGTTTAATGTGTGTTTTGAATCAACTAAACTTTACAGTGCTTCACAGAAACCTCCGCCGCTAGTGTTTTGGAGGTGTAACTGCAGAGTGACACAGACACACCACAGCACAAGTATAAATACTCACAATGGTGTGGGCGACGTGCGTAGGGTCTACGCAGCCCGTCTACTGTCTGCGAAGCACGCATGTATCCTGCCGCACGCCGGACGGATTCCCATCACCTCTGCATATGACCGTAGCTCGCGTCGCAATAGATTTAAAGGGAAAGGATCGGCACTGCATTTTCCGATACCCGATCCATCTATTTTTGATCATATTGGGCCGATATCCGATCCAGATATCGGATCAGTGCATCCCTACAAAGAATAACAACAACAGCCCAACGATAGTTATAATATCTCTCTTACCTTTGTTGTTTTGCCGTGAAAAGTTTATTTTATTTGTAAATCCACACTCGTTTCTGTTAGACCCACTCCTTGTGTTGCATTCAAATGTGTCCGGGCGTTTCTGACGGACTTTAGGACCTGGGGGGAAGCATTACAATCTCTGTATACAGCAGCCTGCCCCTCCCCTACGACGGCGTTCTGCTGACTCTGATTGGCTGACAGTGCTGTCAATCTAACTCTGGTGGGTAAAGCTTCATTCTATTGGCTCTAACGAATCGAATGAGGTGTCATTCACTCAAATCGACCAATCCGTTGCGGAGATAGAGGTTTACGCGTACCCCTATAGCGGACAACCCAACATGCTGTATCTGAGTTCAGCAGCCTGTTACTGTGTGAGGTCTCTCTTGGGAGGCCCAAAACGGTTGTTTTTGGATGCATTGAACACAATTAGTCATAAAAACAATGAACTATATAGTCTTGTACATGATAAAAATCAAATGGCAAACATGGTGCCAAACTGTGCCAAACTGGCCATTTTGGAGATCTCGCCTGAACTGTCTGTGCTAAAACCTCTCTGATTTTCTTCTGCTTCACTTTATCAGAATCAAACTTTGCACAGATAATGTTCACATATTGTTCTATGATTTGAAAGAGGATTAGAGCTACAGATGCATCATTTTCAAAGGGATACTCATCCTTTTTTTCTAGGCGAACCTGACGTGTTTTCATATGTGCTGTGTTCCATCTTCACTCACTCTTCACCAGTAACATATATACTGATATTTACACATCTTGCCAAATCTCACAAGTGTTCCCTTTACTATAAGAGACATAAAAAAGCCAGACTGGAGTTTGCAAAAATGTACCTGAGTAAGCCTCAACCTTTCTGGGAGAACGTTTTGTGGACAGATGTGACTAAGGTAGAGCTTTTTGGGCAAAGCACGTCATTCTACTGTTTACAGAAAACAGAATGAGGCCTACAAAGAAAAGAACACAGTACCTACAGCCAAACATGGTGGAGGTTTTAAGATGTTTTGGAGTTGTTTTGCTGCCTCTGGCACTGGGTGCCTTGACTGTGTGCAAGGACTCATGAAATCTGTAGACTATCAAAAGATTTTGGGCCACAATGTAGGGCCTAGTGTCAGAAAGCTGGGTCTGCGTCAAAGGTCATGGGTGTTCCAGCAGGACAATGACCCGAAACATACCTCAAAAAGCACCAAGAAATGGTTGGAGACAAAGCGCTGGAGAGTTCTCAAGTGGCCAGCAATGAGTCCAGATCTAAATTCCACTGAACACCTACGGAGAGATCTCAAAATTGCTCTTGCAAGAAGGCACCCTTCAAATCTGAGAGACCTGGAGCAGTTTGCAAAAGAAGAGTGGTCCAAAATTCCAGTTGAGAGGTGAAAGAAGCTTGTTGATGGTGGATGATAGGAAGCGATTGGTTTCAGTTATTTTTTCCAAAGAATGTGCAACCAAATATTAAGTTGAGGGTGCCAACAATTTTGTCCGCCTATTTTTTGAGTTTTGTGTGAAATGATGTCAAATTTGGCTTTTTTCTTCTGTTTTTTTTTGTGTTGTTCCAATGCACATAAAGGAAATAAACATGTGTATACCAAAAACATTTGTAATTGCAACAATTTCTGGGAGAAATGGTGTATTTTCTGGAAAAATTCCAGGGGTGTCAATACTTTCGTCCATAACTGTACCACCTGAGTCTGATTTCATTAATGTAATCCATGCAAAACACGAGCACATGACTAAAGAGCACATTCTACAGAATACACTTTGATCACGTAACAAATGCTGCACTGAAGCAACAAACACTAAAGGATACTCTCTTAAAGGGAGGAGAAACTTGAAGTGTGTACTGTGCAGCTGTGTAATTTCGGAAAATAGAAGTATCAGAACATTACTGGGACATAAGTAATGGCTTGTGACTGTTCAAATGTTACCAGTCATTCCATTATGAACCTGCATAATAATAATAAACATTATTATTATTAATAATAATAAAACCACCTTGGCATAATTAACTAGTATATGGCTGGTGGATGGTGCTAATTTTGTACCTTGGTTAAGACAGTCAGTCAGCATCACTCTCTCACCTGGCTGGTTGCTTGAATGAACTCTTGTGCTTTCGTTCTGCTGGCGATATTGGCCTCCTCCATTTTAAAAAGCAAAGCAGTCACTGAGAGGAAGAATGAAAAAGACCATTATGTCATGAAAAGGACTCCCTTGAGGAAACAGTGATTTAACATAGCTGAACACAGGAGCTGCTGGTCTACCGCTGCCTCAACTGTTTGTTTGCGTTACTGTGGGACTGTGGACATTTAAAAGGGTTAATTTGGATTCATCAAATTCACACAGTAACACAAACTAACTGATGGAAGCAGCAATAGACCAGCAGCTCCTGTGTTCAGTGAGCTAAAACTACTGTTTTTGTCCATGGAGGCTGTTGGCTTTGATGAGAGTATAGATGGGGTACTAAAGCTGTTTTTAGGGATGCATGATATTGGATTTGTTTTTTCCTAATATCCGATATGCCACTACAATACTTATTTTGCCAATAACCGATATCAATATATCCATATTAGAGGTGGGCCACTTCATCTCATTCGCAATTATACTGGTATAATTTTTAATACGATAAAAAATTCATGGTGTAATAGTCGCAATATTTCGACCTGTTGAAATATTGATGTCAAACTGTTACCCGCAGCAACAACAAGCATGGCTGAAAGCAAAATATTTACTGTAACTTGGAGTGAACTGTGGTGTCTTTAGGCCTGGGCGTCCTGAATGTTTTATGAGCAGCCCTGGACTTCTCAGACTCTTGAGCAAGTTTCTGCGAGTTACCCTGCCTGCATAGGTAACTCATTCAGTGACTCTGCCAGCATCAGCACAGCATCTCTCCCTCTCCTCTCTCGCCGTACACACATGGGAGTCAGTGTCTTCAAGTGATTAAACCTTTGGTAATGTAAACCTACATGCGGTTCAACAACAACTACATATATGTGAATGTGCAGCAGCTATCATAGAATAACAGCCTGTCACAGGTTACGGCATGATGATCAGAGGAGAAATGGCAGAGCGTAAACGTCCAGATAGAAAAAGATTTAAAAAGGCCAAAAAAAAAGAGAAAATAAAAACAGAAAGAATAAATCAAAATTCCTGTTGATTTATATATATATATATATATATATATATAGATCCCAGGGTAAATTTTTTTGTATTTGGAAACTGTTTAAATGTGTAATATATGGTAGATTTTAATTTGTTGAACTATAAAGCTTTTACTGAAGATTTAAAGGCAAACTGTTAGGTTGACATATAGAACTGTATCACTTATTTTGTTTCAATTCTATTTTCTTAAATTAATAATAAAATATATATTTTTACTCATATGTCATATCATCAGGAAATCGTTATCGCAAAAATACCCTAAAATAGTGTGATCTTACTTCAGGGCCATATCGCCCACCCCTGATCCATATATTATGGAAAATTATGCAATTTCCTTCCCCGAGTCCTCTGACTAAATATATCTCTTTATCTGAATGCCTGAACCCCAATTTATTTTTATTTTTATGTGTATTTTCTTTTATGTAGGCCTACTTCTGTAATACCGTTATCTTTGGTTAACAGCCCTTTCATCGTCATTTACAAACATGCCACAGTTATCTCATCAGCTTCCTTGCTCTGGTGGTAATTAAAACAGTAGGAAGCAACTGTGAAAGGGTTACACACACGTATTTTATCGTCTGTGTATCTGTTCTAATTTTTGTCATTTATATTTTTCATACATACTTACATCTTTCAGATATGTCGTTTTGTTACCTGTGCTATATCATGTACCTCATGTTTTGTACATGTTGACTTTGTCAATGAAAAAAAAATCTCTTTGTAATATCGGCAGAAATCACTGTCAGCTGATTCCGATGTTTTGTTTTATGCCAATATCTGCCTATACTGATGACATTCTGATATTATCGTGCATCCCTATTTGTTTTTCTTGCATGCCTCCACAGAAAATGGCGAACATATTGATTTACTGATTGATTGGTGACCATGTATAACTACAGCAAAACTATTTCAAAACATCCATTTACAAACTCTCACACAACTAGAGCAGTACAATCCAAGTCTTATTTATCCATACATTCACAACCTGATGAATAAGACTTATATTTAGACTTGCACCGATTGCAATTTTTTAGGCCGATTCCGATTTCGGATTTTCAGAGTGTTTGGATGGCCGATACCGATTTTGGCCGATTCCGATTTCATTTTTTTTCAAACCATTTTACAGCACATAAGATATTACAATATTTTCCTTTATTAGAACATTTTAACCAAAACACAACCAGCTTTTCAATAATCATCTCAAACAAACAAAAACAGTGACACAGGTCACCTGTATGAAAGCCCTTAACGCTGAGGACACGCGCCTCGTCAGTTTCAGTGCAGCAGCTCCACAGTTAAGTTTAACACGGACAATTAACAACTTCCTCCTCCTCTCTTTTGATGTGTGTGCGTGAATGATTAAGGTGAGAAGCCGTCCATGTTTCACTTCCATATATTTATCACAATATCATCCACTGTGCTCCTAACAGCGGAATCTCGCCATGTCCCAACCCAAGCATGAAGTACAACTTAAAACCATTTGTGTAAATGAGCAATATTCCTCAATTTATCCGTTCTCCGCACACCGTTTCCTCATTCAAACATAAGTCTCACATTATAACAATATGTCATCACGTTATAAGGTGAAACGTTTCACCATATAACACGATAAATAGTATATTGTTATGTTAATATATGAAGCGTCCGTCACGCAAATTCATATAACTTTAGTTTATGAAGAGATAAGACGGAGCCCTCTCCTCTCCTCTTATATGCTTTACTCACAACTGTGTGAATTGACCTGGCTATGAAGCGTCCATAGCGCCAAATAATATAACGGCAGTTTCTAAAGAGCTGAGACGGAAAAAAACAAAAACAAAAAACCCTCAGCAGCGGCGGTCATATTTCAGCAGCTGCTAGTTGCATATAGGAGGAAACACTGTGCATATTTGTAAGAATTGAGTGTAAAGCTATTTTTCCTTTTGTTTATTTCAGAACCACACACATACACACACTTGTTGTGAACCTCCTGCATTGAAAATGAAAGTATCATCTCGAACCTGATTATCTGGCCGGAATCATTTATTCCATAGTTGTCCTGGGTCCCAAAGGACCCAGAGGTCCCCTTCCTCACATCGCTCAAGGAGTGAGTTGCACATATGTGTGTGTGTGCTGCTGGTGTTACACGATGTCAGTCATGCGGCGCGACGGGAATTTGACCGGCATTTTAAATCGGCATATTTTAGACTGACCGGCCGGTCGCCGGTCATGGCCGATCACGTGAAAATTGGCCCGATTCCAAGCATTGGCGATTAATCGGTGCAAGTCTACTTATATTATACTACTCTTGTTGTGCAAAAGTTTGCAAATGGATGTTTGCTGTAGTGGATAGTTTTGCTGTAGTTAAACATGGTCCCCAATCAGTACTCCACAAACACTTTCACAAAACACTTAAGTATTTACAACTACAATGGAAAAGAAAAGTAACCCCTTTTCCAGTGCACAAAACCCCCCACTCAGATTTGGCTTTTTTATTTAATGGGACAGGTTACAATCAGCATTCACTCTAAGGACAACTGCCTCTGCAGTAGTCATGGGTATTACTACACACCAGCATTGTTTGGCTTCTATTTACACTGATGGAAATACAACACCTGGGTGGATGTGCTCACTTTAGCCCCTTTGTCAGCGCAATGCAGTGACAGGCCATCAGAAAATACAGTCCACCTTTGTCCAAGCAGGGCTCAGACATCATTCCAAATTAAAAAACTGGAGAAACCCGATGCACGGCTGTGCCTCTCTCCTGGGTGCCAGCTGGTGCAAGCTAATCCATGTGAACAAAAAAAAATAACTATAGGTTCCAGTAAAGGTTATCTTCCTTAATTCATCATTCCTAATTAGCCTGCACTAAATTTGTAAGAGACACAATAAGTAAGAGGTATTAAAAAGAAGTAACCACCTTCACATTTTCACTGGTGCTTTTTTTGTTTACTATCCTGTTCTCCAGCCTGACACAAAAGGGGGAAAAAAATTATAAATACACACACACCAAAAGTCAAACTGGCCCGCTGCAGATGCTCTGGTCTACTGGCAATGGAAAAGGAGTCTATCACCATTTAGTGGGTTTTCCTGTGTTTACAAAAACCCATGTACACACACTAATTGGAAGTGGAAAAGTGGTTTTACCTATGACCTTTTCAAAGCCTTAATCCACTGTTTTTGTTGTGAAATGTTTTAGTAAAAAGACCTGTGTTTGGGAAGTACTGAGCATACGAATGGATAGATGAGACTAGGATTTTACTGCACAAGTTGTGTGTGAGTTAGTAAACGGATGTTTTGATATAGTTCTGCTGTAGTTAAACGTGGTCCCAAGTCGATCAATAAATCAATACATTTGCCATTTTCCATGAAGGCATGCAAAAAAAAGAAAGTTTCCATTACATATTCAAGGTAAAACAACATGACTAATTGATTTGTGGGTGAAGTACTCATTTCACTTTATAAGTAGTCCTTTGTATGCCCAAAAGAGATGTAAATGTTTGGTAATAACATGGTGAGCATTACTGAAAGGAACTCACATGCTAGAACTCCTCCAGTTGTACAGTCCACCCCAGTCTGCAGACTCCAGGGGAGGGCAGGTGCTGCTGGAGGGGGAGGAGGGGGAGGCTTACTAGCAGATGAGGAGGACACAGAGGAGGAAGAGGGTTCTGATGAAGTTGATAGAGGCAGAGAAAGGGAAGTGAGACCACAGCTTGCCGAAGAGGACGAGCACGGAGGTGAGGCCAGGGATTTGGGTGCGTCATCTGGAGTAGAGGGCTTGGCAGAGGGTGTAGACAAGGTAATACTGAGACCAGCTCCCTGGGGGGTGGAAAGGCTGGACGGACTTGATGCCGGGAGTGTGGGGCTGGTTTGAGTTGGACAGTCCTCAGCTAGGAATGACGGGTCTGGAGTCTTACAGCTGCTGTCCACAGTCTGAGAGTCTGGTGAAGACTCCCTGATGTCCCGCATAGGAGCCATAGACGGTGGAGGTGTGTGGGGTGGCGAGGAAGAGGGTGGGAGTACACTGGTAGAGGAGGAAGAGGAGGAAGAAGAGGAGGAGGAACAGGGTGTAGGGCCAGCTTGGCTGGTATGTGGACTGACTGATTTGCTCCCATCTCCACTGGCTGACTGAACATCTAAGGAGGCTCCACCCCAGCCCTCAGACGTTGCTTTTGTTTGGCTGTCATCTCCAGCTGTCAACCCTACAGCCCCACTCTTTTCTCTTGTCTTCTTGGCAAGACGACGACGGCGCTTGGTTGCCAGAGTTGATGACGGGGAGGAGGCAGAGGAAGAAGTGGATGTGATGGAGCTTGGTTTTGTTTTTTTGGATTTTAGTCCTGCAGGACTGGTTAAGGAGGATGGTGGTGCAACCAGGCTACTTCGCTTTCCCATACTGGCCAGATCTTTACTGCGGCTGCCCAGTGACAGCGGCTCTGAGCAAGGTTTGAGGAATGGAGACCTGCTCTCATTGTCCCTGCAGAAGACGACCGCAATTGAGCCACCCACCACAGAGCCCCCAGCAACGCCCCCACCACCTCCTGGTCCTAGGAGGTCCATGCCCAGCTTTCCTGACCCCACAGAAGCCCCTGTGGTGCTGCTAACACCTTCACGCACCAGCACAGAGACTTTTGACTGAAGTTTGCCTTTCTGACTGCTGCCGCTCTCTTTCTTGGATTTGCCAGAGCGACCCAAATCCTTTCTGCTGCCTTTGTCGCGGTCTTTGTCCTTTCCCATTTTCCTGCCTCGCTTTGCTGAGGGAAGGCCGGATGAGGCAGAGGCAGAGCCTGAAGTCACTGTCAGTGAGGAGAGGCATTTGCTTTTGGTTCTGTTGGAAGAGGAGGAGGAGGATTCTGACTGACCAATTTTCTTCAATGTGCGAGATTTCTTTTTTGAATGATGTCGTCCAGTCTTTGTGGTAGTTTTAATCTTGGGGCTGAGGACGAGCGGCTCTGGAGGCAGGGCAGCGGGAGGTGTATCCTCCAAAGATGGGTAGTCTGAGTCCAAAGCCTCACCATCCAAAGACAACACGTCAATCTCCAATTTGTCTGAATAGCGGTCTGACTCGTAGCTGTGATACCTTGGTGGTGAGAGTGACTGCGACTGGCTGTGACAACTTCCCCGGTCATCCATCTCTCCAGCTGAGTGCCATTTTCTTTTCTTCTTCCTCTTGTGGGGCTTGTCAGAGTCCTGTGTGGGCCGACAGGGGGAGGCCGGAGCAAGTCTTGGGGAGCCAGGTACAGTTGTGGTGGTTGTGGTGGTGGTGACTGTGATAGTTCTCTTAATGGCAAAGAGGTCAGACCCATTGAGGTCTTGGATAGATGGTGGAACAACAGGACGACCATCCCGACGGCGTTCCCTCTCACGCTGCCTGTCTCTTTCACCATCCCTCTTTTCCCTGCTTCTTCTGGACCTCTTTGAAATTGCCTGCTCTCTGCTGCTTGAATGTTGTCTTCCGTTCCTCTCCCCCTCCTCCCTTTTGGAGCTAGAATCTCGATCTCTTCCATCTCTTCTATGGCTACTGGTCCGGTGTTGCGTTCTGTCTCTGTCCCTGTCTCTGTCCCTATCCCTTTCCCTGTCTCTCTCTCTTCCTCTGTCTCTATCTTTATCTCTTTTTTTCTCTCTGTGTCTTTCTTCAGATAGGTTGGATAACAAGTGTCTAGTGTGGCCCCCTCTTCCTGAAGAGTTACAGGATCGTGAGGCCTCTGGGCTGCTGTGTTGTCTTTTCTTCCTCTTCCGACTACTGCTCCTGCTGCTCCTCCTTCCTTTAACTTCCTTCCCTCTCTTGTGCCCTCGCTCCTTTTCTCTGCTCCTTTCCCGACCTCCCTCTTTATCCTTCCTACTCTTCTTTCTTCTCTCCTCCTTCTCCCCAGCTTTCCTATCCTTGCTTTTCTGTCGTTCACGATCCTTGGAGCTTTTGGAGGACTTGCTGCAGTTCTTGCTGCTTTGCTCCATCGGAAGTGTGAGAGGGGGAGAGGGTGTAGAAGCTGGAGGATGGGAGGGAGGGGGTGGTGGCTGAGGAGAGAGTGGGGAAGAAGCAGGAAAGGAGAGATATCTTTCCTTCCGTCTGCTGACCAGCTTCCTTCTCAGATCCTCTACTCCTACGACAGGCTCATCCTCAGGCTCTCTGTCCACCTCCCAGTTGCTCTCTGCACGCACGGACACAAAACCATCGCCATCCAGCACCCGGAGGATGCGCTCTGGCTTTGAACCAAAGAATGAGACACTGGGAGAATTCAGGTGGAGGATTTCTCCTGCAGGTCTCTTATTGCCTCCATCTCTGTCAGCAGCCCCAACTATCTCCCCCTCCTCTATCTCAGAGTGATCAGAGAGAGCACTCTCCCTCTGCTCTCCAGCTCTGGCAGTGCTACAGTCCACTCTCCTCCTTAGAGGGTGCTGGGTGGTCAGACAGGGGCTTGGCAGGTCAGTCAAGGTGTCAGTGGAGTCTGGAGGTTCTTCCTCTTTCTCCTCTTGATCTCCACTCTCAGCATTTCTTTTCATCCCCCTTACTTTGCCACTTCCATCATCAGCGTCTGATGCTGGGGACCCAGTGGGGTCAAATGGGTCATATTTCTCCCCATCCCCCTCTTCCCCCTTCACTCCCTCAGTTGGATGGAAAGGATCATACATCTCTCTTTTCCTGCCCTCTTCTTCACAATCAATGGGTGGCTGCACTGATGTGTGAGGAAAGGATTCTGAGAAGGTGGTGCTGGGTGTGGGTGTGGAGAGAGACTGCACTGTTACAGAGGCAGAAGTAGAGGACACCCTGGCCATCTCTGTCCCTTGTGTCTGACCTTTGACATGATTCTGATAAACTGATGAGTTGGCATCAACAGAGGAGGATGAAGACAGGGGCGAAGACGGATCAGATGAAGGAGATGACAAAGACAAGGAGGGAGAGCAGGGAGGAGTGCTCCTGGCAATCTCTTTAACTCCACTTGGGGAAGAGGAGCCAGCAGGCCTCCTTTTGAAGCCTGATGCTAGAGTCAAGTCCATGGGCCGGGAAAACTAGTGGTGCAGAGTTCACACGCTGGGTCCTGAAGGGCGGCAGCGATGGGCAAGGCCACGCCGGAAAAATGTCATCCAGAAATAAACCTAGCAGAAAGGACATAAAATGTGCAGTCTTTAATTTAATGAACACCTAAGTGGACAGGTTGAGAGCACAGAGGCTAACATAGACTGGGTTATCATTTGTGAACACTTTATGAGTGTGAAAATTATTCTGCAGGAATGTAAGCTGGTTAATCAGGGTAATTTACAACTGAGGACATGAAATGGTTTCTTTTAGATAATGAGTATCATCCAGTTTGTCCATATTAAAGCCTAACCAATACATTGGCAAAACTAATGTTGTTGGCTGATACTAGCTCATCAGAGATATAGGGGTGCAGCGATTTATCAGCTAATATTTGCCTTGTTGACTGCCCTCTGCATGTCAGCAAATAAGATAACATTCACTAATGGCAGTAGACAGTGTTTTTTTGTTGTGTCACATCAGGATAAGAAGTGGGACGATAGAAAACATGTTGTGATAGTTAATCAGCTATTGAGCCTTTCTGCAGACGCAGACCTGATTTTATTGTTCACGTGATGCACCCCAATGATAAGACGCTGTGATTTCTCCTCTTTGTAACCTTCTTGCGGGAAGGAAAGAGGGTTAAAAAGTAGACAAAGAGATGTTCATGTTTACTGAACATGAGCATTAACATGAAAAGAGAGATGTTCATGTTTACTAATATATTTGGACTGCCTTAGACCATAGGAATAACATGTGTGAATTTTGAAAAAGGACATAATTTACCATAAATATGTAATCTGCATCAGAGGAACAGAATCTTTACAGATATTTCAACTCCAAATGAGTGTCCCTAAGACACAGCAAAAAATCAAACAGGTTAAGTCTTATGATCTCCATTTACTCAAAGACAGAGGTTCCAGCTGCATTCTGTTTATTACTGAGATTTCAATGCAAGTTTAACTCTAATAAAGCTTACAAAATGTGCGAGGTAAGGGACAGACCAAAGCAGCAGGCCAGCCTTGAATTAGTGATTAATAGCAGATAATGTGAGCAATACATGTTTTACCTTTGCTAGTCAAGACGGCTTGCAGAGAGTAAATCCAGTGGGGGACAGTGCATCATGGCAAAAAACTACTCGAGTGTATTAACACATGTATATAACGTTACTTTTCGACAACCCATGCGATGTTATTTCGACATTAGCTGTGGCTCTTTTATTAAACTTTAACAATTTCTCGTTTTCTGTGTGACGGTACCATATACTGTTTCAATGTATGCGTGTTTTCTGACTCTCGTTGACGGGAAATTAATAAAAAAAAAGATTGTGTTTTCGTGTTTGATACTTTTCTGTACCGTTATCGTTTCTGTACTAAGTCTTAGCCAATATTAAGGTGAGCCTTAATGCTGAGGCTTCAGGGCTAACCGAGGCTGTCAGACTGGGCATCTTTGCAGCTAATGTCACATACATTACGTTATCTATAATCCAGTTGGATCGCATCTCGCCAATGCATCTGAAATGTTAAATGGTTGTTAAGACGTGTCGGCAGCAGATAAGCAGATATTAAGCTAGCTAGCTAACATTAGCTTCACTGTTCACTTCGCTAAAAGTAGCTAACGTTGTTAGCTAAAGGCAGCAAGAGAAGGCTGCGTGCTAATGAATTAGCCTTACCTTTGGTCCGGTAATGTGCTGTCTCTGACCAAAGCCACCGCTTTGCATTACATTTAATCAACCGTTAAAATTCAGCATTAACTGCTTCTGTTTTTGTCGTTTTAAAAGCGCAACAGCAGCAGCCCCATTCCATCAATCGCCGCCATCTTCCTTCCCCTCACACCGGACGGCAAAGGATAATGGGAAATAGAGTTTTGTCCCAAGTCATAGTCATCACTGCTCTCTACAAAATCACATACTAGTTTAATTCAATTTAGAGATGTTCACACTAAGAAAAAATGCAATTGATTTATTTCTTTGCATTTTTTATTTATTTGAGGCAATAATACCGACAAAATTCAAAATTCAGGGGCTCGAGTATAGGCATATGACGTGCCTATATTATGATACATCCCTAATGGATACCTATCCTTACCCTGAAGTAGATGGAGAGATAGGTGGGTCATTCTACGAAACGGGTGCCATTTCCACTTTGCAATTGTCAAAATTTTCATCTAGAATAAACTTTGGTTTTTTAAATCCACAACATGAAAGGTATGTTAAACCTCCCAAAAAAATATTTTCCCACCTCAGGCATAAAATCCTAATTAATATCTTCCTTTTTATTCAGACATGGGAGCCATTTTTCTACCACCCCGTCACGAACAATATATACACCATTTGAGAAGTAATACATGAAACAGATTTTAAAAACTTAATGTTTTCCTTCTAGTAAAATGTCCTTTTCTTGGAAAGCATCAATAGAAAGTATGTAATTCAATCTTTTTTTTTTTTTTTAATTTTTAGATTCTTAATCTTGAAATATGAATTCGACATGTCAATGGCCTCATTGTTTGTCCAATAAATACTAATTCACTTCAAAATTTCAAATAAAAGTTGTTTTTTTTTATTAGTCCACAAAAAAAAATGTTATTCAACATTAGTTTATGGAGCATTTCACTCCCTTTCCATAATTTTTTAACAAAATGACCCTGTGACGGGGTGGTAACAGATGTGATGGGGTGGTTCACTGTGACAGGGTGGTATGGACAAACTGTCTCTCCATATTATCTGTTGGCTTTAGGCTTTGTCTAACATTTGAAACTTTTGTTAATTCTGGATATAAATGCAGGCATGACTTAATGAAACAAGATCCAAAATATGTCTCAAAATTAGAATTCGCTACAACAGAATGTTAGAAAAAGTGCAAATATACAGTATATGCTTATATTAAATGAAACAAATACTAACCATTCAAAATGTCAATAAAAACATGACTAATTCATGTATGCAATATTCAAAAAAAATATTAAAAGAGCATTTGATTCTCTTTGAGGTACATTTAACAACAAATACTGAAATATATACAATGGTTCACATAATTCACATAGGCAACTTTCAAAGAATTTGATAAAAGGGCATTTAATTTCATGAGTAAATGAGTGAGTGGGTGAATGAGTGAGTTACAGAGATAGTGAGTAAGCCAAACAGGGTTAAAGGCGGGGTCTGGAATCATTGAAAATAATGGTCGCGCAAGCTAGATTTAGAAAATCCACAATCAAAAAGGTCCTACCCTCTTCCCCAAGGTGTCATGCCTCCAAAAAACACGAACGCGCATTGCTTGTTCACCGAGGCACGTGAGCAAACGAGCTTGAGCGAACGAGGATAGTGCACAGACTCAAGTGCCATTGCCAAGCTACTGAACACTTAGTAGAATTGAATAAAAATGTTGTCTTACCTGTCCAGCAGAAAAAGGGCGACCGTTGCATCACTTGGAAGACCTTTCTGATCTTTAAGTTGACGCCAGCATTGAAAAGCCACACCCATGTTGACTCATCATTGGCTCTTTCGGCATCTTTTTTTTTTTGCAGTAGCTCTCTCATATACCGATTTCCTTTTTCAATTAGAACTAACAGCTGGTGTTGGTGCCTTCTCTGCCATCTCACATGAATTGGTTCACAGAACTTCACATTCAACATTCAGCTAGTTGGTTAGCTAGCAAGCTTATGTTATCCAGGTACTAGCTGAGAGTGCAGTCAACTTAATGTTGCTGGAGGCTTGGGTCATGCACATTAACTGTGTGCACTGTGCACAAAACGATACGTGCAGAGGGGGAGGGGTAGGTGACAGTTTGACTGACCTATCACCATCCATTTGTTGTATGCAGAGTGGTCAGGATAATTGGCTGGAGTTTTTAGAGCCCTACCCGTTCCACAGGTGACTGACATTTAGTGCATGCAATTCAGTGACCGTTATTGGGTTGTAAGGTGGATTTCAAATAATTTTGCAAAAATGGCCTCAGAAAAGAATCCCATACCATGCCTTTAAGTTAACAGAAAATAAAGTGATTAGCCTACATCAGAAACGCTAATCTTGTAACACACATCCTTGAGCTTTCTACTCAAAGCAGACATTTTAACCTATATATTGGTATAGACTCAAATTCAATCGAATTTCACATTCAAATGGGAAGCAGAACCAGTATACAACTGCGGCCATTTAAGGGATGTGATGGGGTGGTAAATTTCATCCTAAAATGGCTGCAGTTGTATGCTAGGTCAAGTTCCCTGACCTAGCATACATGCATTCAATTTGAAATATCACTTTATTTGCATTAATAGTGTTAAAATTTTTATTAAAATCAGTTTACCCTATCTAATTTGCTTGACAGGGTGGTTTGGTTGAGCTTGACAAACATGAAAAATCAATAAATAAAGAATGTAAAAGAACATCAGAACTTGCCTGCTTTTGTTCCTGGCTGTATGAAAGTATTATTGGTGAAAAAGGTTTGAGCACCTGTAAATTGCCCGTGATTGTGAGTGTGAATGGTTATCTGTCTCTATATGTCAGCCCTGTGATAGTCTGTCGACCTCTCCAGGGTGTACCCTGCCTCTCGCCCAATGTCAGCTGGGATAGGCTCCAGCCTATCTATGATAAAAAGGCTATCCAAACATCTATCTATCTATCCATCCCTCATCTAACCACAAAGGCCTCATGAATGGAAAAGTCAGTTCATGAATGAATACATAGTTGGTGGATGTTCTATGTTTTTCTCTTGTCATCCGTGATAGATTGATATATAGATGTATGTAGATACCTGGGTCATTCTATGAAACAGGTGCCATTTGGGTCCTCAACGTTTGATGAGCTGCATAAGGCACAAAAAATGTGCCAAAGTGTGTTTCCAAAGCTTAAAGCTATTAAATCAAGTGTTCTTGTTAACATTATATATGAGAAAATACTATTTGTCAACTGTAACATACTATTTTTAATAATTTTTCATTAGTAAGTGGTCGTCTTCACATGTTCGTATTTACAATCATAACATTTGCTTCTAAGATATGACCAAATACATGTTATATTTTTATCAAACCTTTATTATTTTCAGGAGTATATGTGTCTCCCTGTTTAAATAAGACATAATTATCTAAAATAAAAGCAATATTTTTTGTGAAAAATTCATGATTTGTGTATGTCCCTCAGTTTGACTTACCACCTCGTCACACTAACTTGTCTTGTCTATAAATAATGTACTGTCACTTTAAATAACATGACAAAGAGGAGGTGCCGTAATTTGATCCTTTGGGGCAGCCATATGAAGGTATTATTGGTGAAAAAGGTTTGAGCACCTGTAACAGTGGAATTTGTAGTTGTGTACAGTGATTTGTATGTGTATCAGTAAATTTGAGGTCACATACTCTATGAGTTGTGTACTTGTAGATTTTTTTTTCTCTCCACAAATACAACACAACACTTACACATTCACAAATTCTTAATTACGTGTGCACAAATCCTATTTTACAAGTCACAGATTAAAAACTGCTCCATTTTTGCTCCTATTGCTGCAGTATATTTGGGGCAAAACATATTTGTGCACCTGTATCAAACAATGTGAAGTTGTGGACAAAATCTGAATATGTGCAAATCTGAATGTGAACCTGTGCAATAAATGTTATGTAAAATAATTTCTCACGAAAATACTTGTGTTCTTTTAAAACACAAATTCAAATCGATAACTACAACTGCTCGAATCTTCCTCACAAGTCACAGATTCTGTTTCTTTCAACTACAAATCACAAATCACACCCTCCATTGAGATATGTGTTGAAAAACTATCTGTGCATTCAGTCTATGGAGCAAAAGGCAGGTGCCGATCTGAGATCGACTGATTCCACAGCCAATCAGAGGCTTGCGAGTTCAACTGCACTTAATGGGCGGGGCCTACGCTGATGGATGAGAGAAAAGTTTCTATTGGTGGGTTTGACGTGGCTCCGGAGTGGGCTACACCCACAATTCCCTCTCTCCCATTGGACACGCTCCACAGCATAGACATATAAAGAGTAGACGCCGCATTGGCTGCTGGGGAGCGAGAAATGCGGCCGCCATCTTGGACCGGTCAACGTACTCCTGGACAGCAGAAGGAACAAGATGCCAGAGCACTGTGCAGCATATTTCTGTTTAAATCGGCGGACCGTCGAAAACAAGGCACGGGGGATTACTTTTCAGGATTTATATATATATTATGATTTTCTCGGATATATAACTTTTATCTATTATATATATATGAATTATATTGATACTATATTATTTATATATATTATCATTTTCTCTGATATATTAATTATATTGATACCCTATATATGATTTATTCATTTTCTCTGATATATAACTATATATATTATATATGTATATATGAATGACATTGATACTCTATATATGATTTATATATATTTTCATTTTCTCTGATATATAACTATATAACTATATCTGATGTATAACATCTATTATATATGTATATATGAATGATATTGATACTCTATATGATTTATATATATTTTCATTTTCTCTGATATATAACTGTAAAACTATATCTGATATATCTTATCTATTATATATGTATATATGAATGTTATTGATACTCTATGATTTGTATATATTTTCATTTTCTCTGATATATAACTTCTATCTATTGTTATGTTTTATACAGAAATATAATGTTATTATAATAATAATATTGTCTTTTCAAATAATTAAAATAGTTGACTTTACTGCCACTATCTGCTTCTCTATCATATATTAATGTGTGTGTATACACATATATATATATATATATATATATATATATTATGTATAATGTGTGTGTTTGTAGTGTTTGCAAAATACCTGTCTACAGTCTAGGCTATATCAGAATATTCTATTACTGTTAATCCCACTATGAATATTAAAATACGCTAAGCCATTTGTCCTGTATCATAGCTACATGTATGACGTTTGCAGCAAAAAAAATGCGTGAAAATCAGTTTAGTATTCAGAGAGTTATGATGGATTAAATGCACTGACACTTCATTACCCTAACCACTGAGTGGAGCGGTTGACCGGTCCAAGATGGCGGCCCCACCGCTCGTCAGCGCCAATAGGCAGTAGCGGTCGATGCAGCGTCTACTCTTTATATGTCTATGCTCCACAGTCTGGAGATGGTTTTTGAGCTTCCGGGAGGTAAGTTGATAGTCTATCGCTTTTTTAATTGAAATGTTTCCCATATGTAATGATTTATATAGCCAGTGTCAGCACACAACAGACAGGACAGAGCAGAGGAGCTCAACAGCAGCACTGTAAACAAATCTATTATATTGTGATGCATTCCCATGTATGTTGCTAATGCCAGTCAGCGGCCTGTATACAGCGACAGAGGCAGTTCGCCATTAGCAAAAACAGGCATGCTAAAACTACTTTTTGCAGCAGCAGCACTCAACACCTGAGAACTTATCACTAACAGGGTGCTCCCAGGTCATGGTGGTAACACACCCCATAGAGTAATCTGTGCATGTTAACATTTAACCATTTTGCTAACGGCAAACTCAGCTTTAAGTCAGTCAGCAGTGAAGGGTGGAATAATAATCAATAAGTAATAATTTACTGGTTAAGTTGTTGACAGTGGGTGAGATAACCTAAGGGCCACTTAGAGGGAGGAGTTGTGCAGATTGATGGCCACAGGCAGGAACGATTTCCTGTGGCGCTCAGTGGTACATTTTGGTGGTATGAGTCTCCCCCTGAAAGCACTCTTGTGCCTGACCAGCACATGGTAGAGTGGGTGTGAGACATTGTGCAAGATAGCTTGCAGCGTAGACAGCATCCTCCTCTCTGACACCACCATCAGAGAGTCACACTCCATTCCCACAACATTACTGGCCTTGCGAATCAGTTTGTTGAGTCTGTTGGCGTCCGTCACAGTCAGCTTGCTGCCCCAGCACACAACAGCATAGAGGATAGCACTGGCCACCACAGACTCATAAAAAATCTTAAGCATAGTCCGGCAGATGTTGAAGGACCTCAGTCGCCTCAGAAAATAGAGATGGCTCTGGCCTTTCCTGTAGAGAGCATCAGTGTTCTTAGCCCAGTCCAGTTTATAGTCAATGTGGACCCCCAGGTACTTACTGTATAGTCCTCTACAATGTCCACACTGACACCCTGGATGGAAACAGGGGTCACCGGTGTCTTGGTCCTCCTCAGATCCACAACCAGTTCCTTTGTCTTTGCCACATTGAACTGCAGATGGTTCTGCTCACGCCATGTGACAAAGTTATCCACGGCAGCCATCATTCTCATCACCCTTGCTGATACATCCAACCATGGCAGAGTCATCAGAAAACTTATAAATATGGCAGGTCTCAGTGCAATAGCTGAAGTCCTGGGTGTATAGGGTGAAAAGGAAGGGAGAGAGGACAGTCCCCTGCGGGGTCCCAGTATTGCTGACCACTCTGTCTGGCACACAGTGTTGCAAGCACACTTACCGTGGTCTGCCAGTCAAGTAGTCTACAATCCAGGATGAGTCTCTCCAGGGTCTTCAAGATGTGGGAGGTCAATGCCACTGGTCTGTAGTGCTTGGAACCACTGGGACGCGGCATCTTTGGCACAGGGACGAGGCAGGATGTCTTCCACAGCATGGGGACCCTCTGGAGACTCTGAAATATGAAACTGAAATACACAGAAACTGATATAGTCCATGATGCATTCTGTGAGCCCATCAATATCCTCCCCATGCAGCTCACAGAGTGCCTGCTAGTCTGTCACCTCAAAACAGCCCTGCAGTGTCTCATAAGCCTCCTCTGACCATCTCCTCACTGTCCTCATGGTCGCAGGCTGGCTCCTAATTAGAGGTACATAGCAGGAGTTGAGGTGTACCAGGTTGTGGTCTGACCTACCCAGAGGGGGAAGGGGGAGCAGCTTTATGCATCCTTGGCTTTTGCATACAGCAAGTCCAGGATTCTCAACTCAACTCAACTTTATTTATTTATATAGCACTTTTCATACATACAAGTGTAACACAAAGTGCTTTACAAAACAAACAAGATGAAATAAAACAAAACAAAATATATATAGATAAAAATGAAAACCCATCCTTCCCACCCCCATCCAAACAAACACACATACACGCACGCACAAATGCACACACACGCAAACACGCACACACACACACACACACACACATACACACACACGCACACACATACACACACAAAGATAAAATGTTGATATTGATATGGATATGGCTCGACACCGAGGGTCCAGGTGAGGACAACGTGAGGGGGCCGTCCGCAACAAGAGGCGCCACAGCTCTCATCCACAGGGAGCACCGCCCCAGGGACCCCCACCTGGGCCGGGGTGCACACTGAGGGGTCCCCAGGACAGCGCCCCCCCATGGAGAGCAGGCATAACTACCGCTGCGGAGGGCCCCCATGAGGAAACACTGGAGCTAAAAGCTAAGATATGCATCAGTCTAAAAATTGTAAAAAGAGAAGAGAGAAGATTTAAGAAAATTTAAAGGTAATATAAATAAATAAAAATCATTAGAAACATTGAGGATTAAATATTAATAAAAGAAATAAATAGCTATAAGGAAATAAGTTAAGTAGGTCAACTAAAAGCTAAACTAACGGCCCTGAGGTTCTCCGGCAGGCTGTTCCACAAACGGGGGCCGTAATGGCTGAATGCTGCCTCACCGTGAGTTTTGGTTTTAACTCGTGGAACAATAAAAAGGCCAGTGCCAGAGGACCTCAGGGTCCGCGAGGGCTGATATGGTAAAAGCAGGTCGGATAGATAAGAGGGCCCAAGGCCGTTAACACATTTAAAAACCAGTAAAAGAACCTTAAAATCAATCCTGAAACGGACGGGGAGCCAATGCAGCGATTTTAAAACAGGTGTAATGTGCTCCCGCCCTCTGGTCCTCGTCAGCACGCGAGCGGCTGAGTTCTGTAGTAATTGTAGATTATTAATACTCTTTTTGGGAAGACCAGAGAGCAGGGCATTACAGTAATCTAACCGACTAGAGATAAAAGCATGCATCAGCACCTCCGTACTGGCCTGAGAGAGAAATGGGCGGACCCTGGCTATGTTCTTAAGATGGTAAAAACCAATCTTAGTAATGTTCTTTATGTGTTGAATAAAAGTGAGCTCAGGGTCAAAAATAACGCCCAGGTTCTTTACAGATTGTGATGGTTTAAAATCCTGTAGTTTTGGTAAAAGTTTCTCTCTCTGACCTTCAGGACCGATAACTAAAACCTCAGTTTTGTCCTGGTTGAGCTGTAGGAAATTTTCTGCCATCCATGACTTAATATCTAAAATGCAGTTAAAAAGGGCATCAAGTGGCCCTGGGTCATCAGGAGACACGGTGATGTACAGCTGTGTATCATCAGCGTAACTATGGAAACTGATGCCGTGTCTCCTGATGACATCCCCCAGGGGAAGCATGTATAGATTAAAAAGAAGTGGACCTAAAATTGACCCTTGGGGGACCCCACACCTGATTTCATGTATTCTGGAGGAGCATGTATCCATACTTACAAAGAAAGATCGATCTGTGAGATAGGAGTTGAACCAGTTAAAAACAGTACCAGAGAGGCCGACCAGGTGCTTCAGCCGATTTAGTAAAATGTGATGGTCTACTGTATCGAAGGCAGCGCTAAGATCCAGCAGAACCAAGACTGTGAGTTTATGATTATCTAAATTGCACCTGATGTCATTTAAAATTTTTACAAGAGCTGTCTCGGTACTGTGGTTCATCCTAAAACCAGATTGAAACTTCTCTAAAATACCGTTTCTCTTTAAAAAATAATTTACTTGGTTAAAAACCAGTTTTTCTAAAATTTTACTTAAAAACGGTAAGTTGGATACAGGTCTGTAGTTATTAAAAATGCTGTAGTCTAAATTGCTCTTCTTCAGAAGGGGCTTCACCACCGCCGTTTTATTGGCAGTGGGGAAGACACCCGTCTGAAGAGAGCAATTTACTATGTTTAAAATCTGTTCCTCAAGGTATTCATAAAATGTCTTTAAAAGTGATGTGGATTCTCCCTTCTTTAGTAGGACAGCTCACATACTGAGTAAAGTTGGGCAATGTTGTTGCCATGACGTGATTGAAGTCACTCGAGATAGCTATGAAAGCACTCGGGTGTTGAGTTTGCAGACCAGTGGCGGCTGCTGGTCTTTCAAACAGGGGAAGCTCACTTTAAGTTCACATCATAAAATTTGTCACATTGTAGTGAGGCAGTAACTTATAAAAGGAACATTTAATTGAAGCCGTTTTTCAATCACACTCATGCCATAGAACCACAACAAAACACACCTGAAAGATTTTCAGATGGGTTTAAACACCTGAACAGGACTCTGTCAAAAGATTCCACTCGCAAATATCTGCATGGGACTGAGCTTGAAATGCAACAATGGCGGTGTGTATTTCAAAAGCACTGTCAATCACAAAGGGGTTCAACCTTTTAGACAATTCCTCCAATCATCATGCATACACTGAGTGTCCTCTCCTGCCTACCGCTCTATTAGGTCCCACGGAAGCTGAGCCTCCCTGGAAGTGACAATTTTGCCGTCTCACTTTGCTTCATGAAAAAAATCTGCTCCGTGCTGTCTCATAGGAATGCTTGAAGGCTCTGCATCCACTGTGCTGACACAAAAATGTATGACAGGGAGGTCCTGTTTGAAAACTGGTGATATACAGCTGATGTTTGAACATCATAGTCATGATCTTAAACGCATCCTAGCACATGTGTAATGCAATGTAAATGCTTATTTTAATGCCAGTTCAATAGTGCATATTTGACCATTTCTTCTATGAAATTTTAGGGGAAGTTCACCCTCCCTTGCTGTCTCAGAGCAATTGCCCCTGCTGCAGAGGGGCTTTGGCGGAGTGAATGACGTCACATGCCAACGTCTGGCTGGCAGAGGGGGGGATGTAAACAGTCACCATAATGACATGGCAATCTAGCCCACACATGCCACAATGAAATTGTTGTTTATTGACCTGGCACTAATAAGGTGAAATTGGATTGATACATTTTAGTCAAATTAACTCAAAACTCCAAAATTGTTGACATAACATAAAAAAATATGTTAACCTCACAAGGGATGAGTTTTTGTGTCAAATTATGTCATTTTGAAAATCCGGGGCATTTGTTTAGACTTTGCATTACAATTTTGTGTCATGGGTGGGTTGGGGTTTACAGTGAAGTAAAATAAATTGATGGACACGTATGTTCCTTACTTTCTCTAAATATTGTGTGATTGAGGATGCCAATGTGAGGTTTACATATTCACTTATCAGCCTGTAATAATGCTGACTCATGTGTTCAAACACCAATCATTAAAACAGAAAACAGAGTCAGACAGGTCAAATGTACGTATGAATTCAAGTTTTTTTGTTTTTACATATGGAACAGACAGACTGACTTGGTTTGACAAGATTATCTTTTACCATTAAATCCCTCTTAGTTTCATTAACTGCCCACAGATGTTAAAGCAATTACTTTAAAAATCGCTAACAATCAGGTCTGCAGCCAATGATTACATTCATTAATGGTTACCCTACCAGTTATTCTCTTGATTAAATGCTAAATCATTTAGTCTAAAAATGTTCACAATTTTCCAGATCCCAAGATGATACCTTTAAATGTCTTGTTGTTCTTGACAGAACAGTTTAAAATCCAGAGTTATTCAGATTACTATTACAAAAGGCTATGAAAACCAGCAGATTTCACACATGAGATTTGAACCAACTTCAATAAATCAATCAACTCGAGAAAAATCCAAAGAAAACAAAGGTTTAAAGTAGGGCTGAACAATATGAGAAAATAATTGAATTGTGATTTTTTTTTTTTAGATCAGGTCAGGTCAGTTTTTGATGTTTTTTAAATCCCTTGTCTTCTGTTATTCACTATACACAGGCAATAAATTATTTTTTAGTGTAACCAATACAACACAAGATAGAGTCAATAACCTGCTCTTTCATGTAGGTCAGGTCTACATGTTGTGATGAAATGAGATCAAGTGATGCATTAAATGAAACAAATAACTTTTTTCTTTTTTTTCTTTTTAAACTGCAAAAAACATTCAATCACAGTAGAATAACATTTTTATTTCTACATGTATTTTACCATATGATGTAATGTTTGCTTGTGTGGACCCCAGGAAGAGTAGTTGCTACCATGGTAGTAGCTAATGGGAAGCCAAATTAATAAATAAATAAACCCCCATTTGGGTGTTAGAGCACATACAAATAATGTGTAGCCTCTCAAAGTCAGAGCCCCATTCATTGTCAGTGGCGCAGTCCCAGATGTTACATACTAGTTTGGAGGGTTCACACAGAGCTATATATCAGGATTAGGTTCATAATACCAGATAAAGCCTATATTATGTTCAAATGTGTTTTCTCTTAAGTAAGGTCAATCCCATAAAAGAATACATCTATTCTTCCTTTTTTTTCAGAAATCTGAAATTAATCTCAATTATTCTTTGCTGTTGAAACAGAGACACGCCATATGATCCGATACAGTATGATAAGGTTGAATCTGGTCAATCTTGACCGCTATGCAGGGTGGAAAATTACCTTGCCTACCTTACCTTGCTGCTGAAAACAGAATACACGTTATTACACATCTTAAAGTTGCTGTTTGTAACTTCTATGAGAATAACTTTGTCATATTTGCTGAAACTATCACTATATTCTGAAAAAAAGTAAAAGTCAGATAATCTGTGAAAAAAATTATGTTCTTCCTTTCCCTTCCCCTGCCTGTAATGGCATTCACTAGAATCAGGCTGCGGCGTAGTCAGCAGTAACCAATCAGTCTCAGTCAAACAGTCTCTAAAGCAGCTGTGAATCATGTCAGTCACTGCTCATGAACTGCAGTAAAACTGTCAGTCTAGGCGGCGCTGATCAAATATGAATCAAGATTCTGTTATTGCATTGTCTATTTCTCACCTCAAATGCTTTTAGAAACATATTTTCATGTTAAGCTCTAAACTGAGTAAGTTTGTTCAGCCAGCAGGCAGTGCTTGGTATTCCATTTGACTGTATCCAATATGGTGACCAGGTTACACTTGTTCTTATGTTACAGCTCAACAGAAACAGTATACTAAAATCTGTTTCTGAAAACATTTGATGTGAGAAATAGATGATAGTAACAGAGTCTTGATTCTTATTGATCAGTGCTGCCTGTTTGACAGTTGGACTGCAGTTCACGAGCTGTGACTGACAGCTGTGTTACAGACTCCTCGGCTCTACTTAAGTAAGCCCATTAGAAATGCTACAAGGTAATAGAGTTGGCAGAGAAATATGTTTTTTCACAGATTATCTGTCTCATTTTTTTAAAGATTATTTTTGGCCTTTAATGGACAGGATAGAGTGAAATGGGGAGAGAGAGAGAGAGAGTGGGGGATTGACGTGCAGCAAAGGGCCACGGGCTGGAGTCGAGCCCGTGACCACTGCGGTGAGGCAGCACCTCTATACATGGGGTGCTGACACTGTCCGCTAAGCTACCGACACCCCTATCTGTCTTATTTTAGTGCTGTGTGAATACAGTGACAGTTTCAGCACAGATGACAAAAGTTATTTTTTTTATTAAAGTTATGGATTGTAGCTTTAAAGCTCAAGTGTTTTCCCCCAAAATTCAGATTAGAATGATAAGGAAACAGCCTTTTGCCACAGAATGAGATATTTTGGGATTAATAGCAAACCACTTTAGAGTGTCATTCAAACAATATCAGGACATTCTGATGTGGATTTTTAAAATTACAGCCCTCCAAATCTCATATCATCCGTGTAATTATATGAATTTGGAGAGATTTGGAGGTGCTGACTCTCATCCCGACTGCTTCACACTCGGCTGCAAACCGCTCCAGTGCATCCTGGAGGTCATGGTGTGATGAAATCAACGCAACCACATCATCTGCAAAAAGCAGAGATGTAGTTCTGAGGTCTCCAAACCGAACGCCTTCCTGTCCATGAATATCACTAACAGGATCGGTGACAAGGGACAACCCTGGCGGAAGCCAACACCCACGAGAATGTGTTTGACTTTACGCCGAGTGTGCGGACACAGCTCTCCCTTTGGTTATACAGCGACCAGATGGCTCGTGGCAGCAAGCCTGGTACCCCATACTCCTGCAGTACCCCCCACAAGACCCCCCAAGGAATACGGGGAACCTTCTCCAAGTCCACAAAACACTTGTAGACTGGATGGGCAAACTCCCACAACCCCCCCAGCAGCCTCACAAGGGTAAAGAGCTGGTCCACTGATCCACAGCCAGAGCAGAATCTACATTTCTCCATTGAGCTCCTTTTCCAGCATCCTGGAGTAAAGTTTACCTGGGAGGCTGAGCAGTGTGATACCCCTATAATTGTAGCACACCCTCCGGTCCCCTTTTCTTTTTGAAAATGGACTGGTGTGCCACTCTGCAGGCACTGTAACTGACCTCCATGTGACGCTGAAAAGGCGTGTCAGCCAAGACAGCCCAAAAATGCCCAGAGCCTTCAGCATCTCAGGGCAAATCTCATCCACAACCGTGGCCTTGCAGCTGAGGAGCTTTTCTAATAACTCAGAAATCAGGGAGGCTATGGACTTTCAGTTGGCCTCAAGGAAGTTCTGGCAAACCGTTAGATGCCTCAGAAAGGGAAAGCAGGGCTTGTCTCAGGTTGTGCTCAGCAGAGAAGAAAAGCTGCGGACCCGAACTGGGGATATCATTGAGCTGTGAAAGGAGCACTTTAAAGGACTTACGAACCCAGCCATCACGTCCACCATGACTAAATTTTATTGAATTTTTATTTCACTCAAGATCTGGAATGCATCCTATGTCTATTCAGTTTGATTTTTTCAATTTTATTTATAAAGCCCAATATCACAAATTACAATTTGCCTCACAAGGATTTATGACATCCCTCTGTCCTAGGACCCTCACAGTGGATAAGGACCCCCCCCCAAAAAAGCCTTTAAAGGGAAAAAAAAAGGTAGAATCCCATGTCAACTGTGTGAAAAGTGTCAAAAGTTATCCTGTAAAATGCAAACATTTGGATGACCTGCAAGGTGGCATAAGCAGGATTTCAACTCTCAACCTTTGTATTTCAAGTCACCTACCTTACCACTCTTCTGAGGTAACAGGTGATTGCTATGGGTCATAGTAGGTTTTAAAAAGACAGACTATGAATTGAATGGATTTTCTTTTCTTTTTTTTTCTTTCTTAAGGTGGATAGATATGTTCGATATTTGAGATTTGTCACAGGAGATTGGGAAGTTTACATATTCATGAAGTAACAGAGGATAAATCATGTCAATCTTTAAACCACAAAAGTTCATAAAAGATGGACAGAAAGAGGAGATTTACCAAGGTGCAGGTAGTTTCCTGACAACCTCTTCAACCCCGCCCACTGAGTGATTAAGTAACACAATATAAGTCAGAAGCAGAAGGCAGAGAGAGGCAGAGAGATGGAGGTCTCACAACTTGTAAAATTCATAACAATTTAATTGTTGGGGATACAATTGTGAAAAAAATCACACATCGACCTGCTGGTTTCTGTCCAAGGCTTTAGTGAATTTGTTGAGAAAACATAGTACTTGCCCACCTAGGGGTTCAAATCTTTGATCTCTGTATCTCTGTTTATTTTAGATCAATATTGTGAGTCAGTTTTTGATGTTTCTAAAGTCCCGTTTCCTCTGTTATTCACAAAACACAGGAAATTAAATATTTTTTGTACAACCAATTCAACACAAGATGTAGTCAATAACCTGCTCTTTCACGTAGGTCAGGTCTACATGTTGTGATGAAATGAGATCAAGTGATGCATTAAATGAAACGAATAACTTTTTTCTTTTTTTCCTTTTTAAACTGCAAAAAACATTCAATCACAGTAGAATAACATTTTTATTTCTACATGTATTTTACCATATGATGTAATGCTTGTTTGTGTGGACCCCAGGAAGAGTAGTTGCTACCATGGTAGTAGCTAATGGGAAGCCAAATTAATAAATAAATTATAGCTGCTGTGCAGCGATGGGTCGGGTCCGGGCATTTTTAGGCAATTCTGAGCAACAAGCAGAAGAATAGGAAGACATCAATTATATCAATACATTTTAAAGTAATGTAATAGAGACAGTACAGTGTTTAACATTGATTAAACCTACGTCAATTGAACATTGACCACGACAGTTTAAAACTGACCTCTGTGTAGTACAACAGTACCACTTGGACAATCGCAGAACTGCAGTTCAGTAATTTGTTAAGTTTATTTTTGACGCCTCTCCATTTTGGCCATTTGGGGATTTAGTTTGATTTTAAAAAACAAAGTCTCGGTTTTCAGAATATGAAACTTTCATCGCCAAAGTTGGATGACAAATACAATTTTGAGGCTTGTATAGGCATGATGACAAGCTGTGAACACTTTTCAGCTGCACTCTAATCCTACTCAGCGCCATTCTCTCATGCTCCCCCTATGTCTCCCTGAAATGGTGAACGAAAGGCACAAGACAGGGTCTGGGAGGCAAATTTGCAAATCCTTTGCTATACTTCCTTTGCTATACTTAGCAAAGGAATTGCCCTTTTTTCATTCTTAATTCAAATACCAGAATGTAACAAGGATGCAGAATACAGCTGAAAGTATAGGAACACAACAATAACAAATGGCCAGGCGGATAGTACACTAAACAAAGATATTACAAGATATACAGATATTATGCGTCTTAATAGCTTTTTTGTTGGTCGAGTGAAAGAGCAGTTTCATATAATGTTCAAAATGCTTAAGAAAAACAATAATATGAGTTATATAAAAAAAGTTTTGTCTTCTTTTCTTGGGTACTTAAGGAGCGTAAACAACACATTTCGCCATACATACGTTACTCTAAAGTTAAGTCCAAACAAAACATGGTCCATGTTAAATTTGCAGAGGTCCCTCCAGAGTTGGCAACAATGCCAAAAAAGGTGTAAAACACTTTCAGAATGTTCATCACTGAAAGAGCAGTTTGTGTTTATGTTTTTTTTTAATAAACTAACCACAAAAAGGTAGGAAATTTGTGTTTGGTAGAGAGTTTCTTTGTTGTAACTATGCTTTTTGGCAATAAATCATATGCCGTTGGAAAACCTGTTTATTTACCTTTTAAGTGGTGCCCCATTTGTAAGGAACATTTGTGGGATGAGCAACAGAGCTGAGTATGTGGGTTGCGCCCATGACAAATCTGCCAAATCTTCTCTGCCAATGCCAAACAGCTTTTTTTTTTGCTATTGAATCTTTGGTGTTGTTTGGTGGATTGGATGATTGAAGTCTGAAGAAACAAGACATATTGGCAATTCAACTTATTCATTTAAAGGGGAGGTATTATACTCATTTTCTTGCTGCATCGCTTCCTTGTATTTCGTGCATCCCACGAAAACGGTCTGTGTAATTTACTCCACCCCCCGGCCCTCCTCCATGTGCGCCTCCTACCGTGCCCACTCCGCTGTGATTGGTCACACTCCCGAGGACTTCCGAAGGGCTGCTGAGCGCTGCCGAGCCCCACCTTCTTATTTTGCCGGTGCGGAAGTTGAGAGGATTTCACTTTTGAAAATGCCAACTTTTGAAATACAGCCGTATGTGTTGGATCCCGAATCCGATCTGGAGGTAGAGACTGGACAGCCTGAAGTTTCTAAAGTACAGAGGTTACTTCAAGACATCTCTGAATGGTAAGTAACGTTAGCCGTAGCTTGTTGTTGTCATTATCTGCTTACCTGTGCGGCATATACCTGGGTATGCCCATATGAGTAAGTCCAGCACGCATTGACGTGAATCGGACTACTCTGTTAAAAAAAGACAGTAAAACACAGCGTGCAGAGCCATCCAAAACAGTTTGCAGGGCTCACGTCCAAATGTATAAACCTCATTATTTGACACTTTGGCATCGTTTAACACGAGTATCCGACATTGTAACAACATTTATAGGACAGAAAAGAGGAAAAGCATAATAGGTCCCCTTTAACAAACAGGAGCCTCAGTAGCATGTGGAAGAACCATACACAGCCACAACAGCCTGGCACCTCCTCCTCATGCTGGTCACCAGCCTGGTCACACACTGCTGTGGGATGGCATCCCATTCTTCAACCAGCATTTGTCGTAAGTCAGCCAAAGTGGTTGTGTTGGTCACTCTGGCACAAGCAGCACGCCCAAGCTGATCCCACAAGTGTTCAGTGGGGTTGAGGGGAGATATGTTTTTAACCTCCTGTGACCCTGTGTCCTTGTATGAGGACATTATACTTTGGGTTAGACCTGTTGTTGTTGTTTGTGGACACTTTTTTGTGCCATCTAGTGGTAGTAAGTACGGAAGCATATTGATGCCATGCCAGGAAAACAAACAAACAAACAAACAAAAAAACAAAACCCATTCCGTATCAAATAATACCATGAAAAGTTTTTTGTTATAATTAGATGTTTTTCCACACTTTCCCTGTCTCCCTCCCTCTCTCCAACTCTCTTACATTACATAACAAGAAAGGTTTATTGTTTATTTATTTACAATAAAAGCTGTTACAACATCAAAATATCTTGTAAAAAAAACATGAAAAACCATTATAACACTAAACTTTTCATATTATTACATGAAACTGATTGTTTTTTGTTCGTTTGTTTTTTTCTAGTATGGCATCAATACCCTGCTGTAAGTAAGACCAAAATACACTAATCCATTTAAAAACAAGATGGCAGCTATCTCTGCCAAGTCAGTCTGCAGCTGATCCAAACACAAAAGTGGACAAGGTACAAAACCCGATCACATTTTAAGGTTGAAAGTTGTTTATTTATGATTAATTATGTTTGTAGTTTCATATGGCATAGAAAGCTGACAAATTATCACAGTAACAAGCTAAGATGTTGTTAATTATGATGTACTCGTTTGAGGACATTGGGACTATTATCGCATTATAGCAGCATTTCACACAGGCCAATTAGGTGTGACAGACAAAATTACATAGCTTGTATCGAGCAAGGGAAATTCATTCAAGGCTTTCAGATATGTTGCATTATTTGTAATTTAGTTTTTTTTTTTTTTTTTTTTTAAAAGTAAATAATAAATCCATCATCATAATTTCAAAAACCACTTCCTCCTCAAAGACAATGTATAGTTTTTACTAATCAGGTCCAACTAATTACAGAAATTAAATCAAAGACACTTTACAGGCAGACAAAAAGTGTGAAAAAATACAATCAGGAGTGCAAAACAGCAGACAAAAAGTGCAAAAATTACAGACAAAGGTGCAAAGTTATAGACCAATAAGAGTGCTGAAACTACAAAGTTAGGTGCAGTATAAATAACATATCAAATAACAGTAAGAGTGCAAGGGAAGAGCAAGAATAAAATAGGTTGGATCAAATTTACAAGTTAAATGCAGAGCGGAACAAGTATGCTTTGAGTTTAGTCTTGAAGTAGGTGAGGTCTGTGCAGTCACGGATGTGTTGTGGGAGGGAGTTCCAGAGGGTGGGGGCAGCAACAGAGAAAGCTCTGTCCCCCCAGGTCCGGCGCTTGGTCTTACGGACAGTGAGGAGGTTGGCATCGGAGGAGTGGAGGGTGCAGGAAGGGGTGTAGGGGTGGAGCAGGTCTTTAAGGTAGTAGGGGGCCTGGTTGTGAAGTGCTTTGTGGGTGAGTAGGAGGATTTTGAATTGGATACGGTAAGGAACAGAGAGCCAGTGTAGGTTCTGGAGGACAGGGGTGATGTTGTCATGAGGGTGGGTGTGGGTGAGGAGGCGGATGGCAGAGTATACTGTTGCAGTAGTCGATACGAGGTGTAATAAAAGCATGAATGAGGGTTTCAGCTACAGAGAAGGAGCGCAAGGGGCAAAGACGGCCGACGTTTTTGAGATGGTGGAAAGCTGATTTGGACTTGCTTGATGTGCTGGTTGAAGGAGAGACATCTGTCAAAGTGCGGTAGTGGGGGGAGGGGAGAGAATGGAGTTGTCAACAGAGAGATGGACGTCTTTGGCTGTCAGAGTGAGGGAATTTGGACCAATTATGAGTAAGTCTGATTTTGTCATAGTTGAGTTTGAGGAGATTTGTTTGCATTCAGTGTCTTATATCAGAGAGACAGTTCGAGAGGGTGGAGTGGGTCTGAGAGGGGATGGATTGGTGGAGATGTAGAGCTGGATGTCATCAGTGTAACAGTGGAAATGGAGGCCATGACGACAGATGATCTGACCGAGGGGGAGGAGGTAGAGGATGAAGAGGAGAGGACCAAGCACCGAACCCTGGGGGACACCTTGGGACAAGGGGGCAGTTGAGGAGCAGAGGTGGGTAGTAATGTGTTACATGTACTCCGTTACATTTACTTAAGTAACTTTTTGGATAAATTCTACTTGTAAGAGCAGTTTTAATGCAACATACTTTTTACTTTTACTTGAGTATATTTGTGAAGAAGGAACACTACTTTTACTCCATTACATTGGGCTTTATACCGCTCGTTACTTTGATTTTTATTCATCAGTTAATCAATGCAAGATCTGTTTGTTTCATCAGCGAGACTTCCACCAAAGGCTCTGTCACATGACTCTGTTTGACCAATCAAACGTAGCCACTAGTGACGTTTGACTCCATTTCACCAATCAAACGGAGCCAGGCAGTCACATGACCGTACATGAACTCTTCGCGGCCTCGCACAGAAGCAAAGTGATTACGCGGGAGCGCACACATAAGAATGAGAGTAGACAGCAACAATGGCAGAAACAACGGCGTGCGAACCAGAAGAGGCAGAATACCCGTGGCTGTACATGAAAACCATGTTTACTTTACAGACTACAAAAAAGAACAGCTAGCCTATATCATGCGCTGTCATCTGTGTCTCCCCAAAGTAGTAACATGGTGCCCTCCGTGGCAGACGTGTTTGCTTGCACCGCTACTGAATGCAGGCGTTTTTTTTTTTTTAGACTGAAAAACTCCTTATTTCCCACTGCCATCAGACTCCTAAACCGCCGACAGGAGTCATAACTACCATTACTACCTCAGACTGTGTTATACATCCAGTCTGCACATGACTTTTGCACATACAAAGTTTTTGTACATACAATTTGTTGCACTACAATTTAATTTATCTTTATCTTTTGTACAAATATATATTTTTCCCTTGTTTATATATTCCTTTTATATTTTTTCATCTATATTGTTTACTTTTTATCTATTTGAATTGAGTGTGGATTTAGTTATATCTTTTTTCTGGCATTCATTGCATTCAGCAAAGGAAGACAGGGAAACATGTTTCCTCACTGTGCATATGACAATAAACACTTTGAATTGAATTGAATTGAATTGAATTGAACTGAACATGTCGACATTTCAGCCTACAAGACCTCCACTTCCAACTTGAGAAGAGTTTTGAAATGACTAAATTGTTGTCTGTTCCACTAATTTTCATTCAGCATAACAAACACCTAGTCTCTGTCTTACTGATTTTTAAACCTCAATCCAAATAATGTTTGAAGAGTTCAAACACAGTGCTCAAGTGCTGTTTATAAGGCATTGGTTTCAAAAATGTTGTTATGAAAAAGAATGACAGAAGAGAATGTTTTGAAACTACTAAATTGGTAACAAAGGATTTATTACTGTTTCTTGTGGCTGAATTTGCCTTAATTTATGCTATTTTGTAAAGATTTAATTTACTATTTTAGTTATGGGGGTATTGTTTGGCAACATCTGACTTTGCACATTGCTATTTTATATTTATGTCTATTTGATTACATTCATGCCCTGATTATTAAAACAACAAATCAGAAGTTACTCAGCAGTTACTCAATACTTGAGTAGTTTTATCACTAAATACTTTCTTACTCTTACTCAAGTAATTATTTGGATGACTACTTTTTACTTTTACTTGAGTCATATTATTCGTAAGTAACAATACTCTTACTTGAGTACAATTTTTGGCTACTCTACCCACCTCTGTTGAGGAGGATCAGTTGGTGATGAAGATGAATTGTTTCCTTTCAGTAAGATATGATTGGGGGGAGTTTTTCCTTATCCGCTGTGAGGGTCCAAAGGACAGAGGGATGTTGTATGCTGTAAAGCCCTTGGAGGCAAATTGTGATTTCTGGTTGTGACCAAAAAGTTCAACTCTGATCTCATCACTCCAAATGACTTTGCTCCAGAAGTTCTGAGGCGTGTCCAGATGCTGTTTTGTATATTGTAAGTGGAATGTTTTCAAGCATTGATGCAGTAACACCTTTTTTTTTTCTGGCAACTCAACTGTGTACCTCCTTATAGTTCATCTTAAAACTGCCACAAGACTTTCCTGCATAGAGGCCTGTATTTCAGGCCTTTGCATCCTGAATAATTTTTTTCATAGTTGTGGCTGAAATCTTTATTGGTCTATCTGACTATGTCTTGGTATCACCAGAACCCCCTTATTTTCAACTTCTTTATCCGAGTTTGAACGCTATTGATTGGTATTTTCAAATCTTTGGGTAAAACTCTTTGACTATTTATATGCAGACACGTAGTACAATCACACAAGTCACAGGGGTGGAAACTTACCCTTAACAGCTGTTTAAACTTGTGTGTGTCAGCTTCTGTGTACATTATCAGGACAAATATTAAGGGGTATGTAAACTTTGGGGCCTTTTGGGTAAATAAAGTTATCAGAATGTTTTAAAATTTGCACATACAATTGTGTGATAATAAATGGTTTCCTCTGACCACTTTACTTAGATAAAATAATTGTTTTTGGCATGATCAATCACATTTCCTAAAAAAATGGCTAATGTTCCCAAATTCTGCCAGGGATATGTACATTTTTGAGCACAATTGTATGACACATACATGTGTGCTGCTTCAGTGGTTCCCCCTGGGGCAACCACCAACCAGCCTGAGAGGACTCCTTCAGCGTGACAGCTTTGGGAGCCGCTGGTGTCCACCAGCAGGTTCTTTGGTTGCCACCATAACAGGCACCAATGACCTACTGGACACAACTTTGAGCAGTTCAGGTCAGCTGGGGGCTTGTCAGTATCTCCACACTTGTTTGGTGTTCTTCACCTTGGACAACTCCTTAAAAGGACAGAGTCCAGCCCCTATCCCTTTTAGATTTTAGGGATAATTTTCTAAACAGATTTCCATTCTGGGTTACAGATCTTCTATGAAAAATAAGAAAGATTGACATGATTTCAATTTGTGTGGGAAGCAAAGATTCTAGAGTAAATCACAGAAATCTGAAATAACAGAGAAATCTGCAGTTGATGTTGAGTTATTGTTTGAAAACACATTAAAAATGTTCAATTATGGATAACAATCATTAAAGTGTATTAAATGTAAATGTGATGGTAAAATAGCTGCAGTCTGTGTGTAACCCGGACGCTGAGGGAGACACTGATGGGCTAGAATACTTTAGGTTTGTGGAAGTGGGTAATGATTAAGAGAGAGAGAAACCAGTGAGTAACTAGGACACAAGAATGCAGTTATAGAAAATGACTTGTATTAACAAAATATGAACACACACAAATTTACACTCTAAGCCGGCAAATAACCTGTTCCCTATTGGAAAGTCTTTTCTTGGGTTCACCTTTAAAAAAATAATGTCTGTCTTGGAAAAATAAAATGGATCTGTCCACTCTCCTTGAGAGAAAGAAAACAGTTCTGTTCAACTTACTTCTGAAGTCTAAAAGTCACCGTCCTACTGTAGAAGAATGAAGAATGAAGAAGGTTCTCAATCCAGGTGCTCAACATGGGTAGCTTACCACTCTCCCTCCATGGAGAGAATCAAGGTCGAATCCAAGTCCAACGCGGAAAGCAAGGAATCCAAGGGGATCCAAAAAAAAAAAACCCAGCCTGTATTAACATAACAGGTGGTTTATAGCATGTGTATCTCCAGTCAGTTCTTTAAAATGTTGTTTTAACTTTCTTAACTGTTTAAATAGCTTTAAGCCATTTTAATTAACTTTTTTAAATAGCTTTTAACTATTTTTTAGCACTTTTTTAATTGTACAGTATAATCTTTTTATCAATATCAGTATCAGATACAACCTTTTAAATTAACCCATCTATTTAGGATAACTGTTACACTGAAATATTAACATATGAAATGTCAACTTCACTTCTATTTATTTAACATTTACCCAAAAGTGCAAATAAAATCATGACATTGACTTGTAAAGTACAAGTAAAATAATCAATGACAATTGAAAATGACTTCGACTTTTGTGGCTAACTGTAAAACCAACTGCAGTTTTTGACATTAAATACTCACTACATCGAATAATGTGAGTGAAACAATGCATTTCTGTGTTGCCATGCTGCCATCTACTGGCCATGGACGGTAATGGCTGATACCATGACCGACTGAATCGAAACAAAGAGGGCTAGCTCCATTAGCCTGTTAAACTTACATAAATCACGCTGTTTATACCATGAAATTAGAGGGATAGTTCGGATTTTTTGACATGAAGTTATATGACATACTCATTAGCAGTGTTGTGCATCAACAGCTACTTTTCCCCAACTGTGTCTTGTGAGCAGAGTTCTGGCCTGGTTCTGGTGCTGAAGTAGGTAGTTCTGGCTAGTTTGCTGGGGTCACAAAAATAAAACGTTTTGTTTCCCAAAACAAAATGCGTTCAAAATAATAGTACATTTGCATCAAAAATGTGATTTTCTGGGCTGTAGCAACAAAAGCTGTCTGATTTGCCGTATATATTTCACCGCTTTCCTGTCATGGACATTGCTATTTGGCAACTTTGGCCGCCTGCGGACCGAGGTAAAATTGGTTTTATATTCAACATTAGCTTGTTTTTTCTGTTTCTAACTTTAATAGCGTCATGAAATCTGCACCAATTCCATCCAGGTTGGTATTATTTTGTAGAGATAAGTAAGCCAGACATTTCACAGGCTTCATCAACTCACCAACCTCAGTGGTTGTGGCGAAAACTCAAAGGAACAATGCTGAATGTCGTTCCGAGTACCATGCGGCAACCGGAGCGCTTAGGGACCATGCTAAAATTGCAATCTCAGTCTCCACTCAAGATGGTGGCGCGTGTAGACGCAGCGACCTGGTGCTCTTCTTCAGTTAGCAGCTACACACTGAGAAGGACTTATACCCGAACTGAACTTTTAAGTCTAAAACAACACTGGACCAGCTGGACCCCCCCCCAGAAGGGTTCGACTCGTTCCCGGAGAGGATACGCTGGCGAGAGCGGACAGAAAGGAGACGACGGCGGCGCTGCGAAAGACACCGGAAACGAGGCAAACGAGCCGGCATCAGAGCTAGGCTAACTGCCGCTCCACACAAACCAGCGGTTCCAAGCGTCTTTCTAGCCAACGTCCGCTCCCTGGTTAATAAGATGGACGAGATGAAACTACGGGATGTTAACAACCGGATAGACAGCTGTATCATGGTGATAACAGAGACCTGGCTGCATGAAAACATCCCGGACCTAGCCGTGGAGCTAGCAGGACGTACGATCTTCCGGGCGGATCGCACATCGGACTCCGGTAAGAGGAGGGGAGGAGGTGTGTGCGTCTATATTAACAACAGTCGGTGCACGGACACTGCCGTTATTGAGAGACACTGCTGTCCAGACCTGGAGTTTCTTATGTTGGAAATAACCCAAGTGTTTGTGACTGCCGTGTATATCCACCCGCGAGCTAATGCTAACGTAGCTATGAGCAGGCTGCATGATAGCATCACCAGGCAACAAAACAAACACCCAGAGGGCTTCTTCATCGTGGCTGGAGACTTTAATCACACCAACTTAAAGGCTGTGCTCCCCAGATTTTACAAGAATGTTGACATTCAAACAAGGAAGGGCAGAACACTAGACCAGGTCTACACCAATATCTCTGGAGCCTACAGAGCCCGCCACTCCCCCCACCTCGGACACTCAGACCATCTTTCCCAGTTCCTGACACCAGCTTACAAGCCCTTCATCTGCAGGTCTAAGCCACAGTACAAGTCAGTGCAGTACTGGACTGAGGGGGCCACACTATCCTTGCAGGACTGTTTTGAGGACACCATATGGGAGCTCTTTGAAGACCCAGATATTGAACTCCACACCTCCTCTGTACTATCATACATCAGTTTCTGCATGGATAATGTAACATCAAGGAAACAGATGAAAACATTTCCCAACCAAAAACGCTGGTTTAACACCAGTATCAGAGCACTACTCCAGGCCAGGGATTTAGCACTGAGGTCAAGGGACAGGGAAGCCTACAGGAGGGCTAGAGCGGACCTGAACAGAGGCATCAAGGCTGCTAAAACAAAGTACAGAGGCCAACTTCGGGGAGAACAACCCCCGCTCCATGTGGAAAGGCATACAGAATATAACTGACTACAAACAATGCCACAACACCCTCCCCTCCACTGACACTTCTCTCCCAGACCAGCTTAACACCTTTTTCTCCCGCTTTGAAGAGGACAACAGACAGGCAGAGGACACACAGCTGACATTATCAGAGCACGACCAGCCCCCCACCATCCAACAACATCAGGTACTGCGAGTCCTGCGTGGCATCGACACCAAGAAAGCACCAGGACCGGATGGAGTACCAGGGAGAGTGCTGAAATCATGTGCTCACCAGTTTGCTGCAGTATTCACTAACATCTTCAACCGTTCACTGCAGCAAGCCACAGTCCCCACCTGCCTGAAAACTGCCACCATAATCCCTGTGCCCAAATCCTCTGCCATGACAGGGTTGAATGATTACCGGCCTGTGGCCCTGACACCGGAGATCATGAAATGTATGGAGAGACTGGTGTTACAGCATGTCAAGGCCCACATCCCACCTGGCTTTGATCAACATCAGTTCGCCTACAGGTCCAACAGATCCACAGATGACGTCATCTCCATCGCCCTCCACACCGCTCTCAGCCACATTGAAAGCCCCAACACATATCAGGATGCTGTTTGTTGACTTCAGCTCGGCATTTAACTCCATCAGCCCCAGCAGACTCATCAACAAACTGCAGACACTACAACTTGGAACCTCCCTCTGTCTGTGGATCAAGGACTTCCTGACTAATAGACCCCAGCATGTCAGAATGGGTACCTCCACATCCTCCACCATCGTCCTCAATACTGGTGTTCCTCAGGGCTGTGTGCTGAGTCCAGTCTTGTACACACTGTACACTTATGACTGTGTCACTACTCACGGCTCCAACACCCTCATCAAATTTGCGGATGATACAACCGTTGTGGGGCTCATCAACAACGGTTATGAGACACCATACAGGGAGGAGGTCCAAGCACTGGCGGCCTGGTGCAGTGCCAACCACCTCAACCTCAACAACAAGAAGACAAAAGAAGTCATTATTGACTTCCGGAAGTTGAGGACCACACTGCACTCAGGCCTGAGCATCAATGGGGAGGAAGTGGGACGGGTCACCAGCTTTAAGTTTCTTGGCCTGCACATCTCGGAGGACCTGGGCTGGACTGTGAACACCACCCACATCATCAAAAAGGCCCAGCAGCGTCTCTTCTTTCTGAGAACACTGAGGAGGAACAAACTCCCTCCACCTCTGCTGAGAAACTTCTACCACTGCACAATAGAGTGTCCTCACTTATGGCTGTACGGTGTGGTACGCCAGCTGCACTGCATCTGAAAAGAAACAACTGCAGCGGGTCATCAAGACGGCTGAGTGGATCATCGGCTCCCCACTTCCACGCCTAGAGGAGATCTATTCCAGCCATCTCCTCCGACGGGCCACAAAGATTCGGAATGACCCCGCCCACCCAGGACACTCTCTATTCACCAGCCTTCCCTCTGGCAGACTCAGAGTCATGAGAGCCCGCACCAACAGACTGAAACACAGCTTCTTCCCCATGGCTGTGAAGAGACTGCTACAAGAACCATGACACCCCCCCCAGTTTATTTTATGACAAGGACATTGTAGCTGCTATAAGAGAGCACCATACGAAATTTCACTGTATTTATTACAGTAACAATAAAGCTTCTTCTTCTTCAGTTCGGACAACCAAAAAAAATAATGACAACAACACACAAATACTGTAATTACCAGAAGGCTAAGAGTCTCACAGCATTTTATTATTCACTCATACTCAATAGCGCCACCACATGGTCGGTTATTAAGCATTTTACCTTTTGGCTAATAACTCATGAACCGTGAGGCGTATCAAAACAGTATTTGGAAAGTTGGTTCCTTGGATGAAGCCGATTCAAATGGTACAGGCCACGCCCATTTGCGCCTTAAAAATTTGCCGCCATTTTGGATTTTCTGCTAAACACATTTTGTGTCTCTATTACCACATATTTCATCCAATCTTCAACAAATTTGGTACATGTCATATTTGGATGACCCCGAAAAAGACGTTTCAATTCGTTTTTTGATATCATGTATGGTTTGTCTGTAATTTGCCATTAAATTCTTAAGGGAGTGGCATGATACACTTGATGGGCCATGAGTCTTCAATGCACAATGGAATTTCAACCACATTTATAAATGTTGTACATACAGCTACAATGCACAAGTGTGTCATATTTAAGCCATTTCTGCCATGAGGGGGTGCTGTAGTCAAAATGTAACATGAATTTTAGACATATGTATTGTGGTTGTTGACAAAATTTGTTGCAGAGTTTCTTCATAAGCAAGGCCAGGCAGTGCAGGCAGTGGCAGCAGCGCCGGGCAGGCAGTCACCCTCAAAATTTTGTAGAAATTTTCTAGTTATTATTATTATGAACTGTGCATTAAATGTACCGTTTACACTACTATTTACTGGTCAATACGATGTACCTTAATCCCATTTTAATATAAAAACAAACTTTATCTTTATGATTTTTTCATATTTTCTATCCTACATTTTTCTTTTCTTTCAAATTATTAAAAAATATTGAATATGCCTTAATTTTATGTCTCAATTTTATTTTGAAATAAGTCACTGGTATTTCAACTTATCAACACCAAACTACTTCTTGTCTTTTTGTAAGGTCATTATGAAGCTTTCACAAACATTTGTTTACCAGAAAAAAATGCAAATGTCCTTAAAAGATTAAGTGTTCAGTGAGCTTTATTTATTAATATTCATCTATTTTATTTTGAAATAGCTCACTGGAATTTCAACCTATCAAAACCAAAATACGTCTAACCTGTTTTTTTTTTTTAGCAAATTATGGATCTTTCACAACCATTATCTCCAAGAAATACATTAAAAAAACTTCCCAGCAACAATTAGTGGTCAGTGAGCAATATGCATGAATATTTCTCGATTTTATTTTGAAATAGCTCCCTGGAATTTCAACCTATCAACACCAATCTACTTCTCATCTGTTCTTAAGCTCTTTATAGAGCTTTCACAACCATTATCCCCCCCCGCAAAAAAAAACTTTTAAATATATCCCAGCAACAATTTAGTATTCAGTTCGCATGATTAATGAATATGTCCTGATTTTATTTTGAAATAGCTCACTGGAATTTTGACCTAACAAACCCCAATCTACTTCTCATCTGTTTTTAAGCTCTTTATAGAGCTTTCACAACCATTACCCCCCCCAAAAAAAACTTGTAAATATATCCCAGCAGCAATTAGTATTCAGTCAGCATTATTAATGAATATGTCCTGATTTTATTTTGAAATAGCTCAAAGAAATTTTACCATTCTACTTCTCATTTGTTTTTAAGGTTGGCACTGATATTTCACAACCATTATCTCACAGAAAATCGTGTAAAAATGTCCCACAAACAATTAGTATTCATTGAACATTATTTATGAATAATTCTCGGTTTTATTTTGAAATAGCTCTCTGAGATTTCAACCTACAAACACAGATCTTCTTCTCATCTGTTTGTAAGGTCGGTATTGATCTTTCACAACCATGATCTCCTGGAAAATCATGTCAAAATATCCCACAAAGCTCACTGAACGCTAAATCTGTTAAGGACATTGGCATTTTTTTCTGGTAAACAATTATTTGTGAAAGCTTCATAACGACCTTACAAAAAGGTGAGAAGTAGTTTGGTGTTGATAAGTTGAAATACCAGTGACTTATTTCAAAATAAAAGTGAGACATAAAATTAAGGCATATTCAATATTTTTTAATAATTTAAAAGAAAAGAAAAATGTAGGATAGAAAATACGAAAAAAATCATACAGATAAAGTATGTTTTTATATTAAAATGGGATTAATGTACATGGTATTGACCAGTAAATAGTAGGGGTGTAAATCACCAGTTTCATCACGATACGATATCATAGCGATACTATGAACAACGATACGATATTTTCCGATATAACAAAGTGTGCCACGATACAATTTCGATTCAATATGATTCAAGGGTCTGCGATCGATATTAGGCGATATTAAATCCCCATTTAACACAGTCTGTTACACAAGAAGCTGACACCCCTTTCTTTTTTACTTTTTGGCCATAAAACACATAAACACATAAATAATAAGTTCAGTAAAGTGCACTTTAAACTGACTCCACTGACACAAATAAAAAAGCAAATGGGATAAGTTAACCTTCAGGGCTTTCTGACAGAGAGACCTTTCTGGAAGAAAAAAAAAACACCTTTTTCATAAAACTTCAGGAATATCTTGCTTAAGCCCTGAAGGAAAACTTCTCCCAACAGCCATAAAACAGATTAACAACAGGACCATTCAAGAAAAAGTGTAACATTCAGCTCAGTAATAACTGTCAAGGGTCGGAGACCTGTCAGTTGTTTTTTGCTTATCAATCAATCAATCAATCAATCAATAAATCAATCAATCAATTTTATTTATAAAGCCCAATATCACAAATCACAATTTGCCTCAGAGGGCTTTACAGCATACAACATCCCTCTGTCCTTAGGACCCTCACAGCGGATAAGGAAAAACTCCCCAAAAAAAAACCCTTTAAGGGGGAGAAAAAAATGGTAGAAACCTCAGGAAGAGCAACTGAAGGAGGGATCCCTCTTCCAGGATGGACAGACGAGCAATAGATGTTGTACAGAACAGATCAATATAATGAATTAACAGTAATCCATATGACACAATGAGACATAAGGAGAAACAGATATTATATTAATAATATGATTATATATGTGTGTGACAATAATGATATGTGTATAATAGTCCAGGTATGACTAATAGTAACAGCAGCAGTGGGAGGCATCAGGCAGGACCATGGCAGCAGCACAACCACGACACATCATCCAGGCACAGCTGCGGTACGAGTTAACCTGCGAGACAGTGGAGCACAAAGGCTCCGGAGAACAAGCCGAGTTAGTGACATGCAGTAGGCCCGGGTTAGAGAGATGCATTAACAGGACATGAATACTAGCAAGGGAGACAGAGAGAGTGAGTGAGAAGGAGAGAAGGGGCTCGGTGTATTATAGGAGGTCCCCTGGCAGACTAGGCCTATGTCAGCCTAACTAGGGGCTGGTCCAAGACAAGCCTGAGCCAGCCCTAACTATAAGCTTTATCAAATAGGAAAGTCTTAAGTCTAGTCTTGAAAGTGGAGACGGTGTCTGCCTCCCGGACCGAAACAGGAAGCTGATTCCACAGAAGAGGAGCCTGATAGCTGAAGGCTCTGGCTCCTGTTCTACTTTTGGAGACTTTAGGGACCACGAGTAACCCTGCATTCTCAGAGCGCAGTGTTCTGGTGGGATAATAGGGCACTATGAGCTCTCTGAGATATGATGGAGCCTGATCATTTAGAGCTTTGTAAGTTAAGAGAAGGATTTTTAATTCAATTCTGGATTTTACAGGGAGCCAGTGCAGAGAAGCTAAAACAGGAGAAACATGATCTCGTTTCTTAGTTCCTGTCAGTACACGTGCTGCCGCGTTCTGGATTAGCTGGAGAGTTTTCAGGCACTTATTAGAGCTACCTGATAATAGAGAATTACAGTAATCCAGCCTCGAGGTAACAAACGCATGGACCGATTTTTCAGCATCTTTTAGTGACAGGATAGGCCTAATTTTCGCAATATTACACAGATGAAAAAATGCAGTCCGAGACGTTTGTTTTAAATGGGAGTTAAAAGACAAATCTTGATCAAATATTACGCCGAGGATTCTTACGGTGGTGCTAGAGCCCAGAGCAATGCCATCCAGAGAAACTATATCATCAGATAAAGAGTTTCTGAGCTGTTTGGGGCCAAGAACAATAACTTCAGTTTTGTCTGAATTTAACATCAGGAAATTGGTGCTCATCCAGGTTTTTATATCTTTAAGGCATTTCTGAAGTTTAGTTAATTGATCCGTTTCTTCTGGTTTTATCGATAAATACAACTGTGTATCATCTGCATAGCAATGGAAATTTATGGAGTGATTTCTAATGATGTTACCTAAGGGAAGCATATATAGCGTGAATAGAATTGGTCCGAGCACTGAACCTTGAGGTACTCCAAAACAAACTTTAGTACGAGAAGATGCTTCATTATGAACGTGAACAAACTGAAAGCGATCAGATAAGTATGATTTAAATCAGCTTAGTGCAGAACCTTTAAGGCCAATTGAATGTTCCAGTCTCTGTAGCAGAATTTGATGGTCAATTGTGTCAAATGCGGCACTAAGATCTAGTAAAACAAGTACAGAGACGAGTCCTCGGTCTGAAGCAATCAGAAGGTCATTTGTAATTTTAACTAGTGCTGTCTCGGTGCTATGATGCACTCTAAATCCTGACTGAAATTCCTCAAATAAATTATTATCATGGAGAAAGTCACACAGCTGGTCTGCGACTACTTTCTCAAGGATCTTTGAGAGAAAGGGAAGGTTGGATATAGGTCTGTAAATGGCTAACACCTCTGGATCCAATGTGGGCTTTTTTAACAGAGGTTTAATTACAGCTACCTTAAAGGACTGTGGTACATAGCCCGTTAATAAAGATATATTGATCATGTCTAGTATGCAAGTGTTAACTAAAGGTAAGACTTCCTTAAGTAGCCTAGTTGGGATGGGGTCCAATAGACACATTGATGACTTGGATGAAGAAATCATTGAGGTCAATTGTTGAATAGAAATCAGGGAGAAGCAATCTAGATATGTATCAGCACTTATAGCTGTGTTTGAAAGCAGATTAATACTGTTAGACGGCAGGAGGTCATGAATTTTGTCTCTAATAGTTACAATTTTGTCATTAAAAAAGCTCATAAAATCATTACTGTTTAGGGCTAAAGGAATACAAGGCTCAATAGAGCTGTGACTCTCTGTCAGCCTGGCTACAGTGCTGAAAAGAAACCTGGGGTTGTTCTTATTTTCTTCTATTAATGACAAGTAATAGTTTGCTCTGGCATTGCAGAGGGCTCTCTTATATGTTTTTAGACTATCTAACCAGATTAAACGAGAATCTTCCAGTTTGGTTAATCGCCAATTCTTCCTTAAATTTTGCTACCGCACTATCTGATAAACACCTAGTATAGTAGCTGTTACTGAGTGGTGCGTCGTCAAGTAGACAGAAATCAAAAGTTATTAAGTAATGATCTGATAGACAGGGATTCTCTGGAAAGACCATTAAGTTATTAATCTCAATTCCATACGCCAGAACTAGATCGAGGGTGTGGTTAAAACGGTGAGTGGGCTTATGTACACTTTGAGTGAAGCCAATGGAGTCTTATAATGTGATAAACGCAGCGAGGGAGTCATTATCAACGTCCACGTGGATATTGAAATCGCCTACAATAATAACTTTATCTGATTTCAGGACTAAACTGGATAAAAACTCGGAGAATTCAGATAAGAATTCTGAATACGGGCCAGGAGCACGGTACACTATAACAAATAGAAGAGGCTGCGAGGTTTTCCAGGTTGGATGTAAAAGACTAAGGACAAGGCTTTCAAAGAATTTATAATCTAGTTTAGGTTTAGCGCTGATTAATAGACTAGAGTTAAAAATGGCTGCAACTCCCCCTCCTCGGCCGCTGCGTCGAGGAACGTGCGTATTATTATGACTGGGGGAGTGGATTCATTTAGACTAACATATTCATCTTGACACAGCCAGGTTTCGGTGAGGCTGAGTAAATCAATATGATTATCTGATATTAATTCGTTTACTAACACTGCTTTGGAAGATAACGATCTGACATTTAACAGTCCACATTTAATTCTCCTATTTTGTCTTTCTGTCACAGAAGAGGTTTTAATTTTTCAATCAGGTTGTTATGTACAACTCCTCTTTGTTTGACTTTATATTTAAATAATTTAGGAGGTCGGGGGACAGACACCGTTTGTATGACACTATGCGTGGGTGACTGCTCTAGAAGCTCAGAGAAGCGTTTTACACTGCGACTCTGATTCCTGGTCTCAACTCTGGGTTGTCACGGTTTTAGATCACTAATAAACTTGTCCAGGTTTCTAGATATGAGAGCGGCTCCATCCAAAGTGGGATGAATGCCATCTCTCCTAATCAGACCAGGTTTTCCCCAGAAGGTTTTCCAATTATTAACGAAGCCCACATCGTTTGCTGGACACCACCTAGACAGTCAGCGATTGAATGATGACATGCGGCTAAACATATCATCAGTGGTCAGATTTGGCAGGGGTCCAGAGAAAACTACGGAGTCCGACATAGTTTTGGCATACTGACACACCGAAGCAACATTAATTTTTGTGACCTCCGATTGGCGTAACCGGGTGTCATTAACGCCGACGTGAATAACAATCTTACTGAATCTACGTTTGGCCTTAGCCAGCAGTTTCAAATTTGATTCAATGTCGCCCGCTCTGGCCCCAGGGATACATTTGACTATGGTCGCTGGTGTCACTAACGCCAATTACCAGAGTTTTCTCCTCAGCGGGTGTGTCGCTGAGTGGGGAAAAACGGTTAGAAACGTGAACGGGCTGGTGGTGAGCCGTGGACTTCAGCCTGGTACTACGCTTCCCTCGGACAGTCACCCAGTCTCCCGGCTGCACAGGAGTTACCGGAGGACCGCTAACAGAGGCTATGCTAAGTGGCTCCGCGCCGGCTACAGGGGACTGGCTAACTACCGCAGCTACAGTTTGACTCTCCATGGTGCGGAGCCGAGCTTCTAATTGACTAAGCCTCGCCTCCAACGCAGAAAATAAACTACATTTCTCACATGTACCGTTATCGCTAAAGGAGGCAGAGGAGTAACTAAACATCTGGCACACTGAGCAAGAGAGTGCAGGAGAGGAAGCCATCGCTAGGTGCTAAGCTAAGGTAGCTAACAAGGCTGAGAGTGTGTGAGCAAGCAAAGATGAATAAGACAGTCGTTTAAAGAAGCAGAGTGATTAACACTACAACTAGTGAGGTTTAAGAAGTGATGTGGATGTTTAACGGCTAAAGTGAGGAGAAAAAGCAGAAAAGTAGCTGGTGAGAGATCGCTGCAGCAGCTGAGAGACACCAACACAGAAACACCGGAAATGACACAACGCGCTTACCGCAGTACGTCAGCACCCATTATTAGCTTCGGCATGTTTCCATTGTATTAATTAGCCTAGCGGCTAGCGGACATTTTTCCTCTTCTTGTAACTTAACAAATGACACGGAGCAGTAATATTTGTCTTACTCACCATTGGTTTAAGTCACTGCATCTCCTGACAGAACAGCTCGGTTGAATTTCAGCCTACATGCACGGTTTTTCAGACGAACATTGTCAAAACAGAGCAGCTAATGTTGCTAAAGCCAGAAGCTAGTGGAGTGAGATACTCGTCCAGGCAGGTAACGTCACGTTGTGTTCTGTCTCGTAACGTCATTGTTTACATGCGCCATGTGCTGTCTGTTGATCCTTATTTTCTCCGAAATCATAATATTTCCACTATGCTGATTTATTCCTGAGTAAATAACGTTATCCTCATCGTCTTTCTCTTGGCTGCATACCATCTGCCTGCCGCTGTTTGACAGTAACACAAACCTTCAGAATAAAAGCCTATGCTAAAGATGATGATATGATCGATGTTTCCACTTTGCATCGATGTGACTGGATTGTTGATCATTAAATCGATGTATCGAACCCGATCGATGGAGATTATATGGATTATCAATATAATTAATATATCAGAGAAAATGGTAATATATATAAATCATATATAGAGTATCAATATCATTTACACCCGATGAACCCAGGTACTATCACTGATGATGTGTCCAAGTGCATCCAGAGATGTATCCAACTATCATGTCAACCTGGCTCGGCCAGTGACTTCCAGGAACAGGCTGGATGACCACCACGAAGAGTGTGGTGACTGCTGGAAAGACAGCTGACAGCTCGGAAAGACGGCTACTGGGGCAGGAAGGGCCAGCAACCCAACCTGCATCTTCTGCGAAGAAGAACCCAACTTCGCTACGAAAAGTCCCAGGAATACATACCCCCAGGGGAGCCTGAGAGCGGGGGAGAATGAGCACCCCAAACGGACTGACAATCAGGCAATGACCCATGCATCAACCGTGAAGGGAGGAGCAGACAGGAGACTCAAAACAATGACAACTATAATCGTCAGCCTTGCCACTGAGAGGTTCGGCACAGTGGAGAAGCGTGCTACCAAAGGCGAATACACCAACCGCAGGGCTGAGAAGATCACGCAGCTGAGGCAAGAACTGCGACTTCTGAAAAGGCAGTTTAAGGAGGCAAGTGAGGAGGAGAAGCTTGGCCTTGCAGAACTCCGTGACATCCTCAGAAAGCGACTCATAACTCTCCGTAGAGCAGAGTGGCACAGGAGGCGTACCAAAGAAAGATCAAGGAAATGTGCTGCCTTCCTAGCTAATCCATTCGGGTTTACCAAACAACTGCTAGGCCAGAAGCACAGCGGCCATCTCACATGCTCGAAAGAGGACATTGACAACCATCTGCAGAACACTTACAGTGACGCTGCAAGAGGAGAAGAGCTCGGAGAATGCAGAGCCTTGATCAACATACCTACTCCAACACCAAAGAGCCCACCTTGAAAGAAGTTCAAGATGTGGTCAAGGCTGCCAGATCCAGCTCAGCTCCTGGACCCAGTGGAGTACCATACCTTGTGTACAAGAGGTGTCCTAAGCTCACACACTGGCTGTGGAAGATCCTGAGGGTGATCTGGGGGAGAGGAAAGGTAGCCCAACAATGGAGATATGCAGAAGGAGTGTGGGTTCCAAAAGAGGAGAACTCAGTCAAGATCGAGCAGTTTCGGACCATCTCCCTGCTCAGCGTGGAGGGGAAGATATTTTTCAGTATCGTTTCCAAACACCTGACCGAGTTCCTCCTGAAGAACCAGTACATCGATACCTCCGTGCAAAAGGGCGGGATTCCAGGGGTTCCAGGCTGCCTAGAACACAGCGGTGTGGTAACACAGCTCATTCGAGAGGCGCGAGAAGGAAAAGGTGACCTGGCAGTGCTATGTTTAGACCTCACCAACGCATTTGGCTCCATACCCCACAAACTGGTCCAAACAGCATTGGAGCGACACCACATCCCAAGTACCATCAAGGATCTCATCCTAGATTATTTTGACACCTTTAATCTGAGATTCACCTCTGGGCCTACCACATCCGAGTGGCACCGACTGGAAAAAGGCATCATCACTGGCTGTACGATCTCAGTGACCCTTTTCGCCCTGGCCATGAACATGCTGGCCAAGTCGGCTGAAGTGGAGTGCAGAGGCCCAGTAACCAAGTCTGGAGTCCGGCAGCCCCCCATCAGGGCTTTCATGGATGACTTGACTATAACAACCACGTCAGTCCCAGGATGCAGGTGGATCCTCCAGGGCTTGGTGAGCCTTATCACTTGGGCCCGGATGTCCTTCAAACCGGCAAAATCCCGGTCTCTAGTACTGAAGAGCGGGAAGGTCACTGACCGGTTCCGCTTCTCTCTCGACGGTATCCAGATCCCATCAGTTTCAGAAAAACCTATAAAGAGTCTCGGGAAGACCTTCAACTGCTCCCTGAAGGATGCTGCCTCCATCAGAGCTACCAACCAAGAACTAGAGGGATGGCTGAAGACTATAGACAGATCCGGACTACCTGGGAAATTCAAAGCCTGGATATACCAGCATGGCATCCTACCCAGGATACTATGGCCATTGCTGGTCTATGAATTCCCACTGTCTACAGTTGAGGGGTTTGAGAGGAGGATAAGCTGTCACCTCCGAAGATGGTTGGGACTGCCAAGAAGTCTGAGCAGCATCTCCCTCTATGGTAACAGCAACAAACTGACCCTCCCTTTCAACAGCATCAGCGAGGAGTTCAAGGTCGCCAGAGCGAGGGAGGTGCTGCAATACAGGGAGTCCAAGGATCCAAAAGTCTCTCAGGCAGGCATTGAGGTGAGGACCGGAGGGAAGTGGAGGGCACTGGATGCAGTGGACCAGGCTGAATCTCGGCTACGCCACAGAGCGCTGGTGGGATCTGTGGCTGTAGGCAGAGTAGGACTGGGCAGTACACCAACCATCAACTACAGCAAGGTGAGGGGTAAAGAGAGGAGGGACCTGGTCCAGAGGGAAGTGAGAGCCGGGGTTGAGGAGCTTCGTGCGAGCCAGATGGTGGGGTTGCAGCAGGGGGCATGGACCAAATGGGAACAGGCGGTGGATCGCAAGGTCACATGGTCTGAGCTGTGGCAGGCAGAACCTTTCCGCATCAAGTTCCTTATTCAGTCCGTGTACGATGTTCTGCCCAGCCCATCCAACCTCTTCTGTTGGTGCAAGGTTGAATCACCATCATGTCCTTTGTGCCAAGGAAGAGGAACTCTGGAGCACATCCTCAGCGCTTGTCCTAAAGCACTTGGGGAGGGTCGTTACCGCTGGCGACACGACCAGGTGCTGAAGGTTATCGCTGAGTCCATCAGCAGCGCCATCAACCAGAGCAAGCGTCACCTACCACCAAGACGAGAGATTGCTTTTGTGAGAGTGAGACAACATCCAAAGCTGCGCCCAAAAGCCCAGGCAGGCCTCCTTGGGTCAGCTCGTGACTGGCAGTTGAAGGTGGACCTGGAAACCCAACTCAAGTTCCCTGCAACCATTGCTGAGACCACTCTTCGACCAGACATTGTTCTGGTCTCTGAATCATCAAAGCAAGTGGTCATGCTGGAGCTCACAGTGCCCTGGGAGGAGAGGACTGAAGAGGCGTATGAGAGGAAGAGAGAGAAGTACAACGAGCTGGTGGAGGAGTGCCGCAGACAGGGGTGGCATGCCAAGTGTCTGCCCATCGAAGTGGGAGGGAGGTTCTTTGCTGGCCCTGTGCAAAGCCTACAGCCTCCTGGGCATCACCGGCGTGTGTAAGAGGAAGGCCATCAGTAGAGCTTCAGAGGCAGCTGAGAAAACATCAAGATGGCTGTGGATCAAGAGGGACAAGCCGTGGACGAATGCTTCTTGGACACAGGCCGGGAGCTGATCACTCCCGGTCAGGTCGCCTGGGCGAGGGTGTCTGAAGTTGAAAGACCCGAAACACCCGATGAACCCAGGTACTATCACTGTTGATGTGTCCAAGTGCATCCAGAGATGTATCCAACTATCTAATATTATCTATCATTTACAGGCCAAAAGTTTGGACACACCTTCTCATTCAATGCATTTTCTTTATTTTCATGACTATTTACATTGTAGATTCTCACTGAAGGCATCAAAACTATGAATGAACACATGTGGAGTTATGTACTTAACAAAAAAAGGTGAAATAACTGAAAACATGTTTTATATTCTAGTTTCTTCAAAATAGCCACCCTTTGCTCTGATTACTGCTTTGCACACTCTTGGCATTCTCTCGATGAGCTTCAAGAGGTAGTCACCTGAAATGGTTTTCACTTCACAGGTGTGCCTTATCAGGGTTAATTAGTGGAATTTCTTGCTTTATCAATGGGGTTGGGACCATCAGTTGTTTTGTGCAGAAGTCAGGTTAATACACAGCCGACAGCCCTATTGGACAACTGTTAAAATTCATATTATGGCAAGAACCAATCAGCTAACTAAAGAAAAACGAGTGGCCATCATTACTTTAAGAAATGAAGGTCAGTCAGTCCGGAAAATTGCAAAAACTTTAAATGTGTCCCCAAGTGGAGTCGCAAAAACCATCAAGCGCTACAACGAAACTGGCACACATGAGGACCGACCCAGGAAAGGAAGACCAAGAGTCACCTCTGCTTCTGAGGATAAGTTCATCCGAGTCACCAGCCTCAGAAATCGCAAGTTAACAGCAGCTCAGATCAGAGACCAGATGAATGCCACACAGAGTTCTAGCAGCAGACCCATCTCTAGAACAACTGTTAAGAGGAGACTGCGCAAATCAGGCCTTCACGGTCAAATAGCTGCTAGGAAACCACTGCTAAGGAGAGGCAACAAGCAGAAGAGATTTGTTTGGGCCAAGAAACACAAGGAATGGACATTAGACCAGTGGAAATCTGTGCTTTGGTCTGATGAGTCCAAATTTGAGATCTTTGGTTCCAACCGCCGTGTCTTTGTGAGACGCAGAAAAGGTGAACGGATGGATTCCACCAGAGGGGAACCTTCAGGGCATTCTACACCTTCAGAGAAGGCCTTAAAAAAATCTGGACCAAAAAATATAAGTATTAAATTATTATATATAATCTATCTAATTTAATTTAATTTAATTTAATACAATACATTTAATACATTTTCTCTAATCTATGTTCTAAAGTTAAGTTTACTGTCAAGTTCACATCAGCAATGAAAGGGTTACTGTCCTGAAACATATTATCCAATCAGAATCGTCCGTCTCTATCAAAGCCCGGTTAGCTGGCTCATTAATTGGTTAGGACTTCATGAATCCAGGGGAAGGCCAAGTAATGTGTTTTGGTTTGGAGAGTGATGGGAAAATTGACCAATCACGGTTTGATTTTAAGTGGGCGGGACAAAAACAAAAGATCATAGGCCTTCGTGAAGTCCGAAAGGCGGGCAGAGTGGTGAGAGCGGTGAGAGACAATTAAATGGCGGAAGACGAGAACGAAGTTGTGGCTAGCTTGTTAGCATCACCTTTTTCAAGGCGGCCTTTCACAGAAAAACTTCAAATAATAAAAAACGGAAGACCAACTCCAGAACTGGAATTAAAAGAAAAGGTTAATAAAGTGGAAAGGCATTTCAAGACCGAAAATTATCAGCGATATCCATGGATGACGGGCTGTAAGAAAACGAACAGACTGTACTGCTGGAGTTGTTTGCTTTTTACAACTGACAGGTCATCCACCTGGGTCAGCGGCGGATTTGTGAGCCTTACAAATCTGACAAAATCAGCCCACCGACATCAAGATTCTGCGGCACACCTGCAAGCAACGGTCAGTTTGAAAACTTTTGGGGACACAAGAGTTGATCTTCAGCTAGATGAACAGTGCCGTAATCATATTTCGGCCCACAACAACAAGGTCAGGCAGAACAGAGAGATCCTGAAACGTCTCATCAATGTGGTCACATTTCTTGGAAAGCAAGAGCTGGCATTTCGAGGACATGATGAAGGTAAAGATTCTGAAAACAAGGGGAACTACTTGGAGTTACTGGAGTTTCTGGCGGAGTATGACAGCCCTCTGCGCTGTCATCTGGATTCGGCCACTGTTTTCATCGGCACCTCCAGCAAAATTCAGAATGACCTGATTCAGTCTGTGGCGGATGTAATGACCGAGGCAATGAGGGAGGAGGTGAAGAACATGCCTTTTGTCTCCGTTATGGTAGACGAGACAACTGACGTAAGTAACACCGCTCAGATGTCATATGTCCTGCGTTACACCACTGACGGTGGTGTGAAGGAGCGCTTTTTCCAGTTTGGTGATGTCAGTGGTGATAAGCACGCAGAAGCCATAGCTGGACAAGTTTTGGAGTTTCTGGAGGACTGTGCCTGCACCAATAAGGTCATTGCGCAGTGTTACGATGGAGCTGCAGTCATGGCATCTGGACTGAATGGGGTTCAAGCCAAAATAAAGGAAAAAACCTTTACCACAAGCTCTCTTCGTTCACTGTTATGCGCACCCTCTGAACCTCGTCATGTCTCAAAGTGCTGCTGAAATCAAAGAGTGCAAAATTTTTTTCTCACACCTCAGTGGCCTTGCGGCCTTTTTCTCAAAGTCAGCCAAACGCACGAAGCTCCTGGATGAAACATGCCAGCGGAGACTGCCCAGAGTGACTCCAACACGGTGGAACTTTTCATCACGTTTGGTTTGCACTGTGTATGAGCGGAGAGAAGAACTATTGGAGCTCTTTGAATTCATTGTGGACAACCACAATGATTTTGATGATGATGCTGTGCACAGCGCTGATGGATACATGGCACTGCTGACGGGCTTCGAGTTCTGCTTTCTCCTCGCCACATTCAACTCAGTGTTTTCCTACTCCGACGTGCTCTTTGGGATCTTGCAGAATAAGGAGTATGACATGCAGTTCTGTTTGTCCAGCATTGATGACTTTTGCAGCACCAGAGAGAGAGAAAAGGCCAAATTTGACTCCATCTATGAGGACACGGTGCGCGAAGTCGGGGCTCCCAGCGGACGCAGGGCACGGAGAGTTGGAGACGTGCGCACAGCCTACCAGCAGCTGCACAGTGAAATCCTGGATAACATTCTCACTCAGCTGAGGAACAGGTTCAAGGATCATGAAAAACTGATGTTCCTTGCCCTTCTGGACCCCAAGAAGTTTGCCTCATACAGAGAAAACTTCCCCAGCTCTGCGTTTCAGAGCCTCGCTGAAAACTACGGGCTGCACTTTGACCTCCCCAGGCTCAAGACTGAACTGACAGTCATGTACAACAACCAAACTTTGAGGCAAGGAGCCCATCAGACCTGCTGCACTTTCTGACACTTAAAGAGCTGACTGAGAGCATGCCGCAGCTGTATCATCTCACCTGTCTGGTGCTGACCATTCCCGTGTCCACTTCCTTTGTGGAGCGGTCTTTCTCGGCTCTGAAGCGCATCAAGACGCACGCCAGAAACAGTACTGGACAGGATCGCCTGGGAGCTTTGGCACTGATGTCCATAGAAAAAGGACTTCTTTTGGAGCTCAAGTCAAAGGACAAACTTTATGACGCTGCCATCACCCACTTCACAAAGAAAGACCGACGAATGGATTTCGTTTTCATGTAAGGTAGGCCTATGTTACAAGCCACCTTGATTATTATTTCAAGTGATTAATTCGGGCCAAGTGGACATTCAGTAATTTGTATTTATTGCGGAGGTTGTCTGTAAAAAAATCCAGTGCAATTTGTGCCTTTAATTCCTTTGCCTTTAATTCAATATGTAAACTTATCAAACTTATCAGAAGTGTGTGGCTGGACTATTGTTTTTTTAGAGGGTTTTTATTCCCCCCCATGGCTCCCCCCTTTCTGTCCCTTTCCGAGAATTAAGGAGGTGTAGTGGAACCTATGAAAATTGTGACTGTTGACATAAGTATTCATTGCGCCGTGCGTAATTGCGCATGGAGAGGTATTTGCACTTCAATTCAACTTTAAAAAACCTCCAGCTACCAGCTTTGTGTAACTTTTGCTATATTGTGCATTTGAAATTGTATAGTTTGACGATGCTCATGAATTTATTTGTCAATGTGTGTATGGCTTGCTGTGCGCCGTGATTTATAGCGCTGTCCATGGTGATGAAGCCTCGGTGTCGGTGTCAGCAGTGTGACGTTCTGGGTGACCTCATTTTATATTTCCAGATTTTGGTTTATGTTTATTTAATGTAGCCTCCAGTTTTATGAAGGTACTGTTGAGAATGTTTCTTGTTGCGGAGAATGTTATTGATGTTATGGTCTATTTGTTTACATTCTTGTCATCGTTAATTAAAGGATTGCAATTGTTGAACGCTTTCAATTCATCGTACTGTTTCTTTTTTTCCGCGATGATTTCTTTTCTTGGCAGTGAGGGCTGAGGTGAAGGCCCAGCTGTAGTGCTCACGGTTCGCCACTGGATTCCACATGCCTGGTTCCCACTGTGAAGCATGGAGGAGGAGGTGTGATGGTGTGGGGGTGTTTTGCTGGTGACACTGTTGGGGATTTATTCAAAATTGAAGGCACACTGAACCAGCATGGCTACCACAGCATCCTGCAGCGACATGCCATCCCATCCGGTTTGCGTTTAGTTGGACGATCATTTATTTTTCAACAGGACAATGACCCCAAACACACCTCCAGGCTGTGTAAGGGCTATTTGACCAAGGAGAGTGATGGAGTGCTGCGGCAGATGACCTGGCCTCCACAGTCACCGGACCTGAACCCAATCGAGATGGTTTGGGGTGAGCTGGACCGCAGAGTGAAGGCAAAGGGGCCAACAAGTGCTAAACACCTCTGGGAACTCCTTCAAGACTGTTGGAAAACCATTTCAGGTGACTACCTCTTGAAGCTCATCGAGAGAATGCCAAGAGTGTGCAAAGCAGTAATCAGAGCAAAGGGTGGCTATTTTGAAGAAACTAGAATATAAAACATGTTTTCAGTTATTTCACCTTTTTTTGTTAAGTACATAACTCCACGTGTTCATTCATAGTTTTGATGCCTTCAGTGAGAATCTACCATGTAAATAGTCATGAAAATAAAGAAAACGCATTGAATGAGAAGGTGTGTCCAAACTTTTGGCCTGTACTGTATATAATAGATAAAAGTTATATACCAGAGAAAATCATAATGTATATATAAATCATATATGGAGTATCAATATAATCAATATATCAGAGAAAATTATAATATATTTAAATCATATATGGAGTATCAATATAATTCATACATATATAAAAAAGTTATATATCAGAAAATGATTTTATATATAAAAATCATATAGAGTATCAATATACTTCATATCAGGTCAGAGAGAGAAAGAGAGAGTTCCAAGGCTGTACAAAGCAGATAGAGAATAAAATGTAATGTAAATGTAAATTCTCAAGTTAAGTTAACACAAGAACACGACATCCCCCTCCCAAACCATATTTACACATGTACAAACTTGCTCATGAAAGTTTTACAGCTAAAACCCAAGTACAAACAGCAAAAGCTGATCATCATCTCCAGCCATAACTGTGCAAATGATCAGACAACAATATTTAGATATAACTTTTAGCAGCAGAGTCATAACTTGTACAAACAGGTCTACAACGATCATCATGCAAAATATTACATGCCAACTTGAGCATGTGGCAAGCACCCATCATTACAAATACTTTCTCGCCAGTCACCGGATGAGGTAAACTGGTTTGAAGAGGCTCTCGTGGGTCTCCCTTCAGCTCACACCCAAGTTGGTTGCACATGCTGACATTGGAGGCATGCCCATCCATAGTTACATATACCACCCAAATGCCCCGTGCATGCAGCTCCTCCAAAGTATGACTGAAAAGGACCCTTTGTGTGTCTGGAGACAGAGACTTAGTCAAGTAGTAGGCAATGGGAACCTTCCAATGTCCTTGTAGGCCAACCACCATGAACACAAGAGCCTCAGTAGCAACATCAGTCTCACTGCTTCCATCACCCATGTCCACAAATCCAGACATTGACTGGGTATTTGGATTATATTGCACATGTTTTCTGATGGCCATGGCATCCAACATGAGTGCAACACATCCATATTTAGTCTGGTCTTCCTGGCATCTTCTCTCCAGCATATCCAGCATCATCTTGTTCAGGCCAGGCTTGTCATCCACCGAACGCGGCCAAAAATTGAGAACTAGCTATTTAACGTGTTTGCATCAGTAATATCCAAAAATTCAACTGGACAACATTAAGACTACCTTTACAATGTATGTGGATGAGGGAGGGGAAAATGTTGAGTCTCTCTGAGGTACTTGTATGCCTTTGGACCATGTAGATGGAGTGTGAGCGCAAACTCCCTGTAGTCTTTTGTATACTCATGGCCCTGCTTTGCCATGAAGTCTATCTGAAGATCTGAAATTTTATGAGCAAAAATGAATAAGTCCCCTTCAGATAATAACTAAGGAGTTTAATAGTGTAAGAATAACATGTACATGAATTTCAAAGTGCTAGTTTCGTTTTACCTGAGTAGAATTCAAGCCTCTCTTTGAGCTCTTCATTAATGAGGTTCTTTTACCTCAAATCCCCCAAAAGACTCTTTACTGTGGTCTTTGCCCTCTTTTCTCTGGCCATGGCGTTCTTCTTCTCTCGCTCCAGACTTTCCACTCTTGCTAGGGCTTCATTGAGTCTGGTCTTAAGAGCAGTAGGAGAAGCAGGCAAAGCATAGCCATGATCCTAGAGAGAGGGATGAACATGGTTTGAGTGATGTTTCACTTTGACACCACTAGTGTATGGCCCACATTCTTTCTTGTAGTCATCACCTGTCAAAGCCACTACCAGCACCGTGTGTGTGTGTGTGTGTGTGTGTGTGTGTGTGTGTGTGTGTGTGCCAGGAATGCATGTTCAACATGTCTTTAATTGCATGTGAATGGGTTTATTTGTGAGTGTGTTTAATATGAGTGGCAGCAAACAAGTGAGATTTTAATATGTCCAGGACCATTATGATATGATGTTTACAGTAGAAATACTCACATCATTAGGCTGAGGTTGTGGGTGTGAGGTTCCAGTTTCTGGATCATCCTGAGAGGCCACGGACAGGCTCTCTTCAGCTCTTCTGGAGGTACATGTAGTCCTGCCCTTTTCCAGCTAAAATGAAGAAGCATAATACTTCAAAAGAATATACAGGGTTAAGTATCTCACCCTGCCCTGTGATTGATAATAGAATATTTACATTTATGAATGCTAATAGCCTCATGAAGATACACCTACTCTTTGGAGGTGAACTGGGAAGCTGAAGATGAATGGAATAACACCATCTCTGAGTCGGACAATCTGACCTGTCCTATCAAAATCGCTATGCTTAAAATGCTCACAGCAAAGCACTGAGGAATCACTTGCAGTGAATCCTTCCCTCCTCAAAGCCACTTCCCACTTCTTCCTTACATCTTTGTCTTTGGGAAACCTTCAAAATGAAAACGGGAGATTTGGGAGAGTCTACACAAAAACATTTTACAAAGGAGGTCAAGCTTATTTTCTTCCTTCCTTTTGATGCATATCTGTTGATAATGAACCAAAGCTGCTAAAATTGTGAATATGCTTGTTTGCAAACTATTCTACAGTCAGATGTTCAGTTGTCTGTATTTTCAATTAAGTGGGGTGGGTATGAGACATGAGAGGTAGCTTACTGTTGGTGAATTACATGTGAATAATACAGTCTGTGCCACCTGTGTAAAATTCACTGGTCAATGTTATACCAGTAATATTTGTTTTATTTCTACAATACCATTCTTGTGTCAGTGGTAATCTAAGTCACTGTTATGGAATATGACTTATAAAGTCTCAGTTCATACCCGGGTGAACACCGGCACTAAACATAGCCTAGCTAGCTGGCTACAATTTCGGTGGTGGGCATAAATACAGTACAGTAATATTCGATTCACAAAATACAACCAATAGTAATGTTCAATCTTACTTGTGTAAAGTAATCCCCCGTGCCTTGTTTTTGACGGTCCGCCAATTTGAACAGGAATATGCTGCACAGTGCTCTGGCATCTTGTTCCTTCTGCTGCTCAACTAGGAGTACGTTGACCGGTCCAAGATGGCGGCCGCATTTCTTGCGCCCCAGCAACCAATGCGGCGTCTACTCTTTATATGTCTATGGTTAACCTGCCACGGAGCAGGTTAGTGCAGGAGCATATGTTACCCCAGTAACTCTGCTGAGGTTCCTGTTAGCGAGAATAATGGAACCGAACTCTCTCTAAAACTAGCGCGGCTTATCGAAATTAGCGGGGATTTGCGGTTAGCTGGCTTGATGGAATGCCCCCCAGGACAGAGGAAGAAACATGTTTTGAAGAGTGCTGCTGTACCAGCACCCCAGGTGGGAACAACTAGCTACTAGCTAATTAGATGGCACCTATCACTTGGTTAGAAGCTAACGGTATTATGTACGAACTGGCTATCAAGAATCAGTTAGTAACGTTATGATCAGCAAATCACCAGTATTGCCAACTCCCTAGTAAGGAAAGTAGCTATTGGCTGTCCTGAAAGTCGCTAGAAGTCGCTAGATGACGTCATCGCCTAATTTGCATAATTGGCAATTTGCATGTAATTGCAATGGACGCTGTAGGAGAGAGGAATAACGTCGTGGGAGAGACAAAAAGTGAGTAAAAAAACACCCTAAATATGTTTAGAACTACAAATGAACTTATTTCTGTTGATTCTTGGATTGTTTTTTTTTATTTTGCCTTTGAAATAGGTAATCACTTATCAAAATAACTTAAGGATTTAAATGCTTTGTCTAGACCCACATTACATAAATCAATTTTGCCCTGTATTGCTGTATTGTTAAATGTTAGAATATCAAATTTAACCAAAAGACTGTTATGTGGGGTAGAATTGAGGAATTGCTCTACCTGCAACCCTCCTCTTTTATCCGGGCTTGGGACCGGCAAAGTGACCCAAAAGAGACACTTTGGCAGAGTTACTTAGGTTTTTCTTTTTTTGTTTTGTTTTTGTTTTTTTTTTGTTTTGTTTTGTTTTTTGATTTTTTTGTTGTTGTTTTTTTATTTATTTAATTTTTTTGTGTTTTGTTTAGTTTTCTAAAGTTTGGTTTATGTACTTATGCTCCACTTAGGAGCCTACAAGTCAAGTAAAACATGAACATTGCTATATATACTGTATATATATACTAGAACATTTTTTAACAACTTCTTGTATAGACGGTTTTAACTTAACAACATTAACAATCTAAATGGACCGAAAATACAATACAATACAATACAATAGAAAAAACTGTCTCTGGCAATGTGAGAAAATTATGGTAACTAGTCTGGCCCTAATTCAGGTTTATTGTTTTTTTCAGACCTCCCTCCACACACACGCTGTGCTGGCTCACAGGAAGAGTAGGTCATCATCATTTTGGTCAAGGCTTTCTGCGGCGGGTTCAGCAACTGATGGAGCTGACTTAAATGAGTAAGCAGCTGATGTGCCAAAAAGCTGCAAAACATTATCAGGCAGCTTGTGCTCATAGCAAGCCTCGCCAGACAGCTTCAGACCATATCGGATGTACAGGATGGAGTTCAGGGTCTGCAAGGACATTCGATTTCTAAGCTTGCTTTTTACCACACTCATCTGACTGAATAATCTCTCGACTTCAGCATTTGAGTGTGGCAAGGACAACACAGACACAGCAGCCATGGCAAGTTCCTGAAACGGGTTGATACCAGCTGCATCCCTGAACTTCCAAATCTCACTCCAGAAGCCCACTGTGTTTTTTGTTTCATTCCACTTGCTAAGATGGATGGCACGCCATTGCTGGACAATCTTGTCTATCTCTGCAGGAGAGTAGCCAAGGAGCGTGGCTATTTTTTCTATTTCTCCTAGGCTCTTATTGTGTTTCAGAGTTTCCTCTACATTGAAAACTGACATGTACTGCAATGCTTCCATGTTGTCCGGCAGTCTCACCCTCAGCTTGTTAGTGAGGGAGATGGTGAAGGCTACACACCGCTTTCGGACATTGTTCTCCTCCTCAGGTGAAAGGTGGAGCTCAGCTGCCTTTGACTCAAAAAGGTAACCAAGGTATGGTTTGGGACTGATGTATCCATCAATTGGCTCTTTGAGTACATCGATATTTGCCAGTGGATTCAGCACCCTGGTGCTCACAGACTTTATCAGGCTAACCAAACTGTCAAGAAGTTTCAGAGGATCTACCTGCTCTCCCTCAAAAGCCTTGATGGCCAACTGTACCTCACCCAGCACTGACTTCAAAAAAGTCAGATACAAGATGTTTTGAGGATCACTATACATCGAGTATAAAACCTCAGCCATGTAGCAGTGTTCACTGGACTTGGTGAGTGCAAAATGAAGTTTAAGCTCCTCCCACTGGTCCAAAATGCGCGAAACTGCTGGTTCGATGGACAGCCAACGTGTGGCACACACCTTTGTTATCTGCAACGGTTTCTCCCCACAGTTGATGGTCTCATATAGGGCTTTGTAGGCCTCCCTGCGCTTTGGAGACACTGAAAACCAGTTGTAAGTCTCCCGCACCAAGTACTCCACACTACGGGGCATGGTGTCATTGGATGCATGACTTACGGCAAGCTGCAGAGAGTGACACACACAGAGAATGAGGACCAGATCTTTGAGGCCATACTCCTCCTTCAGCACTTTATGCACCCCATTGTTAATCCCCGTCATAACAGAGGCATTGTCAGTCCCTATCCCCAGGAGTTTCTCTTTTTTAAGAGCACACCTCTCCACGAAAGCCACAACAGCTCGGGCAATAGACCTGGCATCTCCTCCCTCCAGCTCAACAAGCCCCAGAAATGTTGAGACAGTAGTGTGTTTAGTGTCACTAAAGTACCTTATCACAACACCCAGGTACTTAGAAACACTCACATCTGTGGACTCATCAAGGAGGAGGCTGAAACGCTGGTCACCCACATCTGACACCAACTTTTTTAAAAAGTATGGTGCTAGAACACCATTAATCATTTCTGTGCACTTTGTCCTGTGCATTTTGAAGTGAGTCGCAGCAGTGGAGTCTGAGAACGCAGCTTTACATGCTTCCCCAATGTGGTCACAGGCCAACATGGAACAATGTTCAGCAATAGCTAATGCCATGGTGGCTTCAGCCTTTTTTGCAGAGTCATTTTTTTTACTTATTATTGGCAGCTTGCTTTGGGTGAGACTGTTGTATGGCTTTGCCTTTTGAGTATGTTTTTGAGTTGTCATATGTTTTTTTATATCACAAAGTTTGGTGTAGAAATCAGCCTTACAGTACAGGCAGTATGCCCGTGTATCATCTCCAATAAATGGTTTCAACCAGCCTTTGAATTCAGGGTTTGATTCCCATTCCTTTCTATATTTTTGAGTGTACAGTTTTGACTGAGACATGTTCAGCTAGCTAGCTAGATGTTTGGCTAATGTCACAGACAGGTACACACACAGTGAACGAGGTGAGTAAGTGACTGAGGCTGTGAGAGTGAAGTCCGTGAGGTCCGTGGAATGCCTGAGAATAACCTGGTATCTTCAGCAGCCATTCTTTTTACCGGGACAACAGAGAATGAAATTGCAGAGTGGGCTGATGTTCTAAACTTACAGCTGCCAAAGAAGTCATCATATTATTCACTGCATCAACCTAATACCTGTTGTTCACAAAGCCTGCACTGACATGCAAGAAAAAATCTTGTCAGAACTCAGCATGTGCAGGTGGACACACAGATGTTGGTGGTGATGCTAGGTAGATATTGCAGTTATGGACCATACATGCGATAAGCTGTACTCTTATATTATAATCCAATTTGTGGTGGAAAAAATAAAGAGACTGTGAAAAAGAAGAAATTGTAGGTTTATTTCTGCTTTTGCGAAAGAGGACTGGAACCAACAGAGTGTCAAAGCAATCTTGAAGGAGTCGGTGAGAAGTGTCTCCTCATCAGCATTTTTATATATATGCATAAGACAAAGAAACCAAGGTTATATCCAATGAGCAAACAGTTAGATGACTTAGCATGATTAGGATTATCCATCTGGATTCTAGGGTACTTCCAGAGGTCAGTCGTGGGTGTTCAAAGTAAGACATAACTCAAAGTGTGAATACAGCATACAGTACTGGTCAAGCGCTGTAGTTTAACAAAGGCAGTTCACATGTATTTTGGGAACATAACTTAATAAGGACAGTTCATGTACAGTTTAGGGGTTCACAAAAAGTACAGGCAGGAAATTGCTTTTCATAAAACAGTATCGCACTGAGAGTTAGAATAGGAGATCATTGTACTCACTGCAGAATCATATGTTGCACAAGGTTAACATGACATTTGCCCTACACAATTAAATCATGATTGCCAGCACCCTACAAGTACCTTCCTTATTTGTCATCCACAGATCTGATTCCCCAGGCTACAGTGCTAAGTACACTTGTTACAGCTTTATAGATGACTCAACAAAGAAGATAATCATGTCTGATCTAATTCAGGTAAAATATAAATAATATTTTAGAGTCATTATGTTCTGCTTTTATGGGTCTTTCTGCATGTGTTTTTTCTTTTCTGCTACAATAAATAATAAAGGTAACAGAGACCACAAGTTCACCAGCAATGGAGTCTGTTGGTTTCTGGAGGGGGCTGGATTGTCTGCTGGACTCTGGAGTTAGTGTTGATGTTGTTACCACTCACTGGGCTCCATCAATACGAAAGATCATGAGGGAGTCCTACCCTGACCTCAGACATCAGCTTGATCCATGGCACGTTGCAAAAGGTAGTATTATATGTTACATTACACAATGTGTTTTATAATTTGTAATCTTCAAGGTTGTGGAAAAGTATAACTTTTGCTTATAAAAACTGAAATCAGTGAAGCAGTTGTAGACTTCAGCCTTTACTGTGATTTTATCTGACCTTTGGCGAGGCTTTTCCACAGGGTTTACTTTTTTCTTTTTATCTTTATACATTATTTAGGTGTAAAGAAGAAGACAACTGCAGCAGCAAGGAAGAAAGAAAACCGGGACCTGCAGCCATGGATCAAGTCTCTGGGCAATTGCTTCTGGTGGTCATGCAGCTCTTGTGGTGGAGATGAGAAGGTGATGCTTAGTTTAATTTTAATTTATTTTATCTTTTGTCACTTGGACCTTTCAGAATTATGAAACGTACAACTCTAAATAGGCTTATTTTTATTTCTCTCTTGGAATTGTTTGCCGATACAAAAGACATTTTTTCAAAGCTCATCATCTTTTCTAGATCTGCTGCTTGCCAAGCATAAAGCTGCCAAGCTGTTTCATAGCTATGTTATTCCTTTTAAAAAGTTATATTCAGAATAACGTTTCTATGGGTATTATTATTTACTTGCAACTGTCTTGATCCTAAGTAGGTGATGGTAATCGAATTGCTGGTGTTTATCATTAGATGGAATGACCAAATGAGGATACTTTGAAATGGCTAACGCTTACTTTGTGAAATTTGCTAAACAGTGTCTAAATTTACTCAAACAATAGGAACTGAGATGCTCGTGGACCTCTATCCTGTATCATGTATGTGGTATCCACCGCTGGGAAGATGATGGGCAGTAGTACAATTGTTATCATGATGACCTCAATGATGACCAACAAAGAAGGAAGAAATGGCTGGAGAAGGGGTGTGCTGCCTACAAATGCTCTCAAGGCTGTTGTACTCGATATAAATCTCTTGAGAGACCTAAGTCAAATGACTTTGGTCAAAGACACAGGTAAGTTTGGATAAGCTCATGAGCATTAGGTTGACCACATCTATCCCTAAATTTCACACTCATATATAAAGGCTCAGTGACTAGTGACTGAAGACGATGACATCAGTAAATCAGAATACCACTTAGAGAAACATGGATAATGTGATGCTTCACGTGTTCTTTGAGAAAACAAAAGTGATTCAGCAAATGTACAAGTTAAAAAAATATGTACTTTTTCCCTCAAAGCATTAGAAATGAAATGTAATATAGCGAGGCTGTGTTACAGATATATAGAGTTAAAAATGTCTAAATGAAATCTTCCTTTTTTAGGGGACCTTGAAGTGTTCCACAGCTCTATGCTGAAGTACGCAGAGAAGAGGCGGCATTTCAAATACATCACCACGCAGGCACAAATCCAACTGAATGTGATTGACCACAAGCACAATGTTGGCCATCAGCATGACTCTACTCAGTCTGGTAAGCATGAAAGATACAGCACATCAATGGAGATTACCAGCTATGCTGTTACATGCACCCAATAATAACATTATCACAGAAACATAGCTGTATGGTACTGGAGGTACAATATATTCAAATTACAACTAGTTTTTTTTTCAGCAACATCTTGTGCTACTGTACTATCATAGTAACTCATTTATTGACCTACCTTCCCCTCTAAACTGAACTCAACTTGACTATCTTGCTTGAAGTCATAACACATATTTTAGTAGTGTCAATACAGTTTACATCTGTACACACTGTATTATATACCTTATGTCATGCCATGCTTTCACTGGATATATCAGTAGTTCTCACCCCTGTCCAACCACTGGACATTATTATTACCGGCAAATAATATCAGTGTTGGACCCAATATAATATATACAGTAAATGTGCATAATTTTTTCCTCAGAATTATGACTTTTTCTGATTTATGAATTTCATCACAGTATTTTGACTTTGTATGTTAGAGTTATTGCTTTTTTAGGTTATAATTAATGTTTTACTGACTTTTCATTTCAGAATTTTACTGTAGATCTCAGAATTTACTTAATATTTAAGAATTGTGACATTTTTATCTCATAGCATAGACTTTTCATATCAAAATTGTGACTTCTTATGTTAGAATTATGACTTGGAGACCCCTGCCATTTATCACATGACCCACTAGGGGTCCCGACCCACAGGTTGAGAACAACTGGAATATATCACAGAGTATTCATTTTCATACCAAAGTAATGCACATGTAGCATGCTCATCACCATTCTCATGTCCCCTCACTCTCCTCCTTCCCAGGAAAAGAAAAATACAATGCACTCCAAGCAATCAAACCAGTGGATTGTAAGGAAGCTCTATGAGCCAACAACTCAGGATTTTAGAAAAGACGTTGTGCAGTAGGTCATTCAACAGCGGCTTGATAAGAATGTCAGGCTTGGAGATCAGCAGTTCTACATCCATCCTCCAGTCAACATATTGGCCTACATTGCTCCCACTCCAAAGCCAAACAACTTGGTGGCACAACATGCATCACATTTTCCAACAAAAGATGCAGGTGATAAACCTAGTGTCTGAGACTGAGAAAGTCATAGATTTGGTCTCCCATGTTTACCAAACATAAAAGCAGAACTGTCTGAGGTGTACTCTTTAGTTACTGTCTAAAAAAAATGGTGTAAAAGATTTTTTCTGGGCATGTTGGAGTTTTCCAGTTTTCCATGTATGTGTAAGCATGCTAAAAAAAAGGTCTTTCTGATTGCTGCTGTTTATTATATTATTTTATGAGTAATAATACCATCACATCTGGTGTCTTAGCAAACTTAGTTTTATTATGTCAGTAATAAACAGGACTGAAACAAGTAAAACCTACATAGGTGGTGCATTTCTGTTTGTGTTTTTTATGCAAAATATTGTTAAAAAATATATTTTCAATAAAAATGGTCAATGTAACACAAAATGTCCAAAATATCTTAGAAAACTTGTATGTTTAAAAAATCTAAAACAAATGCAGTGCTTCCTCAGACTCCTTGAACCCTGCATATTGTCCATTTGGTGATGGATATGTTTATCTTATGAGGTCCACCACACATGAGGGAAGAACTCTCCTGTTGCCTGGACAGAGCTTCTCTCCTTTTAACCTTCCTCTTGTGTTAGCTTTCTGTTACTATCTCTTATGTTAACGGGTCGGTTTCGACCCGTGTCTTAAATCAGTCACAAAATACCCTAAAAACAATTATTTGTCATCCAATTTTTTTCTTACCTCTTGGTTACCTTGTTAGGCTTCCTTATCCATGAAAATATTGGTTTTAATATTTTTGTTGTGGCCGCCTGGGCCTTTCTTTTGACAGCATACCCCTCGTTTTTAATATAAAAAACTGTCAAATGAACCTCAAGAGAATTATATAAATAAATGCAAGGTTATTATGTTACCTGACTATTACTGAGGGGTATTAGAACACATCTCTTAAATGTTCAAAAAAAAATTTTTTTTAATTTTAATATTATTAACTATAATAACATCTATAGTGCTACGGGTCAATTTCGACCCATATATATTTACTTCAAGAAAAAGGCAAAAAAAAAAAAAAGTTTTTTTTTTTTTTTTTCAAAAATAGAACTTTAACAGAAATACAAAATGAAAAGCAGAACTAATAATAATACAAATCGTAGATTTGCAAGGTCAAACAAACAACAACCAATCAAGGAAATCAAACCAATAGAAATCAAATACTAGTTCCATAAAAACTCTGTGGGCAAGAACATGCCTGTGCATTTGTGTATTTTTAGATGCATGTGTGGCAAAAAGTGACACTAGTGTGTTCTTTGCAGAGCTATTTTTTGCAGTAGAGGCACAATATGTTTGTACTAGGTCCATAAAAAGTCTCTCTGTGCAAGAACATGCATGTATATACGTGTGTGTTTAAATGCATGTGTGGCAAAAAGTAACAGTGTGTTCTTTGCAGAGATATTTTTTGCATGTGAAGCACAATCTGTTTGTCTTTCTATTCTTATTGCTGGGCAGACCTGACACCTCTTTCTTTTAGAATCAGGTGGTCTCACTGGGGTTGTGGCTGTGGCTGTTGTGATTGATGTTGAGGCAGGGCTGGCTGAGAAGGATGCTGGCGCTGATGCTCTTCGTGTTGCAGTGGCCGTGGACGGAGTACTTGGTGAGCTCTGCAGCTCTCTGACCAAGGCTGCAGCGGCTGGGTCTCAGGGCACCCATTCCCTCTGCTCAATGTGCGCCTTGACAAGGGAACTTCCTAGCTCCTCAAGAAACATTCTCCACTTTTCTTTTTTTTTTGGTTGAGTTCCACCCTTGGTGAATGTGGGTCCACAACACAAATGCATTGTACGCAGACACATCGAGGATGTTGTAAAACAAAACCATTGGCCATCTCTGGGTCATTCGCTGACAAGTGTAGGTGGCAGTCAGCTTGTCCAGGTTGTCCAGAGCTTGGCTTACGGTAAATCTTCGTCTCATTGTTGCATGCTGTAAACTAGAGATGTGTACTCTGCAAGTCACCAACTCTACACTAAATTGGCCTTACGTGCTGGACCTGTCCATCTTTATTTGTTTTGTCAAACAGGCAAAGAGAGAAGCCCCTAACCGAAGCTCAAGTGGTTGGAGGAGGAGCTGGCTGTGGGCTGTTGGCTGATAGTGTGTTTATGATTTCAGTTTTGGCACTTATTATTGTTTTATAATCTTATATTATAACTAGGTCGAAACTAACCCTAACAACACAAAGGTCATAATTTTCACCGGAGCATTTTATGATTTAGTAAAATTGATTTTTTTAATTTTATTTTGTTTAAATAGAAGTTCCTTTCAAAAAGTCTTGAGGCAATAAAGAAATTTATGTAGTACTTTTCTGCATTTAAAACCTAAAAACGGGTCAGTGCCGACCCTAACACTAGAGGAAGGTTAAACCCCATTCTATTACAATGCGATAGGCAACCAGGCTGTACTGTCTGAAATACAAAACAACATAACATGATAAGTCTGTGCATACTGTATATGAACTGCAAAGTGCACAATTGCAAGATAAATTTAAATATGAGTGTAAGCAGATCTCCCAGTGCACGGCCGGTGTAATCGTTAGGTGCAGGTAGGTAGGAACGCAAAGTCAAATGAGCAAAATAGACCACGGCACACTGACAGACTTTACTGAAACTTTATTGTGAGTGAGAACCTGAAGAAGCTACAGGCGAAATGCGTTTCTCGCTCTCAATAAAATTTCAGTTAAGTCTGTCCGTGTGCGGTGGTCTATTTTGCTCATTTGATTGATGATGACTGTATTTGGATGCTTGATTATGTGTAGCCTATTTGGTGTAGTAATATCGACACACATATTCTTCTAATGAATACAGTATGCCCTGATAGGACATCTACAATGGTGTAATTGGTCACCACAATGTACCAGGTAGTAAAATTCAGCCACCAGAAAACCTGCACAACTTATAACGAATTCCATAACTTTCTTATAAGAATAGTCAACACTTTGAGGACAGCTGACCATCAGGTCCAGCTGGCCTGGGTCACTTCCTCCAGTTGATCTTGGGAATGTGGAAAAAGGTCTGCAAGATGCCAGCATTCAGGATTGCGGGAAAGTCTTGATGGTGAGTGATGCAGACAGAAGCTCGTACGCTGGCCTCCTCATTAGATATAGAGATTTTGCATCTGTGGCATCACAAGTTCCCATTCGTGGCAGCAGTAGCTCTCCACCTCCGTCGGCATTAGTTGACACTTGGAACAAGTGCACCACTATTTGTCGCCTACCCTGTCTCTCACAGCTACCACTGTGGCCCCAACTTTGGCTTGGACCACTTCTCTGCCCGCGCCAAGTGATTGTGAGGTCTGACTTTTTTACGGACAACGGTTTTTTGATGCAAATGTATTACTATTTTGAACGCATATTGTTTTGGGAAGCAAAACGTTTTATTTTTGTGACCCCAGCCGGATCTACCTACTTCAACACCAGAACCAGGCCAGAACTCTGCTCACAGGACACAGTAGGGGAAAAGTCACTGTTGATGCACGACACTGCTAATGAGTATGTCATTCAACTTTATGTCGAAAAATCCGAACTATCCCTTTAACGCGCACACTCGTTTCACACAAAAATACTTATGTTTATCTTTTTCAATAGAAAAACAGCAAGCTCAGGATGGAGAGTTTTTAGGGACCACGAAGATTTCCTGGCCCATGATGATGACTGGCTAATAAGCCGATTTAGAGTCCCTAGAGAACTGGGTCCAGTGTTAGACAGACTGACCCACGCTATCCCTGTACATATACAGGTGCTGACCGCTCTTGGGTTTCTGGCAACCAGCTCTTTCCAGCGGGAATTAGCCGACAGGTATGTGTTTGATATGATTAACAATATATCATGTTATATGTTCTGCCTAAAGCCCCTTTTGGGTATGATTTAATGCGGTTAAATTCTGTCCTTAGGTCTGGGATATCGCAGCCATCCCTGAGCACAATGCCATCCAAAACGGCTGGCATTATTAACTCGACCAGTCGATACATCAAGTTTGAACAGGCCAACATTAAAAGGCAATTTGCAGCAATGTCCAGTTTTCCAAATGTAATCGGCACATTTGACTGCACTCACATTGCTATAAGGGCTCTGAGTGAAAATGAATTTGTCTATGTGAATCGTAAAAATGTGCATACAATCAATGTACAAGTTCTTTGTGCCTCAAACATGGTTCCGACAAATTTAGTGGCACAGTGGCCTGGCTCCACACATGACTCATTCATCCTGACGCACAGCAGTGTAGGGAACAGACTGCAGGCAGGCGCTGCGGGTGATGGCTGGCTCCTTGGTAAGTACATAAACACCACTGTAGAAATTCTAACGATTAAAGCCTGATTTATAATTACTCTTCTGTTATACCTTGCAGGTGAAGGTGGCTACCCCCTAAGGCGCTGGCTCCTCACCCCATTCACAAACCTGCAGAGCGCAGAAGAGGTGCGCTTTAATGTGGCCCATGCTTGTGCTCGCTCCGTTGTGGAGGTGTTAAGATACCACGGGGGGCAGACTGCTCTATCACCCAACAAAGGTGTGTAAAATTATTAGGGCGTGTGGTGTTCTGCACAACTTGGCACTGAGGGATGCCATTCCCCTCCCGCCTGGCCTCCCTCCCCCACAGCATGAGGACCCCGACCCACAGCCACCTCCCTGACATGAAGAATCTCAACAGGGAGCAAGGCTCCGTGAAGGTGTCATGCGGTGTTTGTAATAAGACAGCAAGTATGTTTCATTTTTTAACAGGATCTTTAATGGAGTTGGCAATTTCAGACATGACATTACACATGTTACTCATGACTGTAAGTATTTGTTGGAGTTTGTCTCTGACTTAGTTGATTGCACTGATGGTGTCCCTCTGCGTTTGTACGTGACGGTCAGGACCTGGCCACTTACAGGTGCACCATGCGCTCGGGACACACTGGTGCTGAGTGCACTGGTGCTGGGGACAGCCAGGCCTGCAGCCACGGTGCCAGGACACGCTGTGCCGGGAACCTCCTCGTCACCCACCGCTTCCAACTCAAGAGTGACTGAGGACACAACACACAACACATAAGTCCACTGTGCCTTTTCACAAGTCTCTGCTGAAATATTTAATTTATACATTTAATAAACAGATAAAACTGTACTTTACCAGTGTCCTCTGCGGTCTCCGCCAAATCTGTGTCTCCTTCCCTCTCCGTCACTATCCCACACATGCTGGCTGTCCCAAGGATGGAGGCTATTTTGGTGTCCAGCGGTGTGGGCTCGGGTGTGCCCTGGCCCCCACCTGGAGCAGTGTGAGGGAAGTTCTCCTCTCTGAAGAAGTGACGGGCTCGGTGTGAAGAATAAAGTCTCTTTTAATACATGCAGCATGGAGAGAAGACTCACAGCGTTCTCTGACAATCTTTAAAATGTGCAGACCTTTATACTAAATCTCAACTTTGATCCTAGGTCGCACCCACCTGCTACATTTGTAATTCAAAATTGCCCCCCTCCCAACAAAAGGTTGTGAAGTTGTTCCAATCAGGCTCAGGAAAGGCAGCTTTGACCTTGGAAAAGATTAACTTAAAAACATGGTTAATGGCATAGTGTCAAATGATGCATCATGTGGATTCGATGCAGTGTCAGCCAGTTTTAGACAGGGATGTGTTTATCCATCTTCAGGTGTGGTTAGTAATGTTGATTAGTTAAAAGAAATTCACTGTTTCAGGGTAACAGTCGACATGGTCAGTAATACAGTTTCCAGCGTAGAAGTCTTGCTGGAGTCAGGTGAGCAGTCTTTTGTCTGTCACAGTCAAAAAGTCAGTCATGGCCAAATGTCTTTCCCCTGCGTGATGTCATAAGGGGTTTGGAGATCTCCACAAAAACATGAATCCATGGAAAACAAAAGCAGAAAGGACATCATTTGTTTTAGTGCACAGCTTTGGAACATCCAAGATTGACTGGATGCGGTCCGGACTCAATTTACAACCCTCCGGAGTGATGATATGGCCAAGATAACGTGCTGATTGGTACACTAGCTGCAGCTTGATACACTGTGACCATTTTCAGCCAAAAAGCAAAACAGCAACACTGTGTTAGCTTTACAATTTTCTTGTGTGGTGGAACACACCAAGAAATCGTCACCATACCACACAAGTGTGCTACCATGCATTGGCTGACAATGTGACAGGTTTTCGCCACAGCCACAGAAAACAAAGTTGGGCTGGAGGTGAAACCCTGTGGCATTCTGGTTCAGGTATAACGTTTACCATTGAAAGTGAAAGCAAACCAAAACTGTGAGTCAGGATGAACAGGAATTCTAAAATATACATTTGCCCAAATCAATTACAGAAAACCAACAGGAGTCTGCTGTCACCTGTGAAAGCAGTACAGTAGGGGCTGGGTGTTGCACAGCCTCATTTGTTGCCCTGAGGTGTCAGACTTGCCTCCAACCCTTTAGAGGTAGGATGGGGTTGTTACATGGTGAAGGAGGACATTTCACAATGGCACCTTGATCTATTATTGACTGAATGACAGGATCAATGCCTTGAATAGCATCTGGGCTGAGAGGATACTGTCTTTTACATATTCTAAAAGTTGACTTGGCTGAATTTTCACAGGAGTTGCACCCTTTATATTCCTTAAAATCAAACTTGCTCCCAGCACAGAAGATCTCAGGCACTACTGCTATTAATCCCTCTCTTCATCAGTCAATAACATAAATGTAATTGTGTAAATGCGTGTTCTAACAGTGCAAACAACTGCTGCCTTTAGCCCTACTAAATAAGATGTAATATTTAGAGAAGTAGAGTAAGAGCTACCATCTGGTCTAATTTGCCAGTCTGAAACCTCAATGGCTGCTTTAACCCAAGGTCCTGTATACCCCTATTCACAGTTGGAGTCTTTTGTTCATGGCATGTGGGGCACAGAACCAGGTAGTGAAAACAGTTTCATTTGAGTTTCAGAAAGATGTACAGATGCAGTAGCAAAATTTGAACCTACAAATACTCTGTCTATTACTATGATGTCATTAATTTGTGTATCTATTTTTCTTCATATATGTAATTTCTGATAGTTGGTTAGATATGTGACACACATTGCAAACATTCAGGAACCTCTGACATTTGGGGTACTGTAGACAAAAGTTTGTCTATATCAGAAGGGTTCACTAGATCCCATGTATAACAATAATTATTTTCAACAGATCAAACAGGATATAAGCCCGCAATAGTGCTTATTATTTTTATGCCTGTGGGGTCACAGTGCACCTCAATATTCAGAGAAATCTCTGCTCCTGAATCTACAAGGAATGTCACATTTACATTCTGCACCTTTAGAGTCACCCTAGGGGGTGTCTTGGAATCAAGTGTTAATTTCACACCTTGGTGGTATGTAACGACTGGTGTATCATTTACATGTGTTAATGTGTCTGTATGCTGCTCAATGCTCTGACCTGCCTCCACTGTCTCCTATGGCTGCGTCAACAGTAGTCCTGCAGAATCAACATAGCTTCTGAGGTGTTGCATATGGCCAGGAGTCCCCCTGATGTTGTCCTTCTTGTTTCTCAGTCCAATGAGTAGCACAATCATGTGAAATGTGCCTGAAGCCTTCACATCTGTAGCACCTCAACATGTGGCCATCAGTGACCCATTTCTCACCTCCAGTCTTTTGTGGATCAGGCAGCTCCTCTGCAACCTCCTTCAGCTCATCATGAGCATTTGGTGAACGCCTCCCTTGTTTCTTTGGCTCCGCAACCAATAGTCAAAAGATGGTGCTAGTGGAGAAGCATACTGTCTGGAGGGAGTGTGGCAGGACAGCATTACGCTCCCCACCGTGAGGGGCAGTGTAGCCGACCATTAGCGAACACTTCCTTATAAATAGACCCGGTCGTACCTGTCCTCGTCCTTTCCGCTTCCTCTCCCTCCTTCACGGAGCCGACAGCCGTGCGTGGCGGCGCCTCGCTGGTTCGCAGGTCAGGTTTCAAAACAAAGGTATGCATGCTCTGCTCTGTTCAATTTATTCCGCATTATGGACCTAGTGTTTACTCCAGTTTCGCTCCGTCCAGCAGTGTGGTGTTACCGGGAGCTGGGCTGTCTCCCTCGGGCCGGTGTGCGCGCGGTGCGCTCCCTGTGGGTAAGACGCGTAGTTGTCTGCCGTTTATATTAAGCTGCCGATGGTCTGGTGAGGGGTGCTGATTATTGTTCTCTCCCAGTCATCGCGGGTGTAGTCTGGGCCGCTGGCTTCCTCCTCCTGCCGCTGTGACACCTCGATCCTGCTCTCTGGTAGGAAATGTTTATTTGTAACTTTTGTTACTTTTTGTAATGTTTTTACCTAAATTCTAATTAGGTTAATTTGTTTATTTTGCAGTGTGCGGCCGTCACTCGCCGCTGTGAGCCTCGCTGCTGTCTTGGCTTTCTCCTGGTTTTCTCTTGGCTCTGGTTTTGGCTTTCTTCCTTCATCTCACATTACTCCTGGGCAGTTACTTCGTGGGTTGGCTTGTTTGGGATTCCAGTCGCCTTAATTATAATTCGGCTTGTAATTGACTCTTAACTGTTCCCATGAACTGCGGCCGAAGCGGTGGCAATACCACCTGAACAAACGTGGTCAATGTGAGCGGGAGAGGGTGTCCTGGCCCTCTGATAGACACTGAGCCATCCCCCGGGAGATAAATTTTAAACTAATTCATAGTGACCGACATTTGAAATTACTTGAGTTCATTCCTTTTTCATTTATTTCTTTTGTTGTGAATTATTATTGATTGGGTTTCTGGGTTGTATTGATTTATTGTTTAGAAACCTTTTTGTTCTTTATTTTGATAATTTGTGATTTATTATAGTTTATTTTGGGTTATTGTGTGTGTGTGTGTGTGTGTGTGTGAGGGTTGCCTCGATTGCATGTTTTAATATTGTTTCTTTTCTTTTGACAGGTGCTGAGGGCCCAGAGCGGCAGCGGTTCCCCTGGTGGTGGTTCCTTTTTCACTTTTTTTTTGATTTGCTGTGTCACGGGTGCTGTGTAGTTTTTGGATCCCTCCCCTTTTTGTTACCGCTGTCGTGGTAAGCCCCAGCCCTGTCCCCCCTTTTTCGTTGGTAATTCCTCACATCACTTCTCATCATTATTATCATCATTATTATCATTGCTATTATTATTATTTAGTCTGTTGCTTATTTTAAAATTAATTGTTAAATAAAAATATTTTTATACTTGGAAATCACGCTCTTGTCCTGTGGGTATTTTCGAACTGTGTGCCTTTGGTTAAAATCTGAAACTGGTAATTCATAAATCCCTGTTTATATCTTGGGGTGATAGTCCCCAGGTGGCGTTGTCAGCAACTTTTCCATACCGCTCGCCTTGCCACAGGAGCAAGGTTAGTTTCTGTTTCCTTGGGGGGGTCAGATGAAGAGCAGAAAGGTCAGGGTACAACGACACCTCTTCCCCCTCCCTTTCAGAGTCTTTTTGAAGTTGCTCAGCATCAAGGCCTTTTGCTTCTTGAGAGGGGGAGGGGCTGCAGCAGAGGAGACAGCATATGGAGGAGTAGAGCCCTATCTCTTGCCCTACGTTTCTGTTTTTTCTTCTTTTTACATTTACTTTTATCTTTCAATTCTTGTTTTAACATCAAGCCTGCTGAGGATTTAGCTTCCCTTACTTAAGCTTCCCTTCTCTGCTCATTTTCCTCTACCAATACTCTGCACCTTCCAAAACTATCTGTACACAGTGTACCCATTTTTTGAAACAAACCCCTAAGTGCTATAGTGCCAAAGTTGAATATCTTCAACCACATATTTTCCCCATTTATCTACCATTCATTTAGCAGGACCTGAGAGTAGGTCAAGTAAAGGTTTTAATTTTCCCGCTTTGTTCCTCATGTCTTTACTGACTCACTGGGACAGATGTGCTTACACCGTCAATGGGCTTATCATTCACACACAAAATTCACACACACACACACACACACACACACTGATCTTTCCATACACGTATGGTCGGATCTTATCAGACATACACTACCTTTGAGCAACTTATTCAGCCAGGTGGTTTGTACGACACATCTGTTCAGAGCAACACACCCCATGTAGTACACAAAAAATATGTGCACTAGACACTGAATGAGCCACTACAAAGTTTATTATTCATATAATTATTTCATATTAATCATACATGCGCCCATTTTATTATGGTGCACTATGATGTATTCTATATACTTATAATATAACTCTATATTATTATGTTCTAGTATTTGTTCTGCAACAAACACATATTCTATGAGGATTATCTAGAACTCCTCCACCCTCTTTCAAACTCCTTTTTTTCTTTTTCTTTTTTTTTTTTTGCTTTCCCTGAGTCAGTTCTAAAAACCTTTTTTACCGGAATTACATAGAACTGGTCTACAATACCACGAAGGATTTATATGCCAACGAGCTCCACTCGAAAAAAACACGAAAAATGATTCATAACACCGTACTCACTTCTTAAAAAGTAGATGGAGCGTCCGCTGTCCGCCACCCGCTCCTGAATTCAGGCGGGATCCTGTCCTCCGTTTGTCAGAGCTGAACTTTCCCTGAGCCTTCTAGAGACTCCTGCCGGCAGTTTAACCCTCAGTCAGGGCTCAGGCGTCGGTCAGCAGAACGTCCATCCCATCTTCGTCGCCAAATGTGAGGGAAATTCTCCTCTCTGAAGAAATGACGGGCTCGGTGTGAAGAATCAAGTCTCTTTTAATACATGCGGCATGGAGAGAAGACTCACAGCGTTCTCTAAAAATCTTTAAAATGCGCAGACCTTTATACTAAATCTCAACTTTGATCCTAGGTCGCACCCACCCGCTACATTTGTAATTCAAAATTGCCCCCCCCCCCCCCCCAACAAAAGGTAAGGGCAGACAGGAATCTGCCCCCCTGCCAAGTGGTCATCACCTCCAGATACAAAGAATTGCCTAACAATAAAGATTTCTTAATTCCCACAGCAGACATGCTTTGACAGTGCCGTGCCACTCTCCTCTTGGCCTCCACCTTCAGATCAGACCACTTCTTCTTCACCTCTGCCACAGATCTCTCTGTGGTACTCACACTATTTACAGCGGTGACGACTTGCTTCCACTTACTTGTTTTTCTTTTATTAGTGATGCGACTACTGTGACCACAAGCACCTCTATTTTGTTCTCCATGAAATTCCTTTTCCTTGTCTTCTCCGCCATGATTGAGTGTAAAATGCCATTGATCAGCAGGCTTATTTATATGTAAAAATATTCATGAGGTACTCTGCATTGGCCATTCATGGTAGAATGTGGGTATGTAGAGGGCGGGATATGAGGTGAATCCACCTGCGCAACCTTCCAGGTGGACTGTGATTTATAAAGGGAAAAGTGCTTGCAGGTGTGCGTGCGCATGGTTTTATACAGATGCAGCCACTTCAAATTTCCCAGGCCATCCGAAAGCCAGCCAGAAGCCTGCCAGTTTCCAGCCAAATACCCCCCCCCCCACCTTTCTGGGGGTGTGCCTGGATTCCACTATAACATGCCCATTTTTTCAATTACAAGGTGTCACCATTAGATGGCGCTTCCCTCACAGAAACACAAAAACTAAAGATTAAGAGGTGCTTGTACTTCACCTAGTAGTATTTCCTTTCTATGCTCTACTCCACTCTGTCAGAAGCAAATATTACATTTTTATTGCACTATTTCTATTTTAAAGATTTAGTTTGGCCTACAAGTTACAGTACTTTTGTACAATAATATAAATTTGTTGCTGGTTTATATTATGATAGGTTACAATAAGCCACTCAGCAGTATTTAAGTTATTAAAATGACCACCTTTATCTGCAGCATCGCTGTTATAAACACATTAGTTATTAAGGAAAACCTAAAATTTTGTTACAGTTGGCCCTGCTCTCCCCTATCTGAAAATATTTAGGTAGTCACTCAGAATAAGAAATGTTCTGAAAATAACTTAGTACCTGAAAATAATTACTTAAATCATTTTGAAAAAGTTGCTCAGTAAGAGACTCACCCAGTGTGATGATGTGTGTGACAGTGGGGGGGTGGAAAGCTGTTCAGATCACACATTCACACATTCAGTAAGAACGAAAAGGTTCATGGTAATGTAAATGATGTGTGGAGGCTACCTCACCTTCAGAGATGGACCTGCATGGTAAATGGTAAATGGACCTTCATTTGTATAGCGCCTTTCTAGTCGTCTGACCACTCAAAGCACTTTTTACACCACGAGTCACATTCACCAATTCATACACTAGTGGCCAAGGCTACCGTACAAGGTGCCACCTGCTACTCAGTTATTTAACACAGTCACACGCCGATGGAAGAATCATCGGGAGCAATTTGGGGTTTAGTATCTTGCTCAAGGATACTTCGACATGCGGACTGGAGGAGCCGGGGATCGAACCGCTGATCGACGACCCGCTCTACCTCTAAGCCACAGCCACCCATAAACAGCACCACTTTATTTCACGTGCGCTCCCTTTGAGTTAGTAAGTTACGGGAAACTTTATCAACTTTGTGAAAGCTGCCTGTAACAAATTCATAATTAATATTACAACAAAATTTTCAAAAAAACCACGTCCTGCACTAGGTCTCTTTGTCTCAGAGTATTGGGTAAATCTCTTAGAATAAGGAGAGACTCATACGGTCATACGGTAATGCAATGTGCATGCTGGAGACACATGCATGTGCACACATGCACACTCACATGCATACATTCCCCCACACACATATTCACACACCCACACGACCTTAATGCCTCAGGGCTTGTGTGGAGAGCGGAGGCAGAGGAGAGTAGTGCGAGTGCGAGCAGGTATTTCCTCCATTTGCCAAATGTGGGAAACATGACATCATCAGGAAGGAAATCCCTCGGGCACACCCTTACAAGCCACAGGCTTCAAATGAAGCAGAGAAATGAGAGGATGCATGTTTTATACTTTGTATTCGAGCAGGATCAAAAATAGTGATTTGAATGGGTTTCAATCTGAATATTTATGTTCGTAGGGTCTTTAAAGTGAGTATCTCTATTCACGTTGTTTACAAAAGGCTACAAATAAAAAAAAATATGAGAAAATTACAACACTCAGAATTGCACAACCTGTATCAATATACATATCAATATATATGAAGAACTATAAAATGTGACTATTGTGAGATAGTTGACATTGACATCAACAGTGACAATGTGTTGTTGAATGTTTGCAACAAAAGTGGGGGCTGGGAATCCTATTCAGATGGCACACTCTCCCATTCAGAGGGAACGAAAAGGTTCATCTTAATGCTAATGATGTGTGGAGGCTACCTCACCTTCAGAGATAAACAAGACCACTTTATTTCATGTGCTCTCCGTTTGAGTTAGTAAGTTACAGGAAACTTTATCAACTCTGTGAAAGCTGCCTGTGACAAATTCATAATTAATATTAAGAATTTACAACAAACACATTTTCTTTTAGATATTTCTTTAAAAAAAAAAAATCACGTCCTGCACTAGGTCTCCTCATCTCAGAGTATTGGGTAAATCTCTCAGAATAAGGAGAGACTCTGGAAATAACTCAAAATAATGACTTATCTGAAAACAGTTACTTACGTCATTTTGAAAAAGTCTCACTATTTTAAGAGACAGAGTCATTTTTGAGATACTAACTGCAGAGCTTAAAATCTGAAGTAATTATTTTAGTCTCTAAGTCACTTTTCTGGAGGAAATCTGGCACAGAGCCAGCCCCCCGCTGTGTTGTGGCAGTAGCTTGTGAAGGCGAACATAATTAATCTGTCTCACCTTAATATCGTGACTTTGAAAACACGCATGTAGGATAGGAGTTACACAGGATATGAAAAAGCGACCACTTGCACTTGTACGCATTCAGTCATATGGTAATGCAATGTGCACGCTGGAGAAACATGCGCGTGCACACATGCACAAGCACCAAATGACTTACTTTAACGAATTCCGTTATTTATAATATAAAGAATTCTGAAATATCACTTCCATGAATCTGTTTAGAGAGACAGCGGCAGATCAATGAGGTGAAGCCGTGTTGTGTGCGGCAGGCAAAGCGTGTGCAGAGTGCTGTACAGTCCAAGCATCAAAATAATAATTAAAACAGAAAAGATCTATGTAATTGTGGCAATGAGCGGTGGGTTAAAGGGTGTTGCCACAATGCCACCCAGGGGAATTTCATCCCCAGGCAATTATATTTAATGTTACAAATTGTATTATAATTCAAATTGTAATATAATTCACCCAACAATCGTTAAGGCACACAGGTTCAATATCACCAGGGCATAGAGCCTTTGTGCTCCACTGTCTCGCAGGTTAACTCATACCACAGCTGTGCCTGGATAGTGTGTCGTGGTTGTGCTGCTGCCATGGTCCTGCCTGACGCCTCCCACTGCTGCTGTTACTATTAGTCATACCTGGACTATTATACACATATCATTATTGTCACACTCATATATAATCATATTATTAATATAATATCTGTTTCTCCTTATGTCTCATTGTGTCATATGGATAACTGTTAATTCATTATATTGATCTGTTCTGTACAACATCTATTGCTCGTCTGTCCGTCCTGGAAGAGGGATCCCTCCTACAGTTGCTCTTCCTGAGGTTTCTACCATTTTTTCTTCCCCCGTTAAAGGGGTTTTTTGGGGAGTTTTTCCTTATCCGCTGTGAGGGTCCTAAGGACAGAGGGATGTTGTATGCTGTAAAGCCCTCTGAGGCAAATTGTGATTTGTGATATTGGGCTTTATAAATAAAAATTGATTGATTGATTGTGTTGGATTATTATAAAAAGGTTATATATTGATCGCTGTACCTATTTTTTAAGCAGATGAAAAGCAGAAGATATGAGGTTATTGTAGACTGTAAATTTACTGTGTCTGAAAAGTAGAGTGGAATTACTATATTGAGAATATGCTGAGAATGACAGATTGTTTTGCATGATCACCGACAGTTGACCTACTGACATCACACTTGGTGGCAAGTGTGTCCCTGTTTGAACTCTGTTTTGCAGAAGCAGCTGCAGGGCAGAGGTGAAAGATAGAAGAGGAAGTCTAACTGCAGCGGAAAGTCTGCTATTCTTCCTGCGTGCACATTTAACTGAACTGTAACGCTTAAAAGACTGGGTCAGGGAGAGACAGGTTGTCAGACTTCGTGCCCTGACTCGCTGTTGTTGTGGGTTAAGGAAAGGAAGATCGGACCCAGAGCTCTGTATCTCGTAATCTTTTTGATTTTTGGAATAAATAGGAGTTAACTGAGACCATCTACTCTCCTGTTATTCTTCATCAAACGAACATCCGGAGTTTGTCTTAATGCTGATTTGTTAATGTTTTAAACAAGAAGAAAAAGAAGAGACATCTCCAACAATTGATTGATTGATTGATTGAACAATAATTTTATTTAATCAAAAAAAGGAAACCAATTAACAATAATTATTAAAATGTCAGGGCCACCAGGGTTTAAGGGCACAGGCAGGTACTACTAATCAAAGGTAATCAAAGGTAGGAGGACAGGTTGGCTTACCATGGTGGCAGGGGATAAACACAAAAAAAGGGGAAGGTTCCTACACTAATCCAACACCCGTGACACAGCACACCAACCAAAAAGGGACTTGTGAAACACCACCACCAGGGGATTGGACTGCCGCCAAGGCTCGCCGTATCTGTCCGGAGAAAACAAAAAGAAAACAATTAGTATTTCTGCTGCAAAGGGCTAGTAGTCCCTGGTGACCAGACAACTAAAATATAGTCACTCATAAAACTCATTCACACACGCATCCACTCTACTGACCAATCATTAAAATTAGAATCCAAATATACATAAGAAACTCCAAATGAACGTATAAGATTAATGCACTTAACAGAAATGTAAATTAACAACAGAAACTTCATTAATTAACCCCAAAACAAACAACCAAATATACACATTAAGATACAAGTGTAGAGCATAGAGCCTAGAGCGTAAAGTGTAGAGCCTAGACAGCAGTTCATCCAAGGAAGTGGTGGCTCATGACAGGCCATGCACTTGACTGCGGCCGTTTTGCAGAGGCACAGCGTGACAGCAAGCAAGTGGAGGAGAGCCACCAAAAGCTGCGGCACAGTCACACACACAGACACAGATGCAACCCACAGCACACTGAGCGGAGCGACCCCTCTCCCAGTGCCTCAGCAGTCAGCTGTACCAGTGGATACGTCGTGCACCCTGATATTGCCGCACCACGGATCCACCACTCCAGGCTGCAGCCACCTCCACAAAGAGATCTCAGAGCGGAAGAAAGAGAACGAGGTGAAGCTGCCCACCTGTATGTGCCAAGTGCTGCCCCACTGCCACAGTGCCGATAAACTTGGCACAGTGCCATGCAGTGGCTGGGAGGGAGAAGCCGTCCGGCTACATAATCATTTCCAATATTCACAAGCGGTTTTTATCTATCAAAAGATTTTGTTTCAATCCATATTTGTTGACATGTAGTCTTTGAAAAACAACATTTTCGCTGAGGTTAAAAAAATCCTCGTCTTTCGCACATTCTGTACACAGAATGGGTGGTCTAACAGCAATCTAACAGCACTAGCATACTAATCTATATATTACTATATGATATTATTATCATTACCACTGTAGATAAACTCAGCCGCTAAGACTAATGATTAAAATGCAGTTTTGTTCTCGCTGTACTATCGCTCGGTTCCCAGCCCACTTTAATTTAGCATATTAGGTGTGGTGGTGGTGTGGTGGTTAGCACTGTCACCTCACAGCAAGAGGGTTTCTGGTTCGATCCCGGGTGCAGGAGTCCTTCTGTGCGGAGTTTGCATGTTCTCCCCGTGTCAGTGTGGGTTCTCCGGCTTCCTCCCACAGTCCAAAGACATGCAGATTGGGGATAGGTTAATTGGTGACTCTAAAGTGACCGTAAGTGTGAATGTGAATGTGAATGGTTGTCTGTCTCTATGTGTCAGCCCTGTGATAGTCTGGCAACCTGTCCAGGGTGTACCCTCTCGCTGGGATAGGCTCCAGCCCCCCTGCGACCCTCAAGAGGATAAGCGGTTAGAAAATGGATGGATGAAGCAAATTATTAATTATTTATGACCTGTGATATGCTAGCCTGATAATCATTAAATATGCTCTGTGTGGGAAGTTCTCTCCCACGATTACAGTAATTGTAACCGCTTCAGCTTTCACACTCACTGCTCCTCCCGGTGGATAGACAGACCATTGCAACTGGTTTCTACAAATTAAACTTAGGGGCGTTACCAGCCGGCCTCGCATTCTCTATGTCATCGCGGGGGATCTACGAGCCTGGCCAGGTGACGACAGGGACCTGTCACGGATCGGTCAGGGCTCTACCATGGGCCAAACGGAAATTTGAAGTGGGTGCATCTGTAAATCAGATTATTTTTTGGCGCACACCATTTTCAGCTTTTGGGCACATGTACACTTTTAGTATGGATCCTACGCAATGTTTTATAAATGAGGCCCCTGAAGGCTAACACCACAGCTAAACTAATTCACAAAGATTTTGCAAGCGGTCATGTGCAGTCATTGTTACAAGTTCGATAACGTTACTCACCGAGGGAGAAAGAAAAAAAAATTACTGTTTGAGTGTTTTATGGTCTTTGTCCACATAGCATTTTTTGTCTGAACGTCAGTGTCTTTTTCAATTGTTCCCAATGAGGAGAGAGCATATGCAGCCACATGTGGCATTCTGAGATAAAGGGGCGCACTGTGGTGGCAAAAAGGCTGAGAAATATTTGACCCTTAAGGTCAAGTTAGGAAAAACATGTTTACTAAAACTGAGCAACCCTGAATGGTCTCACTCTGGGGAGAAGTCTCAGAACAGGATAACCTGGAAAACATTGTGATGGTGAAATATTGTGATGGGAAACAGATGTCGTTGAACAAGTTGTGGTAAAATGCCAAGTTCCAAAATAAGCGCCAGTTCTGGGAAACAGAAGGAAATCACACCCACACACGGAAAGCTATGTAACGCATTGGCTGGAGCACATAAGAGGAGAGGATAGGGCTCCGTCTTATTTCTTCATAAACTAAATAGCCACACACGAGCACACTAGAGCGCAGCTCGGGCCGCATTTTCCTGACCGAATCCGACCCAAGTCCGAGACAATTATAAACGAGCAGTTTGTTACCTTACAGTTATTGTTATGTCAGTGTGTAAATGACCATCAAAATGCTGCTGTTACTCACAGTCAAACACGCCGTTTGGACGGTGGATGTCCAACTCCGCCCACAAAGTTCCAATCCCGCCCACAATCCCAAATATATAAATCCTCCCCAAGTTAGTCCACACCTTCCCATCTTCCCTCTTGGCAAGAAGACAGGAAAAAAAAAAGTTGGAAAGTTATGTCGGTGAGTGAAATTACATTGTCAATGAAAAACTTTATTCATATCTCATGGCGCTTTTGTTGCTTTATGTTGTTGTTGTATAACTTTAGGGTATTTTGGTAGGTTAATGGTCAACATTTCGCTTGTGTGGTAACATAATTCTACGCGACGTTAATGTTCTTAGCATTAGCGTTGTTGTTGTAACTCTAATTTAGCAGTGTGTGTGTGTGTGTGCGTGTCTATACACACGTACACAGTCGTGGCATATTATTGAAAGTGACGAACTTAGACGTTTTATGAGATAGCTATGTTATGTAACGTAACAGAAAAAGTTATCTAACGTGGAAATGTTGTATTTAAAGCTTATTTGAATAAATGAATTAACCTGAATGTAAAAGAACACTAATACTAATAGGCCAAATTGAATTGTATCCAAATTGAGTGACATGTTATGCTTTCCTTTTAGGAGTGACTGAAGTCCAAGCACTGAGAAGTCATGGAAATTCAATCAGTTCAGTCAGATGGTCATGTTTTATATATTTTTGTTCTTTGTTTGAATAAATTGACGTCTCCCCTTTCTTCACTGCAGGATGAAAAGATAATAATTGTACATTTTTTGCAGGGAAATGGCTTGGTCTGCATGGAGGCTGCACCCACATTATAATTTTTTGCCTGACCTACTGCTAACTATTGCTTCCCTAATTTGATCAGAAGAGTCTGTTCATTGTTGCTAAATAACAGAGCAACTTTTCCTTTGGAAATGATTTGCATTATTTGCTATCACTGACACTTGTTCACTCATTATGATATTCCATTACATGGGTTGCATTTTTTTTAAATATATAATTTATTTCACCTTATTTAACCAGCCAAAGTCAACTGAGAACCACTGTCCTTGATTACCTGGACAAGTCCCAAAATACGCTCAACACAAACAGGCACATACAGTACTGAGGGCTAATATGATACATAAAGACATAGGACATGACATAGCACAGTATAGGTGAGAAAATAGATAAACAGATATAATAATAGAAATAAAATGGTACAAAACATGGTAGTGTGCTGGATGGCCTCTATAGAAATGTAATTGTAGAGAGAGGGCTGGTCAGGAGGTAGGCCTACAACAGGCTGGCAAAGGTAAGTTCTGTTAGTAACAATTTGAGTAAATAAAATAGTCAATATAAATACAACTAATATAAACAGAGAGGTTAACAGATTGAGGTTGGCTAAATAGTGGTAAAAAGTTTTCAAAGGTCTTTTTTTTTCAGTCTGAAATAATTAGACTCGTGTAGACCTACACCATTGGAAGATAAGTAAATTATATATGTGAATTTTTACTGATTGTTTTGCAATCTGTAAATTGATGTAGCCTGATGATTGTGTGTAATTGATAAATGAAATGACAGTTAGTCACTCACTTCTCCACTCCTTAGCATTCTGCTAGACCATTCTCCTAACGGGTTTCTGTTGCTAGTGTTATAAACAGTGACAAACCTATTTATTATTAGCAAAAACACAATATGTCACTGCGAAAGACACTGCAATGTGTAAACAGTTTTCATGTTCATTGAATGTTTATTATTTTCAAATCAGTCTTTAAACGTTCGTGTAGTGAATGTTTATGTGGTAGGGAAGAACAACCCGAAATCCGACAGTCAGTTTGTGCTGTTTCGACCGAGTTGCAGAAATCCCGACTTTCCCTGAACAATCCGCAATGAAGTACTGGATGTGGGTGGGGCTGGATGTGTGATGTGCGTGACATGGCCTGTGTTGCATTCAGGCTTTGTCACGTAAATAACAAATTCCAGCACTTGAATTGGCCAAATCTAGGCATATTCTACCATCATAACTTGGCTCTCAGAATTCACCACATTGATGCCTTTAAATCAAATACATACAAAATTTTCTTCTGGGGGCACAGTCTCCAAAAATCCTGGGGGAGACACTGTGCAGTATTTGAAGTTGTATGTGTCTTCAATAAATGTCCTGCAAAGCTGTAGAGTGAACCCATACCATAAAGTGTCTGTCTGCAACACAAGTGGCGAGCCAGCCCGGGTTTTGAAGGGGGCCTGGGGCCCATCCATCTCTGTATGCAGATGAAAGCTCATATCTAAAACTCATATCTAAATTCATATCTAAATTGTAATCGGTGTTAAGGGCAGCCAAACAGTTGGCCAAGTGTGGACCCTGAGGCTGACATTAGAAAAGTGTATAAGGTCACCAGGGTTATCTCCCAGGGGAGGCCCAGAGGCTGGTAGTTGAGGAGCGTTTCAGGCCAGACAGGTGCTGGCAGATATTGATGTTGTTGAAGTTGTTGTGACCGCTGTGCTTGGCCCGTGCTGTGTGTGGACTCGGCAGTTAGGCTGGAGTGTCTTTTTTGCTTCAACTTTTTTTGTGCAGCTGCTCCAAGCCCTTCTAGTCTCTCAACTTTTCAGAAAGGTGCTGGTGGGTCACTGCCGCTCACTTAGCTACTGTCTATTCCAAGCTGTATGAAAGTATCACAACAAAGACAGAAAAGCCCATTTGTGGGAGCAAATTAGCCAGGGGACACAGAATGTGGCTGCTGAGTGTTGTGCTTTGGTCACCATACATGTTGTAAGGTTGTTGTTAACTGTAGTCCGCCATCTATTAATGTAGCATTACATTAACTGAGTACTTTTTTTATGAAGCGCTTGGATTAAGTGACCCTTTACACCCTGCCACTGATGTTCTGTTGAAGAAAAATGCAATGTGGATACATAGCCTAGAATGTTAATGTGATGACAAGATTGGCTGCAGTCTGTGGTGTTATAAACATTATTTTCTGTTGTTTATGATTAACTGATTTTGGAATAGTGCGGACTCAAGTTTGATTTACTGAATTGTTGTTTGATGACATTATTGTATTTGTGTCTGGTGTCTTTTATCGGTCTCTATTTTATCTTCTATTAGCTCTCCAGACTCTGTCAGGCTGGTGAATGGGAACAGTCTGTGCTCAGGCAGACTGGAGGTGAAGTTTAACGAGTTTAACCAGTGGTGGTCCTCAGTGTGTGAAGCTGACTTTGACCAGCAGGATGCAGAGGTGGACCAAAGAGTTCCAGTGTGAAGGCAATGAGTCTACTCTCCTAGACTGTAGAAGCTCAGACTCAGAGAGAGACACCTGCGCACCTGGCAAAGCTGTTGGACTCACCTGCTCAGGTAGAAGAGGAGCTGCAGCTTTGATTTGGTTCATTTCTGTTTCTAATGAAACTCACTATATTCTTTTACTGATGACTCTCTGGTTTCTGTTCAGAGCCTCTCGGGTTGATGGGGGGAGACTGTGCAGGGAACACTAAAGGTGAAACATCAGGGAGGCTGGAGACCAGTGGGTGACTCTGACTGGACCATGAAGACAGTAGGTATTGTCTGTAAAGAGCTAGACTGTGGCTCTGCTGTTTCCGTAGGACAGAGAGAGGAGTCATCGGACAGATACGTGTGGAGGATCCGGTCTTACTGTGTTCATTCTGGATCTGCTCTGAAGGAGTGAGCAAGATCCAGGTCCTCCTCCTCCATTCTGGATCTCACCTGCTCAGGTAAGCCCATCAGTGACATCAATTATACCCAGGTTGACACAAACATGCACCTGCTAGAATGGCAGCAGACTGTCTCCTGCAGCCATGAAGGGTTCTGTCATACCAGCTCGAACGTCACCCGTGTTTGCATCAGGTTGTGGGAAACCAGGGCAGAAATGGATACTGGTACAAAACATAAATGGACAAGAGCAGAGAATATGGGACCGTTGGAATGCTACTATACAAGTAACCTCAGTGAGAGCAGTTACATGCAGTGGATGTGGGACATATAGATGCTTGGAAACCCAACATCTACAATGACAAAAAACAACTCGTTGCCCAGTGTTCTAACATCCGCAAATGGCAACTGCTATCACAACTGGACAACTAGAGATTGATAAGGTACAACAAACATGCTATGGCAAGGGGGAGCCAGAATGACAGGTCAAAGTGGGGATGTCATCATCATCTCCACACTCTGAGACTGGGTACCTTAAGAGACAGATTCCTTTACCCTATAGATTGAGAATAATGAATAAGCTGGAATCCCCAAAGCCGAGTATAATTCCAGATCTGGCCTAAAGTATTCCCGTAGAGATAATGGGGCGGCTATGGCTCAGAGGTAGATCGGGTCGTCCACCAATCAGAAGATCAATGGTTCGATCCCCGGCTCCTCCAGTCCGCATGTCGAAGCATCCTTGAGCAACATACTGAACCCCAAATTGCTCCTGATGATGCTTCCATCGGTGTGTGACTGTGTTAAAAACTAGCAGGTGGCACCTTGTAAGGTAACCTCAGCCACTAGTGTATGAATGTGTGTGTGAATGGGTGAATGTGACTAAAAAGCACTTTGAGTGGTCAGATGACTAGAGAGGCGCTATACAGATGCAGGTCCATTTACCATAATATAGATAAGAAATATAATAATAATTAAAGCTGCAAGCAGCGTTGAACGGGCCCTCGCACCTTCACGCAACTCGAGGGCAGTGGCAGGACGTCGGCTGACATCGCCGTTCATGCCTGTCCAAGGCTGACTCCTCACGCAGGAGTTATCATACAAAGACATGTCATTTGGCCACTAGGTGGCGCCGTACTAATAACCAAGTATTAAAGGTAAAGGTAAAGGTATACTTTATTGTGCCTGAAAGGGAAATTCGTCTTGGGCGCTGAGCTGCTGCATTACACACATGTCACATAAAATACAGTTAAAAAGTCAATACACACATACATCCCAATTCATACTGCTAAGATCCAACAGAATACATTTACAATTAAAACATAGGGATGACCCATGGCGAATGAGTCACAAGGTGCCACTATTAGCTTTTGTTAAGCAATACATGTGTTCAGGGCAGGACTGTCATCAATCCTGTGAAGTTTGGGGAAGACCTGAACATGTACGGTCAAGTTCTGAAGCAGTTACAAGCAAATTCAAAATGGTGGACTTCCTGTTGGGTTTGGCACATGGCTCCAAGAGGCTTTTTTGTACGTCTTTCAGTGATACATGTGCCTCCCAAGTTTCCTACATGTAGGTGAAAGCAGCTTCGGGGGCTGCTTCGTTGAATAATTGTAGGGGGCGCTGTTGAGCCATGTTGGCACATAAAAGCATAAAAATGACATCAGACAACACAAATCGGGTCCTATCATATGTGTGCCAAGTTTCATGACTTTACAAGCTTCCCTTACCCCTCAAAAACAACTTTGTGTTTTATGGCGAATAAGGCGTTGCCACAGTGACAGCTGAGGAAAACTCAAAAGCTTCTGGTGTCATCATCATCAAGGTCTTGGGACTATGTCTCACCAAATTGAGGTGGTTGATATTAACCTGGTAGAAGAGAGACATGAAAGAATGAAAGCAGTAACTTTCTGCACCAGTAGGCAGCGCTATGACGGTGATGAAAAATTCTGCTGTCAATGTTTTCAGGGCTGGACTGTTATCATCTGTATGAAGTTTTGGAAAGATATGTCCACCTAGAGTCAAGTTACACAACTTTTGTAATCATGGTGAATTATCAAAGTTTACCGCCACCTGACGGCCAAACCGTTTAACGATCTACTAATCTTTTGATAGCTTTTGATTACAACGTTGTCTAGATGGCACACAGTGATTTTGAAGTAGTTCTGATGAATCCTATAGGAGGAGTTTGTTAAAATACAACACGTGCAAAAAGCCAAAAATGGCCGCAAAATTCAAAATGGCCGACTTCTTGCTGGGTTTGGTTTAATGGTGCAAGAGGCTTTTTTGTGCGTCTGGGTGTGATACATGTATGTACCGATTTTTGTGCATATCGGTGAACGTCCTATGGGGGTTACTTTAATGAATGGGCGCCAAGTCATTTAGCCATGCCCATCAACGAAACTCATATCACATGTTCAGGCCTGGACCGTTAACACACATATGAAGTTTCAGGCAGATATGACCAAGCACACTGAAGTTAAGGCCACTTTGATGCGTTTTGGCGAAACATCGACTTTGCCGTGCTCTGGGCGCAACGCTGTTTGACGATACGTCACAATCTTAATAATATAGCATAACCAAGGTCTTGAGGCCTCTCTGACCAAATTTGAGGTGGATATGCTGAACGGGCTCAGACCTGCACCTCAAAGTCTAAAACATGGCATTTTCTGGTTCCAGCAGGGGGCTCTATGACAAATACAAAATTTCTGCATGAAGACGTGTTCAGGGTGGCCACGCCCATCGCCAAAACCCATATCACATGTAAATTTCCACCACGACTGACACGTGTGCCAAATTTGGTGAGTTTTTGAGTATGTTAAAGCTCCCAAAAATGCGATTCATTAGAAGGAAGAAAAATAATAATAATTCCTTCAATTTCAATAGAGTCCTCGCACGGTACATGCTTGGGCCCTAACAAGATAAGATGCATTGTACATCCATTCTCATTTCTCATTTGTATGGTCACCATCCATATCCACTATCACCTTCTGGTTCAGCTCCTTCTTCACTACAACAGTCCTGCTGATCACTGCTGATGACACCAGATCTGCCTGTCCATTGTGGAGCATCTACCCTTTTCCAGCAGAGAATCATGGCCTCAGACATGGATGGATGTGCTGACTTTCACCCTGACTATGTCCCACTTGGCTGCAAACTGCCACAGAACCACATTGTCTGCGAAGAACAGAGATGCAACTCTGTGAAGTTTGTCTGTATAGATGATCAGATTGTTTAGTCTCTCCACTTTTGATCAGCATGTTCAGCTGCTTAAAATTTTAGGGAATTTCCTGGGGGAAGCACAGTTTGAAATGTTTTCTATTGGTAAGAGCAATGAATTAATAAATGTCTGAGGCACTGATCCAACAGGAATCAAATAGTAGACACTGTCTGTCGTAATCTTAGGTGGGAAGAACACCGTCACCTATATATTTAAGCTGCACCCAGTATTGGCCGAATTTGGCTGAGTATCTGAGTGTGCTGATGAGGGGAGCTATTTCAGCTTTCTGACGTTGCGGGCGCTGGACGGAGCGGAAAGACACACTATTTATTTTCCTCCTTTTCCACAGCCACAGGTCAGTGTCCCTTCACTCAACAGTACCTCAGTATAGCACCTTTCTAGTGTTCTGACAACTCAGAGCAGTTTATGTGATGTCACATTCATCTATTCACCCACATAAACTGGTGGCTAAGGCTACTATACAATGTGCCACCCATTACTCAGTTAAACGTTCATACTCAAGCACACATTGATGGCACAGCCATCAGGAGCAATTTGGGGTTTAGCATCTTGCCTGAGGATACTGCAGGACTGCGGACTGCAGGTCAAACAACAACAACAACAACAACAAAAGAGTTTAAGGCCACTTAGACAATTTAGTCTTGTCTTCAAACGTTTTCATTCCAAATCATTCTTGCAGTAAATTAAGAACATGGTGGCTAAAAGTCCATAGGTTTTGAGTGCTGGGAACTGACTGCCTCAGCATCCTCTTACTTGAAAATTTTGCCCTGTGTTAAAGGCTTTACCAGCGTGCTTAAAGTCTCCCTCCTAGACATTGTGCTCCTTTACCATGGCCTTGTAAACCTGGCTGTTTGGATCGAGCTTGCACCAGTCGTATGATTCGTAGTCAATCAACCAATCTGGAGGCAGAACTCAGGCCAGGTTCTGGCCTCTGAAGATCCAGATACCAGAGATGCTGTTGTCATAGTTGGTGCCAAACAAGATGACACTGGCAAAGGCAATCTTTTGAGTTTGTCCAGACACTGAAACTTGCTACTGTCAGAGTGTCCTTTTTAAAATACTTTCTCTTGACCTCGTGAATAATAAATGTACTCTTTAACAGGTTTGCAAAGAGGTCCTTGGCTCTGGATAAGGTAACCAAATCATCATCATAGTCATCCATCTCCTCATCTGGGGCAAAGTACAGTGAAGTTCACACATGACAAGCAGTTTGTAAATACAGGTTCAACAGTGTAATGCTGAATGTAACAAGATCCAAATATGTTTTTGATGAATATTGCAAAAACTTTTAAACACATATATTTGATGACTTCTGTTATCTTTTTTGAAACAAGGAGTATTTGTTTGCACACCGTAAACCCCAATCCATCCATGACACAGACTTTTAATGTTAAGTCTACACAAATCTACTGGATTTTCAAAATGACATAAAAACTTTGTTTACTTGACACAAAAACTCATCCCTGTGAGCTTGACATGTTTTTTGTTGTAATGTTAAGTTAACAATTTTTGAGTCTTGGGTTAATTTGACTAAAATTTATAACGCTGATTTTGCCTAATTAGTTTAAGGCCAATAAAACTATCATTGTGCATTTAACATATTGTGGTGTGCTGGGGCTAAATGGGAGGAGTTTTCCAACATGCCGGGAGACTATGTGTTTAAGGCCATACGCTGAAGAAAACTGTGTTTAAATGTGTTCTTAATCACTCATGTCACCCATTACACAGTGATTAATGGTGCAGCAGAGGGTCATGGGCTGGGATTGAGGCCCCGGCCACTGCCTTTGTACATGGGTGCACCTACTCAACCCACTTAGCTATTGGTTGACCCACCTAAAGTTTTTATGCTTGGATGTTTTAGTTATTTGTTTTTACATTTATATACAATGATAAATATTTTTGTGTGCATTGAAAAATATATTTGTGGAGTGAGTACCTAACATGGGGAAAAAAAACTATGTAGTTTGCCTAATTTCCTCTTTTTCTTATTGTCTGTGCCCTCCCGTGTTGGTAAGTAGTATTTGGATTTTGAAATAAATCACAGCAGATTTCTGAGGGTGCTGTCATCTATAGGAGGGCGTCACAAATGAGGGTAGAAATTTTTTTTTTTTAAGTATATCTTTTACTATTTCTTACTAATACTATTACCACTATTATTTTGAAATAGTGCATAAGGCCACAAAAACACAACTACATGGCAAAGCCTACTAAATATTAGAGAGGCCTTTATTTCTGGTTTCCTGCAACCCCCATCACCGGTCCCCCTCCTCAGCTTGTGAGACTTTACCTGCTCTTTGGGGGAGATGGGAGAGTTATCCAATGCTACGCAAACCCCGAAACATGCTGTATCGTTATCATATTAAAATGACGCCTTCTGGTGCCCACTCAACTACCACTACACTACTGAGAGGAGTGGATGTGGAGAGAAAGACTATGAAATCAACAAGAGGAGAGCTAGTTATTGTTACCCCCGAGCAGCTGGTGGCTGCAACCAATAGTTCACAGAGGTTGCATTGATTTAATTGTGAAGTGTTAATCCTCTTTTCAGTGAAAATTATGATAAGGCTAAGGAAAATTATTATGTTCTCATTGTAACAAACTCAGACACAGAACTGGTGGACTCAAATGCACGACTCAAAACTCTAAGTAGTTTACCAAAAGTCTTTTACTTGGCTCAGAGTTCAAAAACAAAACACTCGTAAGGAGGATCAAAATACTAATAACAAAAAGCGCTCAAAAGGAGGGTCAAAAATACAAATAACAAAAGGCGCTCACAAAGAGGATCAAAAATTATCACAAGCTTAAACAAAACATAGAAACTTGGCTGGAACATGACCACACAATCATAGACAGAAAAAGAAGAACTGGCAACAAGACAAAGGGAGACAGGGACTATTTATACAATATTTATACACCATTTATACGAGGTAGGGGAGAACAGGTGAAACCAATCAGGGGCAGGGTAGACAGTCACAGTGGCGGGAAATTCACACAAAAGGAGGAAGTCAGGGTCTGAAAGAGGGAAAAGGTAAGTACAAAATAAAACAGGAAGTGCATGACAAGACTAGACATGAGTGACTTTAAGTTAACATAAAATGCACATGACATCAAAGGACTTAACATGAAACTAAACTAAGGCATGACATGAAACATGAAACACTAAACATGAACATAGGTAAAATTAACACACTTGACAAGACACAACACTCATGATATGGTCAGTGTAATCTTGTAAAATGAAGTTTTGGTGAAAAACTTGAATAAATACAGCTTTTTGAAGCTGTATGTATTTTAAAAAATGTTATAGGCAAAATTGTTATATTAAGCATTGGTATCAGTATTAACCACAAAATTTTGAAGTCGGTGCATCCCTAATTCAAATAGAAATTTATATGTACATTGTATTATTATTTACAGTGTCATATGTTATTTTACTGTTTATTCTTCTGAACAAGTTCATTTGTAATTTGGTTTTTTTTCTACTATTAATTCATATGATTAGGGGCTGATCGTTATTTAAATAGGACCGGGGTATGGTTGGGACGTGATTATGATTTTATTTTTTCCTTAAACCCCCCCCCCCCCAAGCGTCCAAAAAAAACGTTTTGGCCCCCCCTGACGGATTGGAGAAACATGTATGACCCCCCCCCCCCAACCATAAACAACATTTTTGTATATAATCACAAGTAAAGAGGGCAATAATAATGACGATTTCCATCAATAAATAGCACCGTATTTGACTTCGCCATTGTTTCTAAAACCTTACTCTGCCAGGTGGGGTCAGTATTGAGTTCACAAAGCTACTGTGAAACTAAATCTGGAAACGTCTTCCATTTGATTCTGACACTGCAAAATAAAGACAGATTGGGAGCTATATTTTTCGTATTTAAAATAAACAGTTGTGAGTATAAAAGCTGTCATTATCAGCTGTCAGGCATGAGTTTTTTTTCTCTCCTACCTTTCCAGCTGTAGAACAGTGTTGTGTTTTAAACCAAATGGACCCGTAGCAGCCGCAAAAATCCATTTGTGTCCTCTTGTAGTATTCCAAAGCGGTACTTTAAAGAGCCATTCAGCATTTAACATAATTAATAGCTGCAATGTCATATGAGCAACAAAATACAGTTCTGTTCCTCCAAACTTGTTTCTACCGGCTCGTGCCATCTTGTCATATTTTGGTACGACCCACACTGTAGTTTACGACCAATCAAATCACCCTGGATTAAACCATTGCATTAAACCAGGGGTGCCGGGTGAGAGAGCATGTCCACTGGCCACTGTTTTCATTCAAGCCTGGTGACCCGAGGATAAGCGTGCCACTAAACAATGAAGGACAGACGTGGAGTTTGGAGAGGCAGGTGTCTATATTGTGATGCGTATGAGCCTGGGACCGACAATCCATGTGGGTATTGTGGCTGCCCTCCTGGTGCTCATATACGCACTGAAAATCAAGAGCCCCCCGCAACGACCGCAACAGACTCTTCCAGGAGTGATGCGTTCCACAAGGTATACCATGGGTTGGGATTTGGGAAGAAGCTAGCCTATTTTTGCAAGCTAGTTTAATCTGCAATCTCTATGTGTTGGCCCACGCAAGCAAAACAGTCCCACCGTTCAGGAGAGTAGATACAGGCTTGAACATTCATTTACAATCTGAATGTGTCTGTTGTACCTGCTATCTACAGCAGCCTACAGTTTAAAATAAAAACCTTCTCTGTAGAAAATAGTTTCAGCACACACGGCACATAGAAAGCAAACCAGATAGTCCAACATAAATCTAAATGTATCACAAAACAAGTGACTGCAAATGAAATAGCCTATATATGCAGCACATGTGCACACATTTATTTACAACTGCCAAAAAAAAGCCATCACTGACACAAACTGATAAATGTTTGTACATGTACTTATAGCCTACACAAAAAGCATTCAGTGTCTATTGGAACACTACTTTTATATTGGAAGTACACACTGCACTACATACAATATGTAGCCTACAGTAATGTATAGTATACTGTTATTTCCTGTACTCTGTAAATTGTAAATCTGAAATTGCATTTAATAGTCACTATAGCACTAGTGTCACATTTGATATGTAGCTTGATTAAGGCTGGTATAGAATTCACTATCTGATACGGTTTTCAATTTGCATTCACAGCTGCCAGAAGGAAGAAAATTAAAGTTGGGATGGCTTCCACACCCACAGGCAGCAAAGACAAAGTTCTCCAATGCAATTAAATTTGTCCAGTGTGTCATCCGCTTTTAAGGTCTGTAAAGACACTCTCAAATTAGCATGAAGGAAACCTTCCTTTCGACAAATCGATCTCCTCACAGCCATTGTTTGTGTTCCGCGGTCGTCTTCTTTTGCTACTCTATTGGGTTTTCCGGTCAGTGACGTGTGTACAAGTGGGAAATACCATTGTGGACCATGCAGGGTAACTTTATATAGGGGAGTATAAACCAAAACCTCTGAGTAAAATAAGAATGGAAAAGAAACAAAAAAGCATACAAAACTTAACAAAGTAAAGTTGCATGACCCCCCCTGAAGCCAAAATAAAAACCATATGGCCCCCCCCCACTGCTCAAAGAAAAGTTTGGGAACCCCCCCCTGTTTTGGACCAGCCCCATTTGCATATAAATATCGATCAGCCCCTTACCATAACACGTTACTGAAAGAAAATTAGCACATGATTTTTATGTTTTATATTGTTATATGTTTTATATTGGGTTTTTTATTGTTTGCATAATGCTAATAAATGTGCAGTACTTTGACTGTTGAGCATCAGCAAAAATGTTTTTTGTTGGGTGGGTGGGGGCAGTTCTAGCACCAAATGTGCTAGAACTGCCACTGGGTTAGTTAAAAATGATTGTCATGCATGCTCTTTAAATTCCTCCCAAACAGCAGACTTGTGTTCTTTGTTTTCACATTCTCATCTTATCCATAGTAAACTGATAAAACAAATCCAGAGTGAGTCAACTGCACCTGAGAGTGCTTGTTCTGTTCACAGCTGTGCTTTTATCATATTGCTTCATACTGATGGTTATCTTCTGATTACACGTCAGGATTTCAGGCTGAAGGATAAAACACATCAACAGATAAACAGAGAAAGAAAGCGGAAATACTCATTGGATAAGAATCAGCAGTCAGGTTTAGTTCAATCTTTTCTCAATTAAATTCACTTCTTTCACTGATGGCTCTTTCACTGTGTCTGTTCAGAGTCTGTCAGGTTGGTGGGAGGAAGCAATTGCTGTGCAGGAACACTGGAGGTGAAACATCAGGGAGACTGGAGACCAGTGGACCCTGAAGGCAGGACTGAAAGATGAGTCATCAGACAGATCTGTGTGGAGGATCAGCTCTGTCTGTGTTTATTCTGGGTCTGCTCTGAGGGACTGTGTAATATCAGATTCCTCTTACTCCATCCTCAATCTCACCTGCTCAGGTAATCTCACAAGTGACAGGTTTACCTTGGAATTGTGCTGTGTGAATCCCTGAATTGTTGTTTGACATCTTTTTATTTTTCTTTTACCTCTGTTTTATCTTCCTGTTGTGCTGCAATTTGTTCTCTATTACATGTTGTTGTTAGTGTTTTCTAATGTTCTTATTGTTGTTTGCTTCTGTTTTGATATTTTGTCCCTGTTCAGGATTTTAGTCAACTGCTCTGCTTTACTCTAGAAATAAATTTTGACTTGACTTGACTCAAAACAGTAAAACCAAGCACAATGAAAACATGCGAGATAAAACACAGCAACATATAAAAGCACAGCAAAATAGAAAAAATAAAAAACACACAGAAAAGATAAAACAAGAAAACTAGTACTTTCACCTTGTGACAGATGAACTGATGTTGGAATTGTGCTGAATCCAGTTTGAACCACTGAATTGCTGTTTGAAGACATCTTTAGGGTCCGGGCTGCTAAGTTGCTCAGTTGTCACCAAACTTGCTAGAGAGCATCTCCAGACTGTCCTCCACAAAACTTGTTTCTCAGATTTTTGATTTATCAAAAATTGAGCCTACAGTGCATGAAAACGTTTGACTGTAAACACTACTGTAAACATATACCATCCAATTCTTGCTAAATACATTTTCAATCTTCCTGAAAAAAATTGACAATATTTTGGAGTTGTGGTTGATGAAGTTTGGCAAATATCAGAATTTTATCTCCAAAACTGAATTTTCTAGAACATTTTGAATTCTGCTCTCATGGGAACAACTGGAGTCAATGTAAAAGTGGCATTTTTAAACATCACATTTTCTCTTGTGAAGCAAAACACTTATCATTAAAAACAAATCACCAACATGTCCATGCTGTCTAGATGCAATTTATGTATTGTCAGATTTTTGTTTAGATAATAGAATTTGTGACATTTTGACTATTTTTTAAATCTGCCACAACAACTGCAGCCCGGTCGGTGACTTCCTGAGTCTATTTGAGAAGCCACACACCAGGTCTCACCTCCAGACAATTAGCTCAGTGAGTTAGGAGCTGGATCACAGTGCCAAGGACTCTGGGTTCAAGACCCAACAAGGGGGATGAGTATGACACATCAAAACTACAAAGAGTCTTTGAGAAACAAATTTATAAAATTTTAGAGTCATGGTAGATGATGTTTGACGAATACATATCAGAATCAATGCAAGAATGGTATTTTAAACAACAGTTAGCTATTTACTTATGAAGCAAATCAGTCATTCTTAAAAATAAAACATGGAGGCAGTGTTTAGCTCAGTTGGTAAAGCAGCCGCTCCATGAAAGAAAATACAGCCCTCAATGCAGGCAGCTGCAGATCAAATCCTGCGTTGGAAGGCCCGTTCCTGTGTGTCATCCCCCTCTCTGTCTCTCCATTTCCTGACTCTCATGATGCTCACTTTCCATTAAAGGCAAAAAAGCCCCCCAAAAATTACCAACATCTCAATGCTGTCTAGATGCAATATGTATATTTTCAGAACAACTGCAGTCACTTTAAGAGTGGTATTTTTAAATCAGATTTTCTCTTGTGAAGCAAAGCACTTATTGTTCAAAACAAATCACCAACATATATTTATTTATTTATTATTGTGTAGTGATTTCCACTGATACAAAAGTGTACTTTGCAAATTTATTCCAATATTCAACCACTTTTACTTTTCAATTGCTGCAATACAATTTCCAGATGATGCAACCTGCAAAATGACTCAGCTGATGCTAAATGCAGATTGTAATATCAACTTCCTTGATGTCTTCCTATTCTTCTGCTTGTTGCTCAGAATTGCCTAAAATTGCCCGGACCCGACCCATCGCTGCGCAGCAGCTATAATTTTATTTTGTGTCTGGTGTCTTTTATCTGTCTCTGTTTTATCTTCCACTGTCTCTCCAGACTCTGTCAGGCTGGTGAATGGGACCAGTGTGTGCTCAGGCAGACTGGAGGGGAAGTCTAACCAATCTAACCAGTGGTGGTCCTCAGTGTGTCAGGCTGACTTTGACCAGCAGGATGCAAAGGTAGTCTGCAGGGAGCTTGGCTATGGGCCTCCTTCAGTCCTCCAGAGGGCGCTCTATGGAGAAGTGGAGGCTCCAATGTGGACCAAAGAGTTCCAGTGTGAAGGCAATGAGTCTAGTCTCCTGGACTGTAGAAGCTCAGACTCAGAGAGAGACACCTGCGCACCTGACAAAGCTGTTGGACTCACCTGCTCAGGTAGAAGAGGAGCTGCAGCTTTGATTTGGTTCATTTCTGTTTCTAATGTAACTCACTACATTCTTTTACTGATGACTCTGGTTTCTGTTCAGAGCCTGTCAGGTTGATGGGGGGAGACTGTTGCTGTGCAGGAACGCTGGAGCTGAAACATCAGGGAGACTGGAGATCAGTGGGTGATGATGACGCTGACTGGACCCTGAAGGAAGCAGCAGTTGCCTGTAAAGAGCTGGACTGTGGCTCTGCTGTTTCAGTAGGACAGAGAGATGGATATGTGTGGAGGATCTGGCCTGACTGTGTTCACTCCGGATCTGCTCAGAGGGAGTGTGCATCATCAGATTTCTTTTCTTCCATCCTGGATCTCATCTGCTCAGGTATGCCTATCAGTGACATCATCTATGACAGTAATGTTTGAGGACCGTCCTTCCTCTGTCACCATTACAGTCAAGGGTGTGAAATCAATCATCAGAGTGTGGAGAAGTGAGCTTGTTTCTAAATTTTCAAAGCCTCCATAGTTTGCTGAGCTTCACCTGACAGAACACACCTGAAGGAACCTGCCTGTCCATTGTCAGATTTGTGACATCACCCCACAGGTTACAGTGTCCATTTTGTTGAACAGAGGATGATTGTGACCTTTCATCTTCTCTCTGTGGTTACAGACCTGCTGCTTCAGACAAACATCTTTGTGTCCTCCTCCATGGATGGGGTCTCTGAGACCCAGCAGCAGGGGTTTCAGGTGTTCAGGGGCACCAACTTTACCATCAGCTGCTCCATCCAGCCACAGTACCCAGGAGGCTCCTTCCAGCTCACTTTCACCTCCTCCAACTCAGCACACAACTCAACCCAACAAGCTGTCAATCACTCTGCTGGCTTCCTGTTCCCTGCTGCAGAGCCCAACCACCAAGGAAACTACAGCTGTGTTTATCACCTCTTTGTTTTTTCTCACAACTTCTCCTCTGAGAGCCATCTGCTCTCTGTCACTGTCTCAGGTACATGCAGGTTTTTAAGAAGATGATTTGTCCAAACTGACTGAAAATGATCAGCTGACCACAGTGTCTATGCATGTCGTTATTTCAGAAATTACACTTTGAATACTATCTTAAGCCCTTTTTACACAGAGATGGCGCTATAGAGCCACTCCCAAGTCCCTTCTTTATGCTGCCTTTGCACTTTTACAAAGAACCAAACAACAGCAGCATCATGCCGCTCCAGTGTGATTTCAGACAGTATGCCGGCATTGCAGAATCAAAAGAGGCGTAACATTTAACACAACAGCATCGGCCTCTAGTGGGATATATAACATACACATCGGCAGCACTTTATAAACAATAACAGTGGCATAACATGGCAATTACAATCATTTACAGTCCCTGTTAAATGGCAGCTGATCTCATCCTCTGCTCGGACCTCCTGTCTTCCTAATTTGAGGACATTTACGGCCACTGGTCTTCTTCTTTAAATTATCTGCTAATGGCTTCTAGCTGCTTTTTAAATCTGGGTGAGTTGCACCCATAACACATCAGTTGCTGGTGTTACTTCAGTGGCAGCTACTAGTCTTTCAAACAGGGGAAGCTCACTTTAAGTTTACATCATAAAATTTGTGATATTTTAGGGAGGCAGTAACTAATAAAAGGAACATTTAATTGAAGCTGTTGATCAACCACACTCATGCCATAGAACCACAGCAAAACATACCTTATTATGACATGTGCTGCTGACCTCTTGGCCAGGTTGCCCTTGTAAATGAGATCCTGATCTCAATGGGACTTATCTGGTTAAATAAAGGTTAAATAAAAAAAAAAAAGATTTTCAGATGGGTTTAAACACCTGAATGGCACTCTGTCAGAAGACTCCGCTCACAAATATCTGCATGGGACTGAGCTTGAAATGCGACGATGCCTGTGTGTATTTCAAAACGGCTGTCAATCACAAAGGGGTTCAGCCTTTTAGACAATTCCTCCAATCATCATGCCTACACCGGGCGTCCTCTCCCGCCTACTGTTTCATTAGGTCCCAGGGAAGCTGAGCCTCCCTGGAAGTGACGATTTTATTGCATATATCCAATGTTGGATTACTGTAAAAAAAAGTTATATATTGATCACTGTACCCATTCTCTAAGCAGGTGAAAAGCAGAACATATGAAGCTATTACAGACTGGAAATTGACTGTGTGTTATAAGAGCTTAGTGGAAAATTACTAGGTGAAGGACAGACAGGGCCTTGGAAGCAGGAGGCCGCAGGCGCCATCACCCAGAGATAAGAAAGAACACCAAGACAATAACTAATATCTTATAAGCACAGAATGTCCTAGGATAGTGAGCTTTTTTGTACATCACTGACAACAAGTTCGTATACACAGCTGATGCTGAAGTCACGCTTTGGTAGCGTGCATCTTCTCGTTTAACCTTGTTTTGCAGGAGCAACTGTACGTGAAAGCAGTAAGGCGTGGTGGAGTCAGAAGGAGGGAGCGGAGAAACAGCCAATCATCTTGCGTGCACATTTCATAACTGTAACGCTTTAAAGGACTGGGTCAGGGAAACATAGGGTGTCAGACTTCGTGCCCTGGCTCACTGTTGTTGTTGGTTAAGGCAAGAGGATCGGACCCAGAGCTCTGTATCTCGTAATCTTTTTGATTTTGGAATAAATAGAAGTTAAGTGAGACCATCTACTCTCCTGTTATTCTTCATCAAACGAACATGCGGAGTTGTCTAATGTTATTTGTGATTGTTTTAAGGAAAAAGAAAAAGAGACACCTCCAACAATTTGGTGACCCCGACGTGATGAAGAAGGAGGGTAGTGGTCAATCGTCGGACTAGACGAGAACACAAGGCAACTGAAAACGCGGTGACAAACGTGCCGGCACATTAATAAAGGTAAGCAGACGCCTGTTTTCATACGAAGTACTGCTATTTGGCCTATAATTCAAAACTGTTTGTCACTGAGTTGGCAAGGCGCCATTTTTAGTAGATTACGAGATAATTGGGTAAAAAAAAAAATGGGATTAGAGTCCCCGACCCTGGGTTAGAGTCCCAGGGGAATAAAAGGGGTTAGAGTCCCCGACCCTGGGTTAGAGTCCCAGGGGAATATAAGGGGTTAGAGTCCCCTGGGTGAGAGGCCCTTGTGTCGATTGTAAAAACACATAAATATTATAGAGTTCACTGCCAGGGGAGCGAAGTATTGTTGTGATCCTCAACACAGGCACTATCTTTTAATTTAAAAGTTGCCTTGTGGGTTGGTGTACCACAGATATTGTACCTGATGTTTTATTGTGGGTGGTTTGCCGACTGCCAGCTACGTTAACGGGGTGAGAGAGTGGTGTAGAGTCTAGTAGAGGTGACCCGAATTCCTGCTCTCTCAGCGCCCGAGCGGCAACCGTGCTCTGTGGGGATGAAAGGGAGGAAGCTGTGTAATTTCGCCTTAAGATAAAAGCCAGTTGCCGCCGGGCCATAGGCACCCCGCACCCTTCTAGGAAGTTGGTGTAGAAGCTTGGGTGTGCCGGCTTGCAACGGATGACACTTAAGAAGTGAAATCACAGCGAAACGGGAAAAATTGTAAGTCCGTGAGAATTAGTATAATACTCTCATGGCACTATTGTTTTTTAATTGTTGAAAGAATTTGTGTTTTATTGCATTGCTTTTTGTAACTGTGGAAAGAGTTTATGTTTTATTGTGTTGCGTTTTTGTTATTGTTGAAAGAGCTTATGTTTTGTTGTATGGCATTTTTGTAATTGTAGAAAGAGCTTGTATTTTGGTTGTATTGCGTTTTTGTTATTGTTGAAAGAGCTTATGTTTTGTTGTATTGCGTTTTTGTAATTGTAGAAAGAGTTTGTGTTTTGGTTGTACTGTGTTTTTGTTATTGTTGAAAGAGCTGGTGGTTTGTTGTATGGTTGTGTATTGGACAAGGAGGGCGTGTGGAGCCCGGTTGGATAGTGTGTGTTGAGATAAAGAGGTGTTAAAGTTACAAACATGGAAGGTGAATTTGACAGGGAACGTAGTGAGCAGGGTTATTGTCCACCAGTGACAGTAAAGGATCAGTAGGGGAAGATAAGGCTCACATGAGGGAGAAGTATATCAACCCTTCTCCTTCACTGACATGAACTGCATCCTGGATAAAATGCCCCCTCCCACGGAGGGTGGCGGACCATGGATGGAACGTTTTTGTAAACAAACACTGGGATTTAAATTGGCACTGGGAGACTGGAGAGCATTATTGGGAAAACAGCTCTCTTGCTGGGAGGTGATGGAAGTGGAAATGCTGGCTAAAATAAATGATGATGAACCAGATTCAAAACCTTTCTCGCGCCATGCCACAGATATTGGACTGGCTATGCGGCAGAAATTTCCTATTCTCACCGGTACAATGCACACGCTAACCTCCAACATTAAACCTGATGAAAACATCACCACATTTTTGAGTAGATGTAAAGACACATGGGTGGATGTGACCGGGGTACACCCGGGCTCCGGGGAATTGCAAACTACATTGTTTAGAAAGGCGGTCTTGGAAGGGCTGTCAAGGGCCGTCAAGGAACACACAGAAAACAATTCAGATATCCCAGGCTGTTCTACTGAACAATGGGAGAAACACGTTACACACCACATGAAAAAAAAAAAACACAGAACTAAACAGGCAGAGGACAGGGACAGTGAGGAATCAGCTCAGGTACAACTCCTAAAACTGCAATTGGATGAAGCTCGCCGTAAGGTTAATGAGGCCAAAAAGACAGATAAAAAAATCAGCCAATCAAATGGTACAACAGCCCCCACCTGGACCACCCTCAGGAACTCCGGATCTTTACCCGATCCCTGAGTGGGTAGATCCCCGCCCCCCTCATTGGGGCGGTCCCATGGGCGCAGCGGGAGGTTTTAGGGGGAGAGGTAGGGGTCGTGGGGGACCCAGACGGGTGTTTCTTGTGTGGCGACCCTACTCACTGGCAGAAGAATTGTCCTCAGCAAAGCTGTTCCTGCAATGCAGAGTTTGGGCAAGGTCCACTAAGGGGAGGATACAGAGGTGCACACAGGGGAGGATGGCAAGGCCCACTCCGGGGCGGCTATTAAGGCCCGCCCAGAGGCTGAACAGACTTTCAAACATCAATATATCTCCTCACTCTCGTGCCCAGTTGATTTGATGGGACGCGATGTGTTGGTGAAATGTGGAGCTTCAGTCTGATGCAGTCCAGATGGGCTAATTGTGACTTTTCCCAATGGGCACACAGTAAACTGTTCGCTGTCCATGGTACAGTCCTCCTCTCAGATGTTGCTGTCAGCAGACATCTCCCCCACGGCTGAAGGACATTGGGCTGATATCTATTGGGGTCTCCTCAAACCACACACCAAAGACAAACCAGGCATCAACACCATCTATCAGTTGTGGCGTCCTCGGGTCCAAACACTTCACCCCTACATACCTCCCCTGATCCCCTCCATGTAACACTCTATTACGATAGGGACGGGGACAAAATTTACCAACAAGCTTTTTATGATGAACTAGAAGGGAGAATGTGGGATGTTAATTCGACTTGTATCTTAGTAGGGAACGAGGGTGTGGCTGCGGCTGTTGACCTTGCCCCTGACCAGATGCAGTGGTATGAGGCGGCGGAGGAAGCCTCCCCGCACATAACACTGGCTGTTCATGCTAAACATCAAGCTAAAGATTTGGGTCCCATATATAAAAAATTGGTTTCACTCACCCATTGGACTCGCACACAGATTCCAAATGTTGATTTCTCTCCCTCAGAGCACCGAGGCAGAAAAGTCATTCATTACCTTTAAGCAGGCGCTATCCAGCGCCACTGTGTTGGCCATCCCAGACCACAAGCTACCGTTCTTCCTAGATGTTTCTGAAAAAACACACACCAGGCAAAACCACTGGCTAATGTAGAAGAAACACTGTTCACCGACAGATGCTGTTACAGGCATCCAACTGAGGGACTGAAAGCAGCATGTGCAGTGGTAAGAAGACAGAAACAGGGTTTGAGGAGTCAGCACAGGAGAAGTAATAGGGAAAGAGTCATCCCAATTAGCAGAGCTACAGGTAATGATAGCAACACTAGAATGGGCAGCAGGGAAAAGTGTAAATATCAATACAGATTCAGCATACGTTGTGGGAGCCGTTCATGTGTAAATGGCGCAATGGCTCCGAGCAGGGTTCTTGACAGCAGCAGGGACCAGAGGTGGACAGAGTACACAACTTCACTACTTGAGTAAAAGTACAGATACTCCTTGTCAAATATTACTCCAATACAAGTAAAAGTAGCTTAGTCAAAATATTACTTAAGTAAAAGTACTAAAGTATTTGCTTAAAAAATTACTTAAGTAAAAGTACTTTTTAAAAAAATCTCAGGAAATACAGGAAAGGAAAGTAGCGTTATTGTTATTCAGACGTGATTCTGCTATAGAAATGTTTACAGCTCAAAAATAAACAAATAAAGGCAAGACGCCTCAGAACACAAACTCAGCTGCATTCATCAACAAATGAAATTGCTTCATATTGACAAGAAAACAAATTTCACCCCCAACAGTATTTTTCTCATAAAAACCCAAATTTCCTTTTCTTGTAGCTACATTTGAACACATCATGCAAAAACTCTAAATCTTACCAAGAGTATTTGTCTTATTTTTTAGTCAAAATGTCTCATTTCTAGTCAAAACAAATCTCAATACACTTAAAATAAGACACATCACCTAAAAAGTAACTTGTTTTAGTCAATTTTCACTTGAAACAAGTGAAAAAATCTGCCAGTGGAGCGAGATTTTTTATTTTTTTTTTGCTTGTAACAGGGAAAGGGGGACTTGCTACACTGGCAAATATTTCTACTAACAGCTTTGCTGTTTGAGGTTTGAGGAAGTTGTCCCAGCCTCACTCTTTCTTTTGCAGGCAGCTGCAATCAGTTCAGAATATTTTTGCTCTCTCTACATAAAAAAGATTAAAAAAAAAAAAAAAAAAAGCGAATATCTTCAGTAAAACAGGCCCTACAATAACTTATATTGACATTTACAGATAAATAACTTATTGGCTAGTTTATTTTACTTATGTCATGCATCATTGCCAAAAATGAGCCGCATAACCCACATCAAAGACAGCCCCCACCTCACTAATGCACACACACACACACACACACACACACACACACACACACACGCACACACACACACATATACCTATGATGCTACAAGCACAGACAATAACGTTTAAAATGTTCATCTGCAATTAACAAACATTAAGCTAGCTAGTAGCTAAGTTACATACCGTGACGTGCTTTTTCAGTTTGGAAGACGAGTTTTTGTAGGCCGTGATATAATTTGTTCGCGGTAAACACTGTGGTGGTTGGTATGTTTTGTATTTTATTTTGAAGGTCTCATTTCTGGTTGTGGTGTCTGTGTTGCGGCTAACTTTCTCTCCTGTCTCTGGAGGCACCCTTCCCCCGCTGCGTCGAGGAGTGATTGGACTCACCTGCGTTCTCTTCCCCAATCAAGACGCCTATATCTAGTTTGCTGAGACACTCCTCGACGCCAGATGATACTCAGACCTCCCGTGGTACCTGTTGGCTCCTGTTTTTGCTCTCGTGGTAAACAGTTTGTTCTTTGCTCTCGTGAAATCTCATGATAGTAATTCTTGTGTCTCCTCCTTTCTTTTTCAGTGCCTCCCTAGCCCGCACAGCCCAGCACTCTCCGGACACTTTGTGTTTTTTCCTGGACCTCGTACTGCCTTGTGACTTTTTATTGTAGTGGACTTTTGACCTGCGCAGTCAATAAACTTTTGTTAACACCTTTACCGCTTCCGCTCCTGGGTTCCCTCTGCATTACACGCCACAAAACACAGCAAACACTTGATCCAATACGAATCATTCTTCGTATCAAAAACCTCGAACATGTGCTTGAGATACGGCCACGGATGCTCTTGGTCAGGGGGAGTTATTGCTGCTGAAACCATCAACACCGCTATCGCATGATGTGGATGTGAACCGCCAAAGCTAAGTTTCATTTTAAGCATGACGTAGTACAGGTACGGCAATGCGGCTAAGACAAACCATACACAACTCAGCAGAATCAGTTTGGTAACAGAATTTAGAAAAAAAAAATCATCAGCAGACGTGAGAGCAAAAGTAGCGAGTAACGAGAGCATCAATAGAAATGTAGTGGAGTAAAAAGTACAATATTTGTCCTTCAAATGTAGTGGAGTAAAAGTAAAAGTATCTCCCCCAAAACAATACTCAAGTAAAGTACAGCTACTCAAAAAATGTACTTAAGTACAGTACTCAGGTAAATTTACTTCGTTACTGTCCACCACTGGCAGGGACTCATATAAAACATGAGAAAGAGATGAAACAGCTAATGGAGGTATTGAAAGGGCCACAGGAAGTTGCTATCATTAAATGCAAAGGGCATGATAATGGGACAATAGTGATAGCGAGAGGGAATGAAGCAGCCGATAAAGCAGCAAAAAGAGTGGCAGAATATGCACCTCAGTACATGATGGTACAGACTGGGTTAATTCACGACATGTTATATATGTTACCATCGTGTGATGAAAATATGATAAAAAAGAAACAGGAGATAGCCACAGACGCTGAGAAGCAGCTCTGGAGGGACAGAGAAGCAGTGGAAAGTGAAGGAATGTGGAGGTCATCAGATGGGAGGCCTGTGCTGCCTCCGGGACTGGCGCCAACAGTGATAGCAGAAGCTCATGGCCTGACACATGTAGGGAAGACTCAGGTGTTGAGAAACTTGAGTCATAGGTGGCATCCTCATCTCCCAGGATTGGTAGAGGGACATATCAGAGAATGTAATATATGTACAGTGTATAATATCCGTCTAACTATGAAACCACATGAAGGGAAATTTCCCCTTCCCAGATATCCAGACAGGGAAAACAGTATATGATTTGTTGCCAGCTTGTGATGTAAATATGTTAATAACTGAGCAGCAAGAAGCCTCTCAAATTATCATTGGCTACGGGTACAGGTATCTTCTGGTAGCAGTGGATGCATACACTGGCTGGCCAGAAGCCATATCTGCAAAATCAGAGGATGCAAAACGGTGGTCAAATTGCTGATTAATCAGTACATTCCAATACATGGGTTCCCTAAGAGAATTAGGTCAGATAACGGAACCCATTTCAAAAAATAAAGATTTACAGGAGGTAGAGAAGGCATTGGGGTTGAAACAGAGGGAGGAGAAAGCCCTCTGAGATACAAAACATACTATGATCAATTAACAGCATTGGTGTCAGCTTTCTCAAAACAGGTGGGACATCGAGAAGGAGAGGAGAACAAGGACCTTGAGGCACCGACAAGACGAAGGACTGTAAGACAGTTTATCATTACTTTTAGCTCACGGAGGTGCAGGTCTAGGATGTGGTAAGAAGGTTTAAAGCTCCTCTGGATCAACGCTTTGACCAGAGTACGAAGGATAGATATTGCCTAGAACTGATTGGAGGAACTGCTTTTAGCCATGAGATCGTGGAGAGAACAACGTTGGTGGTATATTGGACTATTTGCAATATTTATGTTATCTATGTTATCTTCGCTCTTTATGTATTATTATTGTATATTATTATTATTATTATTATCACTTTTCTCATCTCTAACATATTCCAATGATTTTATATAATTTTTTAAAGCATTAAAATTTATAATGGCAAGTCAATGGGAGCAATGTTTGAAAGCTCATATATCTCAAAAACTAAAAGTGCTAAAGTGTTCAAATTTGATTGACAGATGAGCGATATGGAACTGCTTCACATATTTTACAACGCGACATATAGCGCCACCATGCGGTCAGTTATTATGTGTTTTATGTTTTGGCTTATAACTCATGAACTGTGAGGCCTATCCAAACAATTTTTGCACAGTGTATTCCTTGGATGGTATCAAGTAGACTGATATAGGCCACGCCCATTTGCGTCTAGAAATTTTTTCCGCCATTTTGATTTTTTTTTTTTCACTTTTTTTTTTTGGTATCACTTACCGTTTGTCTGTAATTGGTTACCAAAAACTTTTGAAGGCGTGGCCTGATGCATTGAACGAGCCATAACTCTTCAATGCTGATTCGGATCGATACCAAATTTGAAAATCTTGTACATATAACGACAGTGCACCATTATGTAAAATTTGATACAATTCTACCCACAGGGGTGTGAGATGCTAAGTTCAATTTTTCCTCCGACTAAGAATAACACCATACCTCCAACGTTCACTCCCAAAATGAGTAATTACACTTGTCTCCTTAGGAACAGTACAGGACAAGAATTAGGCGAGATACTATCCCCATAATTAGTGCTCTGTTCCAAATCACTCCGAACAAAAATGTCGACCGAATTAATTATGTCCATTACAACGTTCTCAGATTGGCTAACGGGACTAGAGATGCAGTCAGCGGACTGTCTGAGGAAATGCATGAGCACTCAGGTATTAGTAACCCCCTCGGTGGAGTGCTGGATCAGTGGAAAATGGCGTAGTTTGATAGTATCAGTCTTTCTCTCTCTTGTGGTGATGATAGCTTGCTTAGCATTGTGTGGCTGTTGTTGTATTCCATGTATAAGATCATTGTGTGAAAGAATCATTGTGTCTGTGTTGGGATTCACTGAACCACAGATGATTTGTCATTTGTTAAAATCTAAACTGGACATGTGAAGGCTTTTCCTCCTGAGGTGGAAGACCTCATGTTCTTTGTTCTCAAACAAAGAAGTTACCTGACACCCATCTCAGCAGGATGGTCAACTTCACACCTCTGTGAGAGACAAGTCTCAAAAGTGATTGGTCATTACTGTTACAGTGCCATGTGACTCTGTGATGTCATCAGACACACTGTAGGAGTTGATTCCCATTCACTACAGTCTCTCTCTTAGCTCTTGGGCGGCAAGCCGCTCACACCTCTTCCCTTCTGGGCCCTGGACCAGCCCAGAGGTGCTCTTTGTCCCAAACCGTCAACAGGGTGGAACAACTGCTCTACAGAGTTTTGTTCCTTTTCTCCTAAGACTCTCATGCGCCCTCACCCAAGGAAGGTGCATAACAGGAACCACAGAGGTTAGAAGGGCAAACACAAGGTTTGCAACTAACTTTCCAGCAATAAGGAGAATCAAGTTGAGTTAGCACCCCAGCGTCTAACTCTGCAAGGACCCCGAGCGACCGGCTTCCTCGGATCTGCACCTTTGGAACAAGGACACAACAAAGACTGCTTCTAGAGCCACAGCTCTTTCCAGCCTTCTTCACCCGCTAACAAGGACAGCACGCATCAAACCAACTCTTCCCTCAATCCATTCAGGATTTGGTAACGTAACAACTGGGCATAGCTTTATCACAGCTGTACAGGCTAAGCAAGACTGTTTAACTTGTTGTTTGTGATATAATGCTGCTAATTGAGTTATTGTTGTGATTGTCTGCAATTAGGTTATTGATTAGTTGGTCTTACCAAGCAAAGTCATGTTTAGTTTGCTAATGCTGTTCACAGACGTCTTGCATGTAACTAAACATCTTCTGCACTAATCCAGACTCTTTGCAACACAAATCGCATTCACATAGACTCACTCACGAATAGGCTTTAAACAGAGCTACACCCGAGCAGGCCGCTCAAGTCCCGCTTCTTTTCCTTTGTCTTTGTCCTGACCACACAGTCAGACAAACACCTCCCCCGATCTGAAGCTAGCTTTGATCTGGCCATCTTGTAGTCTTCTGTTGTCCGCCATTTTGTTTTGTAGGCCAAACGGCCCTTCGATCACCACACCCGCCTTTGTCTTTCTCTCTCTCTTGCACACACGCACAGACACACACCTACACACATATACACACACACACAGGCTTGTATATAGTTAGTTAGGATTTGTGTGTTTTGGTTTTGCTTTGCTTTGCTTTATGAATAAATATATTTTGGGAATCGTACCTGCTGTCTGTTTAATGTTGTACAACAGTGAATGAATAGTCAACCTCTGCTGCGTCAAGAATTCCAAAATCCTTCAGGCTTTATTATTAATTTGGTTATGGTTATTAATTTAATTATTAATCAATTTCCCAAATTAATAGTTTAGTGAACTTTATGAGACTGATATCATTAACTGGCTATCATTTTCCCTTTTCGGGAATGGTGCCCCACGAGGTGATTTAATGTTAATTAAGTCCCATTATTTAACATAATTAATAATTATTACTAATAATTATTAATTATTTCTGATAGCCAATTTGAGCCTATTAATGTAGATTCCCTACATTAATGGTATCGCCATACTAAGCCTATAAGTGTGGATTCCCAACATTTTGGTGCCCCTTGATAAGGCCTAGTACTATAATTTACAACATTTTGGTGCCCCGTGTGAGGCGTAGTAACGTTGACATTCACTCATATTTGTGCAATATTAATATCAGTGTACATTTTTGGTTCACACCAAAAATAGTTGATTCCATTCCTAGACTAGCCAAAAGTCTTTCCATTCACACCACTAGTCTGCTACAACAGTAGACAACCAGCTGTACTCACAAACAAGTACATTGTGGTGATAATTTATTTATTCACAAAGCTAAAGCAATTTGAGAGACATTGTGGGATTGATCACCGCTACCTTAAGCCCTCATATTGTTACCATAGAGTTTGCTATTGCTGCTAGCTTTTCAAGTTGAACTACCCTGTAGAAACTTGTAAGATTTTGGTTCAGCATTTGAATACCACGTATTCAATGCAATCTAGAAGCTTTCAGAATTTGCAGTTGATTACATTGTTCCTTTCTCCTGTGTTATTTATCACAGCGTGCCACCGGCCCTGTGAAACTTAGAGAGCTTACGTGAGAACTGGCTGTAACTGCCGTGCATTTCAGCCGAAGTAAGAGATAGAGCATAAGAGCCGCAGTGCGCTACCAGCCCTGTGAAGTTTTATACCTCACTGTTACTGCCCAAAGTTTCAGTTTGAGTTAAGTCTAAGAAACAACAACTGTTTCTGCCATGCATTACATTTAGTGCATGTAGTTATCCTTGCCCTAATCTTTTGTGCCCTTTTTGTGTTGTAGCCACCCCTCCTCCACAGGAAGCTACCCCCACAGTTAAGGCCAGCACATTCCTTTGTTAGGCTAGTGTACTTCACAAGTTACACTTAAAGGTGTCTGCCAAGCAACACCAAAGCCGAGCATCCATTTGATTTGTACTAAGACAACTTGTTTTAGCCTTACCCTCCTTTCCAAACTTAACAATGGAGAACCCCTGTTTAGAACAGTTTATCTCTTCACTTGCACAGAGCCTAAACCCTGGCTGTCCTGAACTCATCAACCGATTCAGTCTGGTTGAGTGCAATGAAGAAATAAACTCTCTGTTTAGTAACAAGTGTGATGCACAGACTGCATCAGATGATTCATTGTTAAAATGCTTGCTCCTGATTTTTCACAGGCAAACAACCCTTGCCCTTCAGGACAACGCAGCTCTAGGAAAGGAGGTAGAAAGTCTAAGAGCGCAAAACGCTTCTCTCCTCCATGAAGTGCAGATGGCTAACAAGAAAGCCATGCGCTATTTACAGGACTTGCATTCAGCAGAGTTAGACCTCTGCTCACACAAAGAAGAACTGTTAAGGCTTAGATCAGAACGCCTAGCACCACAACAGTCTTACAGCCAGTGTGATTCCGGCTTTTCTGATTCAGACTCCTCCGTGGATGAGAGGTCAGCACCTCCTCCACTCAGTAAGTGGGAATTTTTCCCACCTGGACCAGTGTCTTTGGGAATCAAGTCAGCTCCCCAACCTCCACCAACAGACAGAGGTAACAGTGACCTGACTTCCCATGTCTCAGACGCAAACATTGAGGAGACATGTAGTTTATCTTCTGCAAGATTTCCTGTCCCATGTCCCTCTCAGACACAGATTTTCGACACCCGTGTGCAGGGGAAAAGGGGGGTTGAAAACTTATCAGCCCCTGCCTTTGAATCCCAGAAACCTGCAGCACGCGAGTTACACCTCTTTAGGAATGCTAATTTAGTCTTGCCTTCACAAGAGAGAGCATCAGACTGCTCCCGCTTTGAAGTGCTTGAGTTCTTAGCTAAGGACATTGCATTGTTTGATCCAGACAACTGTGATCAACACATTGATGACTATTTTAGAGAACTGGACAACTGTTTAGTGGACCTGCCACATGCAACTGAAAGGGAAAAGATTAAACTTTTGTGGAAGACCAGCTCTAAAGCTGTCCACAAGTTTATTCAGTGTCAGCCTCCCAGAGTCAGAAATGACTTCTCAAACATCCGTCAAGCACTGACAGAAGAGTTTTCTTCTCCTGCTGATGAGATTGATTGTATGGTTGCAGCCCTCCAAATTAAACATTCACGTCTTGAGAATCCTAGGGATTATTACAAACGTTTGAGATATGTATACTTTCAGGGCAAGAATGCACCAGGCTTAGAAGAGAACCCAACCTTCAAGTCCTTGTTTTTGCGTAACCTGCACCCTTGTGTACGCACTCACGTTGTACTCATGACGTTTGAAGGTATCCCGTCCATGCTTGAGCTTAGGAAGCTTACTCAGGCAGCTTGGGAAACTGCTGTCACTCCCAAAGCCAAGGGGATACCAACTGAACCTGCCAGTTCAAACCCTGCAGTGTCACAAAGGTCTTCTGCCCCAAAACACCACCCTCACAACAGCTCGAAGGGGGGTGTGAAAAGACAGCAGGGAGACAAGAAGCGTAGCCGCTATGTCCCCCAGCTGCGACGAGATGGCCATTCACAGAACAGAAGCTGTAGAAGGCCATACTCAGAAATTTTGGCCCAGAACTTTGACCTGCCAACTGACCAGTCAGATGATGAGCGCAGCATCTCTGACATTTCTGACCACAGTTCAGAATACGGTCACAATCTTTCAGACAGTGACAGTGCCTCTCACTGTCTCTCTGCCTCTGGCTACCTGGAGCGTTACAGCCCTGAGCCACGAGCTCAGCACCGGCGCTTTAGAGCTCTCTCCTCATGTAGTCCACCACTGTACTGACAGTAGCACAAATGCTAATCCAAAGTATCTTGTTTCCTGCAGTTAGGCAGACTTGAGTTGTCAGCAACAGCAGCAACCTTAATCACTCTAAACAGTAATAGCCAGACACCCTGCTATTAGTTTAGATAGCTTAAATTCTGATTAGACTGAGACACCACTGTCCAATTTTGCAAGTACACTTGGATTATTTTTGTAGAAACTTTGTCAGTTGTTATTGTTACACCCCTAGTTTCAAAACACTAGGTTAGGACCATGTATGACTTCACAGACAGTCATACACATGACCCTTAACACCGTAGGTGACACCCCTTTAGCATCTCACCTAACACGTTTACATAACTAACCCTCCTGTTCTCACTAACACCTACTGAGAAACACAAGTTAGTTATTTTACACCATGCCAGTATCACTGTTGTTTATCTGAATGCTGTTTGTTACCTGAAGGTTTTGTTTTGTACTTAAAGACTATCATTGCTTAGCCAAGATAGATAGTGCTAACAAATGCCCAGTTGGTTTACAAACTGCCCAGATGTTACAATGTGAATGATTTGACAAATGGACTTTTTCAACTGTGGACTGAACATGTTGTGCCCTCAGGATCACACATCAAGTGCAATCCTCAGACCACAGGGGGGATGTTGGGATTCACTGAACCACAGATGATTTGTCATTTGTTAAAATCTAAACTGGACATGTGAAGGCTTTTCCTCCTGAGGTGGAAGACCTCATGTTCTTTGTTCTCAAACAAAGAAGTTACCTGACACCCATCTCAGCAGGATGGTCAACTTCACACCTCTGTGAGAGACAAGTCTCAAAAGTGATTGGTCATTACTGTTACAGTGCCATGTGACTCTGTGATGTCATCAGACACACTGTAGGAGTTGATTCCCATTCACTACAGTCTCTCTCTTAGCTCTTGGGCGGCAAGCCGCTCACACCTCTTCCCTTCTGGGCCCTGGACCAGCCCAGAGGTGCTCTTTGTCCCAAACCGTCAACAGGGTGGAACAACTGCTCTACAGAGTTTTGTTCCTTTTCTCCTAAGACTCTCATGCGCCCTCACCCAAGGAAGGTGCATAACAGGAACCACAGAGGTTAGAAGGGCAAACACAAGGTTTGCAACTAACTTTCCAGCAATAAGGAGAATCAAGTTGAGTTAGCACCCCAGCGTCTAACTCTGCAAGGACCCCGAGCGACCGGCTTCCTCGGATCTGCACCTTTGGAACAAGGACACAACAAAGACTGCTTCTAGAGCCACAGCTCTTTCCAGCCTTCTTCACCCGCTAACAAGGACAGCACGCATCAAACCAACTCTTCCCTCAATCCATTCAGGATTTGGTAACGTAACAACTGGGCATAGCTTTATCACAGCTGTACAGGCTAAGCAAGACTGTTTAACTTGTTGTTTGTGATATAATGCTGCTAATTGAGTTATTGTTGTGATTGTCTGCAATTAGGTTATTGATTAGTTGGTCTTACCAAGCAAAGTCATGTTTAGTTTGCTAATGCTGTTCACAGACGTCTTGCATGTAACTAAACATCTTCTGCACTAATCCAGACTCTTTGCAACACAAATCGCATTCACATAGACTCACTCACGAATAGGCTTTAAACAGAGCTACACCCGAGCAGGCCGCTCAAGTCCCGCTTCTTTTCCTTTGTCTTTGTCCTGACCACACAGTCAGACAAACACCTCCCCCGATCTGAAGCTAGCTTTGATCTGGCCATCTTGTAGTCTTCTGTTGTCCGCCATTTTGTTTTGTAGGCCAAACGGCCCTTCGATCACCACACCCGCCTTTGTCTTTCTCTCTCTCTTGCACACACGCACAGACACACACCTACACACATATACACACACACACAGGCTTGTATATAGTTAGTTAGGATTTGTGTGTTTTGGTTTTGCTTTGCTTTGCTTTATGAATAAATATATTTTGGGAATCGTACCTGCTGTCTGTTTAATGTTGTACAACAGTGAATGAATAGTCAACCTCTGCTGCGTCAAGAATTCCAAAATCCTTCAGGCTTTATTATTAATTTGGTTATGGTTATTAATTTAATTATTAATCAATTTCCCAAATTAATAGTTTAGTGAACTTTATGAGACTGATATCATTAACTGGCTATCATTTTCCCTTTTCGGGAATGGTGCCCCACGAGGTGATTTAATGTTAATTAAGTCCCATTATTTAACATAATTAATAATTATTACTAATAATTATTAATTATTTCTGATAGCCAATTTGAGCCTATTAATGTAGATTCCCTACATTAATGGTATCGCCATACTAAGCCTATAAGTGTGGATTCCCAACATTTTGGTGCCCCTTGATAAGGCCTAGTACTATAATTTACAACATCTGCTATTGAAAAGAAACAGCCAGTCCCTCCACCATACCAAATGTGTCAGTATGAACCCACTGCTCTGCTTAGAGAGCAACTCCCAGGTAAAGAAGAAGATGTGATTTCAAGTGTTTGAGACCAAAATGGGGGAGTTTAAAATTACTGAATAGTGGCCTCTTAGTAGAGGCCAAAAGGGGGACTGTTGGATTATTGTAAAAAAAAGTTATATATTGATCACTGTACCCATTCTCTAAGCAGGTGAAAAGCAGAACATATGAAGCTATTACAGACTGGAAATTGACTGTGTGTTATAAGAGCTTAGTAGAAAATTACTAGGTGGAGGACAGACAGGGCCTTGGAAGCAGGAGGCCGCAGGCGCCATCACCCAGAGATAAGAAAGAACACCAAGACAATAACTAATATCTTATAAGCACAGAATGTCCTAGGATAGTGAGCTTTTTTGTACATCACTGACAACAAGTTCGTATACACAGCTGATGCTGAAGTCACGCTTTGGTAGCGTGCATCTTCTCGTTTAACCTTGTTTTGCAGGAGCAGCTGCACGTGAAAGCAGTAAGGCGTGGTGGAGTCAGAAGGAGGGAGCGGAGAAACAGCCAATCATCTTGCGTGCACATTTCATAACTGTAACGCTTTAAAGGACTGGGTCAGGGAAACATAGGGTGTCAGACTTCGTGCCCCGGCTCGCTGTTGTTGTTGGTTAAGGCAAGAGGATCGGACCCAGAGCTCTGTATCTCGTAATCTTTTTGATTTTGGAATAAATAGAAGTTAAGTGAGACCATCTACTCTCCTGTTATTCTTCATCAAACGAACATGCGGAGTTGTCTAATGTTATTTGTGATTGTTTTAAGGAAAAAGAAAAAGAGACACCTCCAACACCAATAACCGTCTCGCTTTGCTGCATGAAAAAAACCTGCTCAGCGCTGTCTCATAGGAATGCTTGGAAGCTCTGCGTCCACCGGCTGACACGAGAATGTATGACAGGGAGGTCACATTTGAAAACTGGTGATTAATAGCTGACGTTTGAACGTCATAGTCATGATGTTAAATGCATCCTAGCACACGTTTAATGCAATGTGAATTCTTATTTTAATGTAAATTCAATAGTGCAAGTGGAAAAGTGTTACATTGCACATTTTATTTTCAGATAATGTTACAGTGGACATCACATTTATTTTTCACTCGAGGCATTCCACTTGGCTAAACACAGAGTTAACTTGCCCTGGGCAAGTGTTTAGTGGTAACCCTGTGACAGGAAAAAATACACTTTGGTGGACACACAGTGCAACCAGGTAAAGTGTGCTCAGTGCATTGTGGTGATTTAGTTAACGTAGACATAACAAATCGACCAATCAGTTGGCAGAATTTTAGTCAATTAAGATTTTCTTTGGTTGATTACAACCCTCAAACCTCATAAGCAGAGTCAATGAAGCAGTCATACCCCTGGTGGTCTGAGCTCACAGGTCTTCTGAAGCCTGTAACCCACAGCTTATATCATCGAGCATGAGAGCCTATAGCCTCTTTTACACAGGAATTGCGCAAATTTGCAGGAAAGCCCAATCCCTCTTCTTTCCGCATTGGCAGTATAAAAACAAAATCAGGGAGGGCGGCAAATTGCCGCCTACCTTCTTGTGTTTATACAGAATACGCCTTTTTCGGGGCAATGGGCGGGGTGAGCTAGTAACAGAACGTGCAGCTCAGCGTGTGACGTAAACAGTGACGTACCGAGGAAAGCCACGGCTAGTCAGTCCTTCGGAGATTCTCTCGTACATCGGCCCGTCCTTCACGTTCCCGTCATCCGACGGTTAATAGCCTCCTCATTAGCGAGGGCAAGGAGGGCGCACAATTCTTTATCTCCCCAGTTGCTCATCTTATGCTTTGCGTCTCCTTAGTGCTGCTAGATACTCATTCCTGCTATCAGCTGTTTCTGGGTTTGAAGTCCACGCCAGTGGGTCGAACGTGCAGCGTCATCAACAGCCCCTCCCACAAGTCATCAACAGCCCCTTCCGAGGCGGGAAGCCGCTGCGCTCTGTTTATACTAAAACCGTTCCGCCGATATGACTACCCTACGAGGCGGAAAATTGGGCGCCTCAGATCAACTCGCCAATCCAGCTCTGTGTGTGTAAACACTCGCAGCTGGCCGGCAAATCGGCCGAACATTCGCGGAAAATCTGGCAGTGTAAAAGGGGCTTATGAGAGAGGACAGATGGTGGCCCAGCAGGAGCTCACCTAAATGAGGATAAGTTTAAGATGCAAAGAGCTGGTTGGTCTTTCAAAACCCTTTGCTTCTGTCTGTATGGAGTCATCGGGTTTGTAAAGGACAGAGCAACTTAACCCACTGATAACTCTCAGTGGTGAAAGGTGGAAGGTGAAAACCCAGCAGCTTCAGCAGTAGGTCAGCTGTGAGAAGACTCATCACCACTGGGCACAAAAGGAGGGCAAGGCCATAACAGGACCTTTGTATGGTTTGAAAAAAATATATAACAGATAACAGATGCAGTTTACTTTGTCACTTGGATGATGTCAAAGCCAGTAACAGATTTTGGGAGAAAATTTAGTTAGTGAACTATAAGGGTACAAAGCAGACAAGGGTCTGGATGCTTGTCTCCTGTATGTATGTACTATATTCCACAACAGTGGTCTTAATCTTATTAAGCTGTTACACACACCATTTTCTTTAAGTTTTTCTTGTTCAGCCAAATGCAGCGGACAAAGAAGTTCCTCTTCTTGTTGTCATGAGGCCTCCATCTTGTTTTCTAGGTGCACATGGTTGTAGTATGTACAGATGCAGCCACTTCAAATTTCCATTTGGCCCGTGGCAGAGCCATGACTGATCCGTGACAGGTCCTTGCCGTCACCTGGCTGGGCTTGTAGATCCCCCGCAGTGACATAGAGAATAGGAGGCCGGCTGGTAGCGCCCCTTAGTTTAATTTGTAGAAACCAGTTGCAATGGTCTGTCTGTCCACCAGGAGGAGCAGTGAGTGTGGAAGCTGAAGCAGTTTACTTCCCACAAAGAGCATATTTAATGATCGTGATCAAGGCATCACAATTATCAGGCTACCATATCACGGGTCATAAATAATATGCTTCAGCTTTTCAAAAGAACTGCACGAAAATTAAAGTGATATTTCTGGGAACCGAGCGATAGTACAGCAAGAATAAAACTGTGTTTGAATCATTAGTCTTAGCGGCTGAGTTTATCTACAGTGGTAATGATAATAATGTCATATAGTAATATATATATCTTGCTGTGCTAGTGCTGTTAGATTGCTGTTAGACCACTCCACTCCGTGTACAGAATGTGCAAAAGATGAGGATTTTTTTAACCTCAGCGAAAATGTTGTTTTTCAAAGACTACATGTCAAGAAAAATGGACTGAAACAGAATCTTTCGTTAGATTAAAACAGCTTGTGAATATTGGAAATGATTACATAGATCTTTTCTTTTTTAATTATTATTTTGACCTTCAGACTGTACAGCGCTCTGCACATGGCACACAGCATGGCTTCACCTCATCAATCTGCCGCTGTCTGTCTAAACAGATTCATGGAAATGATATTTCACAATTCTTTATATTACAATCTTAAAAACGGAAATTCATTAAAGCAAGTAATTTGGTGCTTGCAAAGTCATGATATCAAGCTGAGATAGATTCACTCTGTTTGGTTCACAGGCTGCTGCTGCGCCTTCAGCAGAAGGCTGACAAAGTGTGCGCTGCGGTGTTTCTCAATACTCAATAAAGTCACCGATCACTCAATGATTAACTGAACAAGATGTTTTGTGTAAACAATGGCTGTTTCTAAGCAATCTCATATGGCGTTGATGTAGAGCATCACCCATTCAGCTGTTTTACATAGTGTGAAAATGACTCCTCGGCAAACACATCATTAGCATTTTGATAAACCTTTTTGTTCCCTCTGAATGGGAGAGTGTGCCATCTGAATAGGATTCCCAGCCCCCACTTTTGTTGCAAACATTCAACAACACATTTTTACAGTTTTACAGTTTTACAGTTCTCCATATATATTGATATGTATATTGATACAGGTTGTGCAATTCTGAGTGTTGTAATTTTCTACAACGTGAACAGAGATATTCACGTTAAAGACCCTACAAACATAAATATTCAGATTGAAACCCATTCAAATCACTATTTTTGATCCTGCTCGAATACAAAGTATAAAACATGCATCCTCTCATTTCTCCACTTCATTTGAAGCCCGTGGCTTGTAAGGGTGTGCCCGAGGGATTTCCTTCCCGATGACGTCATGTTTACTATATTTGTAAATTCTTAATATTAATCATGAATTTGTCCCAGGCAGCTTTCACAAAGTTGATAAAGTTTGCCGTAACTGACTAACTCAAAGGGAGTGCACATGAAATAAAGTGGTGCCGTTTATCTCTGAAGGTGAGGTAGCCTCCACACATCATTTACATTACCATGAACCTTTTCGTTCTTACTGAATGTGTGAATGTGTGATCTGAACAGCTTTCCACCCCCCCACTGTCACACACATCATCACACTGAGTGAGTCTCTTACTGAGCAACTTTTTCAAAATGATTTAAGTAATTATTTTCAGGTACCAAGTTATTTTCAGAACATTTCTCATTCTTCTGAGTGACTACCTAAGTATTTTCAGATAGGGGAGACCAGGGCAAATTGTAACTAAATTTTAGGTTTTCCTTAATAACTAATGTGTTTATAACAGCGATGCTGCAGCAGATAAAGGTGGCCATTTTAATAACTTAAATACTGCTGGGTGGCTTATTGTAACCTATAATAAAATACCCTAGCAACAAATGTATATTATTGTACAAAAGTACTGTAACTTGTAGGCCAAACTAAATCTTAAATAGTGCAATAAAAGTGTAATATTTGCATCTGAGAGAGTGGAGTAGATTAGTAATGTAGCATAGAAAGGAAATACTATTAGGGAAATTACAAGCACCTCTCAATCTTTAGTTTTTGTGTTTCTGTGAGGGAAGCGCCATCTAATGGTGACACCTTGTAATTGAATAAATGGGCGTGTTACAGTGGAATCCAGGCACACCCCTAGAAAGGTGGGGGGTAATGGTATTTGGCTGGAAACTGGCTGGAAACTGGCTGGCTTCTGGCTGGCTTTCAGATGGCCTGGGAAATTTGAAGTGGCTGCATCTGTATAGAAGTGCATGGCCATGGTAACATCTGCAGCTAAAGAAAACTGAAGTCTCCTCCCTCTTTTTCCCCTCTGGAAAGATGAGGTGAGCAGGTCCCTGCAGATAGGACACCAACTGCTCTGGTGTTTGGGATTCTCTTACATTGCCAGTAAAGCCTGGGGGTGCTGACTGGGGGTGGGCAAGGTTCCATTGTTCCCGAAACATTTGACTGCTGAAGATCCTCACTGTTAACCATTCATGGCTAGAGCAGGTCTTGACTGGAAGGGGCTCTGTGGTGGAAGGGTTGCTGTGCTTGTGAGTCAAGCAAAGGAGACTAGAGACTTGTTAACCAACTTTACTGAACTATCAGCAAAAGCTAACAGTGGCAGCATACATGGCTTAGCATATGAGATGCTCCAGGTCTCTTACCTGTTACTACATTTCGTCTACGTACGCAGGTACGTAACATTTGCATCTTTCATACATATCATGTCAATGTTTCTAAAGTGACGTAAAGTAATTTTTGACTTTTGTTAACTGTAGGTAGAGGGGAGTGTGCCATCTAGGCGAGACACCTGCCAAACTGTTCAAGACCACTTTTCCACTTGTTTCAACAAACAACGAAACTGATTGTGTTTTATTGATTCATTGCTGTGTTTCCAATGGCTTTTTGGGCTCCAAACATGGGGGTTTTGTAGCGAATCGTTACAGTGTTTCTCAGCGATGATTAGCCATGGAAGTTGGGTTGTTTTTATCTACACATCATGGCATTTCCCAGCAGCTTTTGTGGCACCAAACCTTGGTATTTTTCAATGATCCATCCCTGCTGTTTCTAGCTGTTTTTTATGCCACCAAAAATATGTGTTTTAAGCCAAAACATGATCTTTTCCTAACTATGACCAGGTGGTTTTTGTGGCTAAAAATAACCACAGCTTTGTTAAGAAACTTAAGGTTTTGTGCTCCAAACTCATGTAGAAATTAAATGTATCTGTAGTTTGCAAAAATGTACAGTACAAACATTTTTACTAGTGATTTGGTTGACATTAATACCAAAGCCCCTATGCACTTTGTATAGTCACACAGGGACAATTGCCAGCAAGGGAGCTAGTGTCAGGGACAGTCCACGGTATCCAACTTCAAATAAAGTGCACGTCTGTTAATACAACAGACAGCTTTATTTCAATATGTTTCTCTCCTTCATACATGCCACTGCAGTTCAGAGGAGACCTGATAAGAGACGAGACAGAATTTTCCCATCATGTAATCTGCCTTGTCACCTGGCGGTGTGAGCCAGTCGATGTCATGCTTATGAGCCACTTGCTTGCACACCTCATGCTGGTTGACTTCACAGGGTATAAGACAAAGCTGAACACCCCACTAATGGAGCTGCCAGGCCGTGACAGCTGGGCTGGGGGTGGCATCTTTGTTTGTCACTGAGAAGATCAACTGTATGCTGACATTGTTCTCATCGTCCTCTCTGCCGCCGGCCTCCTCACAAACAGCAAGCTGGTTACACTAAGCAGTAAACTCTGCATCAGGGTGTTCCACCCCCCCAACTAGCACAAGATGACACTGTGCTGTGTCTGGGCGTTTTTGAGGCTGCCGACATCCTGAAGTTCTGCTCCAGAGTTGTTGTTGACATGGGGCCACAGTGCTAACGGGACTCTGAGTCCTGAATGTCTGGGCATGTGTAACTTCCACTGATGAGTCGCAAAGTGGACAGGGGTCCTTGCCTGAGGTGGTAAATGCATATGGCACACAAGAAGCAAACCCTGAAGTTGTAGCTTGCCAGCAAACTTAAGTTATAACATTTCATCCAAAGCACTTAACAGTTTGCTTCTAATTCATTGAAACAGACTGATGGCAGCAAGGTGCTGTTGCTGTTGGTCTGACCATCATGATCAGTTTAGGGCTCAGTTTCTCACCCAAGGACGCTTCAACATGTGGACAGAGGGATCGACCAACCATCCCTGTGATTTGTGGATGACCAGCTCTACCTGCTGAGCCCCCACAACCAATAACAAAACATTTCCTTCGCAAACATATGAACCACAACACTGAAGGATTGACATTTGGTTATAAGCTTGACAGGAACACCAACAACATTTCAATGTGTAAGTGTGACAGCTGAGGGAAAGAAAGTAACAATGTCAGAGTGTCTACAGTCTGTTATTAAGGGGGCCTACCCGTGCAGTTCAGGTGATTGGTCTGTCACCTAACAGATGTGCTGAAGCTTCTGTGATTGGTCACACCTGCAGGTGTTTCACATAGTAAGATACTGAGCGAGGTTCACAAGAGAACCAGAAACTAGCCATGTTCACATCGTTCTGATTTGTTCTCCAATCATAAGTTTCCACCAGAGGAGAGATCCCTCCTCAGAACAGACAGACAGGAAATAGAGTACAAAGATGGATCAGTAGGACAATAACTAAATGAAAAAACACAATGAATTTAAGTACATCAAGTGCAAATCTCTTCTTCTCTCTCTCTCTCTCTCTCTCTCTCTCCTTTGCTTAACATTCATGTCCTGTTACTGCATCTCTCTAACTCTGCTCTACTGCATGTCACTAACTCGGCTTGTTCTCCGGAGCCTTTGTGCTCCACTGTCTCGCAGGTTGGTGCCTGGATGGTGTGCCGTGGTCGTGCTGCTGCCGCCTTGATCCTGCCTGATGCTTCCCACTGCTGCTGTTACTATTAGTCATACTTGCACTGTTATTATACACATATGATTATTGTCACATACATATATAATCATACTATTAATATAATATCTGTCTCTCTTTATGTCTCATTGTGTCATATGGATTATCGTTAATTTATTATGTTGATCTGTTCTGTACGACATCTATTGCTCGTCTGTCCATCCTGGAAGAGGGATCCCTCCTCAGTTGCTCTTCCTGAGATTTCTACCATTTTTTCCCCCGTTAAAGGGTTTTTTTGGGGGAGTTTTTCCTTATCCGTTGTGAGGGTCCAAAGGACAGAAGTTGTATGCAGATGTTGTATGCTATAAAGCCCTTTGAGGCAAATTGTGATTTGTGATATTGGGCTTTATAAATAAAATTGATTGATTGATTGATTGATTGAAATATCTCATATAAAATAAAGTATGAAGTGTACTCGGAGATAAGTGTGTGTGGGACTGAATTAAACAGCTCCATGTTGAAGTGATCTTAGATTTTAGGTCTCTGCAGTTTGTGATTAATGGGAGCTGTTGGACTCATGATGAGTGATGTGATGCAATTTGATGTGATGTAATGCAATTTGTTGTACTGTGATGGGATGCAATGTAAAGACTGTCCATGTGTTTGATCAGATCCAACACCTCGCATCATCAGAGTGGTCGTCCTGCTGCTGACTCTGCTGTTGGTGAACACTGCCCTTTACGTCTACCGTAAGGTACTAACGTGTCTGTTGTTTAGACCAGTGATTAAAATGAAGCACCCTGAATTTGTACTTTAACAATTTATATATATATATATATATATATATATATATATATATATATATATATAATGTTCCTCAGAACTCTTTTGTATAAATTTTGTACTTAAGGATTTTTTTTATTTCATAAGAATTTTGTTTATTTTTTTTGTAACAGAATTTTTCTTAATTCATAAGACTCTTTACTTAACATTATAGTTTCATAATGTACTTTTTAAATATGAATTTTGTAGTATCTTTAGCAATTTACCTAGTGTGTAGGATTTGGGGGGCTATATTAGCAGAAATGGAATATAATATAATTAGTATGTTTTTAGTGTATTGTCACTGGAAAATAAGAATTGTTGTGTTTTCATTACCTTAGAATGAGTCGTTTATTTCTACAGTGTGGGTCTTCTTCCACAGAGTCTGTAATGTTGTTTCTGCAGTAGCCCAGAATGGAGAAACCAAACACTGGCTCTAAATGGGGCCATTTGCGTTTTCATTTCGGCCACACAGTTGCCCTACATGCTTGGCACATGGGAGAAGTTTAATTTTTGCAACCCCACCGCTAGATGCTACTAAATCCTACTAAATGATAAACACTCATTTTGCAATCAATTATTATTATTATTTTTTATACCCAAGTATTGTTCTTACTTTTTGCTTTAATGTGTGTGTGTACTCAATTTTAATATGAAGTACCAAATGCATTTTTTCTCTGTACTTAAGCAATTTACTTAAATTTGTAATGAAGGAATTTTCTTTTTTCACAAGAAATTTTGGGCCCTGTGTCCACCAAGGCATTTTTTCCCAGCTGTAAACAGCGGGTGCTCCTCAGGAAATATCCAGTTGGGAATGTTTTAGAGTGCTTTGGGGGCACTTTGGAGATGCTTTGGTTGTAGTTGGTTGCTATGATAGGAAATATCCATGGAAGTAAAAATGTCGGCACAAGACAGACTCAGCTACTTGCTCTGGATGAAGGGAGGCTGTAGGGAGAGGGGACTGACCTGACAGTCTGTGAGCGTTCATGAGAGAAAACATGTATTAATATATATACAGGACGTTAATATTTCTCCATTGTTGCTGTTGTTCAGCACTTTGTATGTAAAATGTGTGGGCCGTCTTTGTGGTTTTTTGTCCTTCCTCCACTGACTGAACTGCAGAAGTGACAAGCACAGCATTATACACAAAGCTGTACATTTTTCAGCTTTCAGAAAAAAACAAAAACAAATGGGCAGCACTTGGAGCAGTGCAGACCTGGTGCCTTGTCATGCTGCTGGTGTTTGTTGCGTAGGCAGTGCTCCCACTGCAAAAAAATTTAAAAAATATGCTGGCCTCAGGAAAAAACATTTTGGTGGACACAGCCCCTGAATTTGTACTTCAAGAATTTTCTTACTTCATAAGAATTTTATTTTGTTGTGTACTTAAGGAATTGTCTTGTTTCATAACTATTGTGCATACTTTTAATTGAGAATTTTGATTCATTTTATAATCAAGGAGTTTGCTTACATTTGTAGAAGGATTTTGCTTTTTAAATTAAGAATTTTCTTTATTCATACCAACTACGCTTTATTTTTAATTGCGAATTTTGATTAATTTTGTACTTAAGGATTTTGATACATAATATTTTCATAACTAAGCAAACAATGTGAAAAAAAATATGAACACATATGTAGCAGGAGCCTTCAGCGATGTTATAGACTGAAAAAGTAATATAAATGAGAGGCATAATTGGTTGTGAGCAGACATCCTAAAGTGATGTCCTTTCTGTGTAAAAATAAAGACAATATGAGAACCGAGATAAACTAAAACACATATATTTGTATTGCACAGAGAAACAGAATGATCCAGGTGGATCATAATGTGACCGTCTGCTCAAAAACATTTAACAACCCAAACCAAACCTGCACTTCCTCAGAAGGAGAACTTAAAACTCCCCTGTGCAGATGCAGATGTGCGTTAAAAGATGTACTGAATATTCAGTATGCATGTCACCATTGTTGGATCAGGACTCATGTCTGTTGGAAGCTTCAATACACAGCAAGGTAGAATGATTACAATTACTGTAAGAATTGTATCACTATCATCTATGTTAAAATAAAATAAACAATATGTATACAATTATATGATTGTGTATTCTGTTATATACTGTCCATACTGTTAACCCGATGTGGCAGACTCTCTCAGACTTTTACTACCCCCCCCCCCAATAGGCAAATTAAAATTAAAATTTTTGTTTATTTGATTAGTGCAGCTTACTTTTGCAGTTGGCACCCACTTCCTGTTCACAAACTCACAAACAATAACAGCTAAACTGAGCACTCAAATGTTTCTTAAAAAATATTGTAGGTGGGAAAGGTGCAGGAAAGCTAAGCAGGTGGTGCAGGGACATAATCTTGATATAGGCTATATCTGATCAGCTCTGCCTAGTTTAACTGTTTCATCTGATTTTGAAAGAGAGAAAGGAATGGGTCTATCTCTTGATCTACTTCTATATGTGGCAAGTGGAGGGACTGAGAGGATGTGTTGCCAGACAATGCCACCTGGGGTATTGCGCCCCAGAAGAGAATTAAGTTATTTTAATAAATTTCAAAAGGTCACACAAGTTTAAATTACCACAGGGCAAGAGACGGTTTGTAAACAATATAGAAATTACTTTATTTTCACCAAATGTAAAGTAGGCTATATAAATTGGCATGAGCCGCTGGAGAGGGTAACGGCTGCGGCCTGCGGGAAGGCAGGGCTGGACGTCCAACCCCGCCCACAAAGGTCCAGCCCCGCCCACAACCCCAAATATACAAATCCTCCCCAAGTTAGTCCACCCCTTCACATCTTCCCTCCTGGCAAGAAGACAGGAAAATCCTAGTTGGAAAGTCATGTGGGTGAGTGAAATTACATTGTTACAATAATGAATTATCAATGAAAAACTTTATTCACATCTCATGGCGCTTTTGTTGCTTTATGTTGTTGTTGTATAACTTGAGGGTATTTTGGTAGGTTAATGGTCAACATTTAGCTTGTGTGGTAACATTACGCGGTGTTAGCGTTAGCGTTGTTAGCATTATTAGCGTTAGCGTTGTTGTTGTAACTCTAATTTAGCAGTGTATGTGTGTGTGTACACACATGTACATGTACACGGTCATAGCATATTCATTGCGTATATATATATCGAAAGTGATGTTGTATTTAAAGCTTTTTTGTATAAATGAATTAACCTGAATGGAAAAGAACACTAATACTAATAGGCCTTGTGTATCTTGAATCTAATGGTCAGTTGTTCTTCTGTTTTTGTGGATATGTCCACAGCATCCCACCCATTTCCTGGCCAGTGAATACAGTTTTTAAAGCTCTCATATTCTTTGATTTTATTTTTTAGAAATGTTCATTTTAGTTACTTTGAAGACAGAATGACTACAAGCTATTGGTTATATTCTCAACAAATACTTATCCTTCCTGTATTTCTTCCAGATTGAGTAAATGTGTTCATGACTAAATTAATAACTTTAGTTATCATTGACAAACATTCTACTTTTGTATCCAAATTGAGTGACATGTTATGTTTTCCTTTTAGGAGTGACTGAAGTCCAAGCACTGAGAAGTCGTGGAAATTCAGTCAGTTCAGTCAGATGGTCATGTTTTATATATTTTTGTTCTTTGTTTGAATAAATTGTTGAAATAAAAAAAAGAGTAATTTATCTCTAGACATCTGTAGTAAGATGCTGCAGATGATTTATCAGTCTGTGGTGGCAAGTGTGTTTAATGCTGCAGTCTTCTGGGGAGGTAGCATCAGACACAAGGATGCAAGGCAGCTGGGTAAACTACTTGGTGGTGGAGAGATGTACACTGAAGATGTGAGAGGCCATTCAGAACAACCACCAGGATCATCCACTTCATAACATTTTGATGGATCAAAAAAAAAGAAAACAGCAGTGGCAGACGTCTCCCCTTTCTTCACTGCAGGATGAAAAGATAATAATTGTACATTTTTTGCAGGGAAATGGCTTGGTCTGCATGGAGGCTGCACCCATATCATAATTTTTTGCCTGACCTACTGCTAACTATTGCTTCCCTAATTTGATCAGAAGAGTCTGTTCTTTGTTGCTAAATAATAGAGCAACTTTTCCTTTGGAAATGATTTGCATTATTTGCTGTCACTGACACTTGTTCACTCATCATGATATTCCATTAAATGGGTTGATTTTTTTTTTGTTGTTTGTTTTTTTTAAGTCCCAAAATACACTCCACACAAACAGGCACATACAGTACTGAAGGCTAGTATGATACATCAAAACATAGGACATGACAGTATAGGTGAGAAAATAGATCAGATATAATAATAGAAATAAAATGGTACAAAAGATGGTGGTGTACTGGATGGCCTCTATAGAGATGTAATTGTAGAGAGAGGGCTGGTCAGGAGGTAGGCCTACAACAGGCTGGCAAAGGTAAGTTCTGTTAGTAACAATTTGAGTAAATAAAATAGTCAATATAAATACAACTAATATAAACAGAGAGGTTAATAGATTGAGGTTGACTAAATAGTGGTAAAAAGTTTTCAAAGGTATTTTTTTTCAGTCGGATATTATTAGACTGGTGTAGGCCTACATCATTGGAAGATAAGTAAATTATACAATGTGATCTTTTACTGATTGTTTTACAATCTGTTAATTGATGTAGGCTGATGATTGTGTGTAATTGATAAATGAAATGACAGTAATTCACTTCTCCACTCCTTAGCATTCTGCTAGACCATTCTCCTAACGGGTTTCTGTTGCTAGTGTTTTAAATGGTGACAAACCCATTTATTAGCAAAAACACAATATGTCGCTGCGAAAGACATTGCAATGTCTATTGAAAACAGTTTTCATGTTCATTGAATGTTTATTATTTTTAAATCAGCCTTCAGTCAAATAGTAGACTACATTGTTGCCATGGTGGAATAATGTGTCCTCACATCAATAATCATTTCAAGTACTTCAACATTTCCATTTGTCTTTAAACATTCGTGTAGTAAATGTTTATGTGGTAGGGAAGAACAACATGAAATCTGACAGTCAGTTTGTGCTGTTTCGACTGAGTTTCAGATATCCCGACATTCCCTGAACAAACCACGATGATGTACTGGATGCAGGCAGGGCTGGATGTGTGATGTGCGTGACATGATGTCCAGCCCCGCCTTCCCGCAGACCGCAGCCGTTAGTACTTGAGCCCCTCACATAAATCCATTAGGGCCAGATAAAAGGATTGACAGGGCTGGGGCTTACCACGGTGGCCCAAAACCAAAATCAAGGGAGAAAAGGGAAATAAATCAAACACCCGTGACATCGCACACACTCACAACTGAGGATACGTGAAACAAACCCACCACCAGGGATTGGGATCCTGTCTTGGGCCCACAGCACCTGTGCACAAGAGGACACAATTAAAACAGGCCTCATAGTGATCAATGCAGCACACACACACACACACACACACACACACACACACACACACACACACACACACACACACACACAATAAAGTAATAAGAAAAACAAAAGAAACCAACAGAAACCAAAATCTAATAAACGTGTAACATTAACAAAATACAAACAAACATATAAACGTTAACTAATAAAACAAATGGTATTCTTGGACAGCAGCTAGAGGCCAGATGCCAGATCTGTGTAGATCTCAATTATTACAATTTATACAGAGTCTGGGGCCACGTCAACGGTCCTGTAAAGACCCCAACCGGACACTGTACGGGACCAAAGCACCAAACGGATCCAAAACGGTCCAAATAAATCCACACAAAAGAGCCAACCATTTCAATATGCATGCCCTTCCTCTTAGCAAAAATAAAAAACATAAGTCCCTCTCCACTGCTGAAAAAAATATTTGACATGCCTCCCCATTTTGCATCACCCCTCCCTCCCTCGCATAAATAACACAGTCCCTTAAGATAATAGACTAAATAGAATATGGGGTTCTTTTTTGGAATCTCTCCCTTCAATTAATCATCTCAGTTGAAAGTGCATTTATTCACTTACTGGACTTGATGGATTTATTCATTTATTTATTTATTTTTGTATGGACCTTTTCATTTCTTCTTTTTCTGTGACACATTCTGAAAAGACTTGATGGTGCCAAGGATGTAGCTCATAGTACCATTCCAGGGGCGGGGTGGGGGGACAGGTATGTTCTATGCCGTTGTGATTTTGTCCGTTTGTTGTTGTTTTTGTTTTTCTCTCTTTGTTAATGTACTTTATTCAAAGAATGAAAATGACACATGTACTTTGGTGCATCGTCAATAAATAAATCTTAAGCTTTTCTAGTTTTCCGCCCACTCAAAGCGCTTTTACACTACATGTCACATTCACCCATTTACATGCAGAATCACATGCTGGTGGCTGAAGTGCCACCTGCTACTCAGTAACCATTCACATACTCTCACACAGCGATGGAACAGCCATTGTGAGCACTTTGGGGTTTGGTATCTTGCCCCAAGGATACTTTCAATTCAATTCAATTCAATTCAATTTTATTTATAAAGCTCAATATCACAAATCTCAATTTGCCTCAGAGGGCTTAACAGCATATGACATCCCTCTGTCCTTTGGACCCTCACAGCAGATAAGGAAAAACTCCCCCAAAAAACACCCCTTTAACAGGAAAAAAAGGTAGAAACCTCAGGAAGAGCAACCGAGGAGGGATCCCTCCTCCAGGATGAACAGACGTGCAATAGATGTTGTACAAAACAGATCAACACAATAAATTTGCAGTAATCCGTATGACAAAACAATACATAAGGAGAGACAGAGACAGAGAGAGAAATTGAGACGGAGAGAGACTGAGAGAGACAGAGCCAGAGAGAGGTGCAGAGCAGACAGAAATGATAATAGCTTACAATAACAATAATTTTAGTAATAATATTATAATAATAATACCAGTCATTGTGGTAGCGTATTAACATGATAAGTGACAATAATAATCATATGGTGTGTGTGGTGGCAGGTTAACTCGTATTGCAGCTGTAACTGCAATAAGAGTTAACCTGCAAGTCAGTGGAGCACAAAGGCTCTGGAGAGAGCAGCCGAGTTAGTGATATGCAGAAATAAGACGTAAATGTTAGGAGAGAAGGAGCTTGCTGTATTATAGGAGGTTCCCTGGCAGACTAGGCCTATGTCAGCCTAACTAGGGGCTAGCCCTAATTATAAGCTTCATCATAAAGGAAAGTCTTAAGTCCAGTCTTAAATGTGGAGACAGTGTCTGCCTCCCAGACTGAAAAATGAAGATTGTTCCACAGAAGAGGAGCCTGATAGCTGAAGGCTCTGGCTCCTGTTCTACTTTTGGAGACTTTCGGAACTACGAATAACCCTGCATTCTCAGAGTGCAGTATTCCAGTGAGATAATTGGGCACTATGAGCTCTCTAAGATATGGTGGAGCCTGACCATTTAGAGCTTTGTAAGTTAGGAGAAGGATTTAAATTTCAATTCTGGATTTCACAGGGAGCCAGTGCAGAGAAGCTAAAACAGCAGAAATATGATCTTTTCTTAGTTCCTGTCAGTACACGTGCCGCTGTGTTCTGGATCAGCTGGAGAGTTTTTACAGATTTATTAGAGCAACCTGATAATAGGGAATTACAGTAATCCAGCCTAGAGGTAACAAATGCATGGACCAATTTTTCTGCATCTTTTTGGGACAGGATAGGCCTAATTTTTGCAATATTATACAGATGAAAGAACACAGTGTTGTTTTATATGGGAGTTAAAAGACAGATCTTGATCAAATATTACTCTGAGGTTTCTTATGGTAGTGCTAGAGGCCAGAGCAATGCCATCCAGAGAAACATTTCTGTGGTGTTGGGGCCAAGAACAATAACTTCAGTTTTGTCTGAATTTACCATAAGGAAATTGGAGGTCATCCAAGTTTTTATGTCTTTAAGGCATGTTTGAAATTTCGTGAATTGATCTGTTTCTTCTGGCTTAATTGATAGATATAATTGTGTATCATCTGCATAACTATGGAAGTTTACAGAGTGATTTCTAATGTTACCTAAGGGAAGTATATATAAAGTGAATAGAATTGGTCCAAGCACAGAGCCTTGTGGTACTCCAAAACAAACTTTAGTATGTAAAGATGATGATTCATCATGAACATGACTGAACTGAAATCGATTAAATAAATAATATTTAAACCAGCTTAGTGCAGAACCTTTAAGGCCAATTAAATGTTCTAGTCTCTGTGGCAGAATTTGATGGCCAGTTGTGTCAAATGCTGCACTAAGATCTAATAAAATACGTGCAGAGACAACCCTTTGTCTTCAGCAATCAGAAAATCATTTGTAATTTTTACTAGTGCTGTCTGTGCTATGATGCACTATAAATCTAACTGAAATTCCTCAAATAGATCATTATCATGGAGAAAGTCACACAGCTGGTTTGCAACTGCTTTCTCAAGGATTTTTGAAAGTTGAAAGTCTATAGTTGGCAGACACCTCTGGATCTAGGGTGGACATTTTAAGAAGAAGTTTAATTACAGTTACCTTAAAGGACTGTGGTACATAGCCTGGTCATGTCTAATATAGAAGTGTTAACTAAAGGTGAGACTTCTTTGAGTAGCCTAGTTGGGTGGGGTCTAAGAGATACGCTGATGATTTAGAAGAAGAAATCATTAAGGTCAGTTGTTGAAGGGTACTTGGAGAGAAGCCATCCAAATATGTATCAGATCTTACAGCTGTGTTTCTCTGTGTTTGAAAGCAGATTGGTACTGTTTGAGGGTAGGAGGTCATGAAGTTTGCCTCTAATAGTTAGAATTTTGTCATTGAAAAGCTCAAAAATCATTACTGCTAAGGGCTAAAAGAATACAAGGCTCAATAGAGCTGTGACAGTCTGTCAGCCTGGCTGCAGTGCTGAAAAGAAATCTGGGACTGTTCTTATTTTCTTCTACTAATAATGAGTAATAGTTTGCTCTGGCATTATGGAGGGCCCTCCCATATGTTTTAAGCTTTCCTGACTAAATGATATTCTTCCAGCTTGTTTTAATGCCCAATCTTTTAAATTTTCACAGAATTTGTTTTAATTTTCAGGTTTGGGAGTTGTACCAAGGAGCTTACTTTCTCTGTTTTGTTAACTTCTTTTGAAGAGGTGCTATCGAGTCAAGTGTTGTTCGCAGCAAGCCTGCAGCACTATCAACAAGATAATCAAGAGTTTGAAGTGAGACATGGTATCAAATTTAATGCCGATGGAATTATTTCCTTAAATTTTGCTACAGCACTATCAGATAAACACCTGGTATGGTAGCTTTTGCCAAGTGGTGTGTAATCAAGTAATAAGAAATCAAAACTTATTAAGTAATGGCCTGATAATGAAGGATTCTATGGAAAGAAAGTTTTCAATTTCAATTCCATGCATCACAGCTAGATCAAGGGAATGGTTAAAACAGTGAGCGGGTTTATGTACACTCTGATTAAAGCCAATGGAGTCAAATAATGAGATAAACACAGTAGCGAGGTAGTCATTATCGACGTCAACATGAATATTAAAATCACCTTCAATAATAACTTTATCTGATTTGAGAACTAAACTGGATTAAAAAAAATCTGAATATGGGCCAAGAGCACAGTACACTCTAACAAATAAAAGTGGCTGTGAGGTTTTCCAGGTCGGACGTAAAAGACTACGGACAAGGCTTTCAAGGAATTATAATCCATCTTAGGTTTAGGGTTGATTAATAGAGTCAAAAATGACTGCAAGTCCCCCTCCTCGGCCGCTGCCTCGATGAATGTGGGTATTATTATGACTGGAAGGAGTTCACTAACACTGCTTTAGATGATAGAGACCTGATATTTAACAGTCCACATTTAATTCTCCTGTTTCTCCTCTTTCTGTCACAGAACAGGTTTTAATTTTTATTAGTTTTTAACCTAATGTTGTTTGTTTAACTTTAGATTTAAATAATTTAGGTGGTCGGGGGACAGACACGGTTTGTAAAACACTATGGGTGGGTAACGGCATTAGAAGCTCAGAGAAGTGTTTCAGACTGCAACTCTGATTTCTGGTCTCAACTCTGGGTTGTCAGGGTTTTGAATCACTAATACACTTGGCCAGGTTCCTGAAGATGCCGTGTCTCCTAGTCAGACCAGGTTTGCCAATTATTTACGAAGCCCACATTGTTTGCTGGACACCACCTGGACAGCGACTGAATGATGACATGCAGCTAAACATCTCAGTCCGACATAGTTTTTGCATATGCACACACCAGTGCAACATTAGCTTTTGTGACCTCCAATTGACGTAACTGGGTGTCATTACCACCGACGTGAATAACAATCTTACTAAATCTATGTTTAGCCTTAGCCAGCAGTTTTAAATTTGATTCAACGCCGCCCACTCTCGCCCCATGGCTACCGACGTGAATAACAATCTTACTAAATCTATGTTTAGCCTTAGCCAGCAGTTTTAAATTTGATTCAACGCCGCCCACTCTCGCCCCATGGCTACATTTAACTATAGTCGCTGGTGTTGCTAACTTCACATTTCTCTGCCATTGACCAGAGTTTTCTCCTCAGCAGGTGTGTCACTGAGTGGGGAGAACGGTTAGAAATGTGAACAGACTGGCGGTGAACTGTGGGCTTCAACTTAGTACTATGCTTCTCTCAGACAGTTACCCAGCCTGCCAGCTGCACAGGAGTCAGTGCTGCAAACCTACTCCTTTAGTCACAGTCATTATCTACCGCCCCCCAGAGCAAAACCCCTCTTTTCTATCAGACTTCTCTCCAGCTATGTGCCATCTCACCTTCCATTCTCCTCCACAGTGATTTTATTTTCCACACTGAAGACATTAACTGTAAATCTGCCATAAATTTCCTGAAACTGCTACAATCCCTCATCTTCACACAACACACACACCCGCACACTGGACTTAGTTAGCTTCACTGGTCTTACAATGCGTCACCTCTCCAGCCTCAACCTCCATATCTCTAACCGCTTGGCAATCACCTTGGAAATTGACATCCCTATCCCTACCCCATAAGAAAAATGCAAAATATCTTTTAGAAATCTGAAATCCATCTCCCCTCAGCTCTCTCAGCCTCTCTTGCCAGTGTAATGTCTGCCTTCCCTCCCCCACTATGTGATAATCCCTCTGACCTTGTCAGCTACTACAATGACATACTCCTACAATCTCTACCAACAAATTCCCCTCAAAACTGAAACAGTCTTATTCATACATTCAGCCCCCGGTATACTTGGAAGGACTCTCGAAGAAAACTAGTTTAACAGTGCATCTCCAAGACTATACAAACAATCCTCAGCAATATAAAACTGCTCTCACTACACCTCAGTCCACCTACTACTCACAGCTCATAACTCTGGCTCCACCAATCCCAAGTCTCTTCTCCACCATAAACAAACTTCTCAAACCCTATGACTGTGACGGGTGTGTGGAACCCAAAAGCAGCACTCAAAATCTGGAACAGTTGTAAGTGTGATCTTTAATAGTTTGGCAGCAAAACAGGAACTTGGACAGATGATTAAACTCAATACACAGTTTTATCTTCAGGCCTAGTGCCCACAGGCAGTCTCTGGGTTTCAGGAATGATGACCGGATTTTGCCGAACCCGGCCGCGGAACCGAAGAGGGGGATGGGAGCCCTCTGACCCGAATAATACAGTTCATGGATTGCAGGAAGTAAAGCGAATGAGCTTACGGTGGGTGAGAAGGCTGAAGCGTAGTGTCCAAAGCCAGGAGAACCAGCCGAGCGTGCTGAGGTACCGATGGGGGGCAGGCAGAAGGAGAGCCGGGGCCAGGTGGACGAGTCGAAGCCGGGAGAGCAGACAGACGCCAGAGACGCTGAGGCAGAGAACGTGGTCAGGGACAGAAGGCAGGCGGGTTTACCAGCAGGCAGACGAGGAGAGCAGATCGGGGACAGGCAGAGTCGGTACAGGGTGATCAGACGGGTCAGGAACGCTGGAAAGTCTTGCATGACGCTGAAGAACGATCTGGCAAAGAGTGAGTGTGCTGGAGAGTCTAATATACACCGGGCTGATTACAACGAGCTGCAGCTGTGCTGACAGGTGAGCAGAGTTGGGCTGATGAGATGGGAGTGGCTGACAGGTGGAGTGGAGCAGAGGATGGGAGAGTGGAAAAATACTGAGGGCAGGAAGGCAACAGGGAGAATGGAGCTGTGACAATGACAACACCTCCACATCCTTCAGAGTTGATAAGTGTAACTCTTTCCTTTCATTTTTCCAGACAAAAATTGACTCCCTCTCCAGCAAGCTGTCCACCCCCGCCCCCACTCTCTTCACCCCTCCACCTGTCTTTCCCCTCACCACCCAGACTCTTTCTCAGTTTTCCCCCATCTCCCCAAGTTGATGGCTGAAATGAAATATTCCACCTGTGCTCTCCACCCTATCCCATCCCAACTTGTTAAGGACTGCCTCCCTGCCATCTTCTCAATCATCACAGAAATGATCAACTCATCCTTCTGTTCCAGTTCAGTCCCTCAACACTCAAACTGGCTGCTGTCACCCCTATCCTCAAAAAACCTAGACTTGATCCGGAGAACATGAGTAACCTCCAACCCATCTCAAATCTTCCCTTACTGTCAAAAATACTGGAACTTGCTGTTGCCTCTCAACTCAAAGCCCACCTCTCCTCCAACGACCTGTTTAAACCATTTCAATCTGGCTTCCACTCACAGCACAGCACGGAAACCCCCCTCCTCAAAGTCACCAACGATCTGGTCACCTCTAGGTTCTTATCCTTCCTGACCTTACAGCAGCCTCTGACAGAATCAACTACACAAATTCTCATTTCCTGTCTCGGATCCTCCCTCAGCATCATCAGTACTGCCCTCTCCTAGCTAAGGTCATATATCACAAACTGACATCTGTTCATCAATATTAACAACTGCGCTTCCTCCCTTGCTCCTCTGTCCCAAGGCGTCCCCCAGGGTTCGGTGCTTGGTCCCCTCCTATTCATCTTTCACATGCTCCCCCTTGGCAACATCATTACAGCCATGGTCTCTACTTCCACTGCTACACTGATGACATCCAGCTCTACATCTCCACTACATCGATTGATATTATCTCCACTACTGAAACTCAGTCCACTCTGACCACCTGTCTCAACAAAATCAAGTCCTGGATGCAAGCCAACTTCCTCAAACTGAACTGCGAAAAATGTGACATGATCATCATCAGTCCCAAATCCCTCACAAAACCTCTCACAAATTCTGCCTCACCATAGACAGTTCCACTATGCATTCCTCCCCACATTAACCTTGGAGTAACCTTCTTCCAATTAAAAAACATAGCTCGTCTCCGCCCATCACTCCCCCTCACTGCTGCTGAAACTCTCATCCATGCCCTTGTCACATCCAGAATTGATTACTGTAACACCTTCCTTTATGGTACACCATCCAAACTCCTAAATAAACTCCAATACATGCAGAACTCTTCTGTCCATCTGCTCAACCATTCCTGATTCCGCGATCATATCACCCCTGTCCTTCAGAAGCTCCACTGTCCCACAACGCATCCAATTCAAAGTCCGTCTCCTCACTTACAAAGCCCTTCATAACCAGGCCCCCTCCTACCTCACTGACCTGCTCCACTGCCACACTCCTTCCCTGCACTCCTCTGATGCCAGCCTCCTGACTCCACCACTCAGGAAAAAGCACCGAACCTGGGGCGATAGAGCCTTCTCCATAGCGGCCCCCTCCCTCTGGAACACTCTCCCCCAATACATTCAAGACTGCACTGGCCTGTCCCAGTTCAAATCACAGCTCAAAACACATCTTTTCAAAACGGCCTTTAATGTGTGAATGATGTTGTGTGTATTTTATTGTAGTCTTTTTTGTGATCATTTTTAACCAATGTAAAGCATCTTTGAGTACCTTGAAGAGCACTCCATAAATAAATGTATTATTATTATCGGGGTTCAAGCCCGAAGGGCTGAAACCCTTTTGTTTTTCTACTGTTTTATTATGATTCTTCAGAAATGTTTTCGCAAATTCCCGTGAGATGGTACATTGTAGAGACATGAAATTTTCACCAATGACTGGAAGTTGCATGCAAATGGTGCTTATAATATAAAAATGCCAATTGGCCAGATGGTGGCGCTGTAGTTAAGGTCAAGGAAAATTTGAATTTGAAAGGCAACCACCCTCGCACTGTATGTCAGATTGACTTGAAACTCGACACTCATGGTCAGGTGAAGGACTTCTACGAAACCCCTGAAAAAAAACCCTAAGGTCCGCCCACTAGATTGTCTGCCATATTGGATTTTTTGCAAAACACATTTTTGACATCTCCTCCTAAGGTGTGGGTCGGACTTGTACTAAACACACTGTGGATCATCATGGGATGAAGCTTCTCAAAGTTATCAAAGACTTTTTGATATGTCATCGCATTTTGACGATATTGATCAATGAACTTTAGAGAGGGCGTGGCTCAGCACATAAATGGAATTTACTCCTTAACTGTTGAGCCAATTGTCACAAAACTTGTAGGAAATGTCAATATAATGATCTGAATCATAACCTGAAAGTTTGATTAAAATCAGTCCATAGGGGGTGCTACACAAGCAAAAAGTTGATATCTCATAATCAGCTAGAGATATTTGTACAAAACCTGGTTCGCGTCATTTAGAGTCATGTCTCAGTCAATACACCAAATTTGACAATGATTGCTTAAAGGGGGCGTGGTCTATTACGTAAAATCTAAATTTCAAGGCATTTCGCATTTCATACTTCAAAAAATCATAAAAAAAAAAATCACCAGTGTGTCCTACACAGCTGAAAGTTTTTCCAGCACATTCACTGAATTGTGACAAAACTTTGCCGTGCTGCAACCTATTGTCAATTCAGAAGTCCGTCACTCTATATTTTTAAGAATATGCAAAATTAATGAACATGAATGTCTCCAAAAGTCTTCACGTAAATGCAAGCATAGTTGACACATTTACTTTTTGGATACTAAATGTCACATGTTCCAAATGGTGTTCAGATCAGTATAACGGTTAGCTCACAGTGATATTCATTATCTTATTGTAATTTTTACTGTATTTGTCCCAGGACCTGCTTGTGTCTTTTTACCGTTGTTGAATTGAGAGCATCCTCACTTATGGTATGCTTGTGTGGTTTTCCAGCTGCACAGCTGCTGATAAGAAGGCTCTCCAGAGGGTCATCAAGCTGGCCCAAAACATCACTGGCACACAGTTACTAGCACTTCAGGACTTGTACAACAGTCGCTGTCTACGTAGGGCCACAAACATCATCAAGGACTCTTCTCACCCAGGACACAAACATTTCACACTGCTGCGCTCTGGGAGGCGATACAGATCAATAAGAACTAGCACTTCCAGAATTCTTAACAGTTTTTATCCAAATGCCATCAGAATCACAAATTTTTCTAACATGCAATAGTCTACTGTTAGGCTTCTGGGCTGTGCAATAATTCTAATGTGGAATAATTCTAATGTGGAATAATTCTAATGTGGAAATTCCAAGTGCTGCTCCTATTTAGTGTATTTATTCTATTATTTATTTCCTATTTTACTGTTTTACATTCTCCATTTTTAACTAGTGTATTCCATGTTTTATATTGTGCTGGTTTGTCTGCTTGTTTTTTCCGTTGTGTGTATACCCACAGAGAAACACACACAATTTCGTTGTTCTGCTGTGCAATGACAATAAAGGCATTGAACTGAATTGAATTGAATGCACAACATTTTCGATTTCATCAAATTTTTAACCAAATGTCATCAAAATATTTGACAATATACTTGAAATCAGCAGAATGATGTGCAATTTTTTTCAGAATTTTATCACCAATGCTTTCACTGTCATTGAGATCTCAGTCTGTTCTAAAAAAAATGACTAATGAACTTTAAAGGGGGCGTGGCTCAGCAAATGACTCCACAACATTTGGCCGTATCTTTACAAAACTTGCAAGTAATGTTTTAAGATGGACCAGGAATGCATCATAAAAGTTTCATTTATGGTGACCACTAGGAGGCACTACACGTGCAAGAAACATGCGTGACATAATACAAGTCAAACTACAACTTTAGAAATTAATTGTACAATCATTACAAAACTTGCAGGGTATTTTAAATAATGACAGTGCGCCACTTGCCTTAAATCATTAAATCACCAAACAAGTGCAACAGTGTTTTACAAAATCCAGCCATAAATCAATGAGGATTTGTTTAAACATCAACAAACTCAGCGTATCAAAGGTCTTCATCTTACCCAGGTTTCACAATTCAAATGTTCATGCTGGCTTGAACCCCGGAATCGCCGCTTGCGGCTATATTTATTATTACTATTACTATTATTATTATTATTATTATTATTGTTATTACTATACAGAGTCTACTGTATATTAACACTGGGCCATTTTAATTATTGAAGCATTTGTCAACACAAAGCCTTGTGGTCAGTGGGATGTGAGGATTCTTAAAATAACGTGTACAGAAGTAAAGCCCTGACTATATCTGACTAATCTGTAATGAAAGCTGTTGTCTTGTATTTCTTTCTTCTGTGTTTGACTGTTAGGCTGATGTTTTCAATATATTTTTGTAGTTGAGGGGACAGGTCTGCTCTGCAGCAGCAAATTCATATGATGCTGATTTACATGAGTATTTGTGTAAAATGGAGGTTGAAACATTAACATAAACTACAGATTGCCGGTACAGCATTTAATAGGCTACTCTGTCTAATTATAACAAGTGGACACTGAGAACAAATCGAAGTCTTATAACATTGTTAATAAATTGGCATCAGATCTGACAGGATGTGAGTTTTTCTGTGACTTCCTGTACATACTGAAGGCTGCTGGAAACTGTCAGAAAACTGTTTGACTTCACCGCAGTTTTTTGTCACCACCTCCTTCTGCAGCCGTCCAGTCTCATCCATTTTCCAGGAGAGGCACAGTTCTACTGCTGTGTGTGTATGCTGGATGATCAACATGAGGGCTGATTGTTTAGCCACCCTGACTCACTGCTCCAAGGTACGCCACTGCTCTGTTTTGATTATGGTCTCAATATAATGGATGATAATTTGTGCCTTTTATCTAGGAATGAAGAACACAGTGTTGTCTCCCTGTTTGATTTAGTTTTGCTGCGCGTTGTGAAGGTAATGTATGTGTTAAGTGTTTTAATTTGATGGCGTCCTTACTCCCTGTATTATGGTAGACTGATGTACTGCACTGCTGTATTGTATAAGATTTACGGTACGTACAGGACATGACATCACCACGCTCCCAGTGAGCGCCAGTTGTTCTGTGTTAGCTTTGGTGATGAGAGGACACCATGACCATCCATACCAGTTTGTACTTTATTGTTAAATAAATATGCCAAGAGGCTAAAGATGATCTGAGTATGTTCTGCTTATCCTCCATACGCAGTAGAGGACTGCGCACTCCAGTAAAAACCTTAACAGGTTATGGGCCCAGGCAGAGTTGGACACAAGATAACATGAAGAAGTATAATGTGATGTATTACATGGAGCTTCTATGGACTTTGTGAGTGAACCAGCTTGGAGATAAGTGAACAATAAAATTTCAGAAGAAGTTTTGTGCGACATATAATGCGAAAGTCAGTGAAGCTAACAAGCTAGTTTAGCAAAGACAAAGGCCACAATACAGGACAGAATGGCAAGCAGAGCAATAGGAGCCCTAGCACCCCAGCTTCTCTTAGACGGATCTGAAGATAAGTATGACCTCTGGGAAACAAGGTTACTTGGCCATTTACATATTCTGAAGCTGAAAGACACTATCCTAAATGAGCCAAGTGGTAGTAATGAACAACAGCAAGCTGAAGCTAGAAAGAAAAATGCAGACTGCTATGCTGAGCTAATCAGACTGATAGATGATAAAAGCCTGTCACTGATAAGGCATGAAGCAGCTGATGATGGCAGAAAAGCCCTGAAAATACTGAAAAACATTATTCTGGAAAAAGTAAGCCAAGGATAATAAACCTGTACACGTCGCTGATCAAGCTACACATGGCAGACAATGAGAGTGTTACTGACTACCTCATAAGGGCAGAGAACATCATTATGGCTCTGAGAGATGCAGGCGAAGCCATGAGTGATGGACTAACTGTTGCCATGATACTCGGTGGGCTCCCGGAATCTTTCAAACCTCTAGCTGTCCATGTAACGCAAAACGAAGATAATGTTGGCAGACTTTAAGAGAAGACTGCGAGTCTATGAAGAGGCGGAGAAAATGAATAAGGCAGAGTCTACAGATAATGTGATGAAGACAAATGTGAGACAAGGCAGAGGTCCCACTAAGGCACATGCTGGCAACAGAAAAGATGAAGATGCCAATGTGACATGCTACAAGTGTGGAGTAAAAGGTAACAAGGCAAGAAAGTGTTACAGAAAAGTGTGGTGCAGTTACTGCAAAACTAATACACACCAAGAATCCCTGTGCAAGAAAAAGGGAGGACAAGACAGCGTCAGAAAGGTCGTAGAGGAAGAAGAGGGCAACCAAGATCATCTCTTCAAGGCCAAACACACAATGAATAAGAGACCACCAGACAACGTAAAAAAGAAAGGCATCATGGTGGATGGAGGAGCAACATCCCACATCATGAACGACATAGGAAAATTTAAAAGCTTTGATGACACCTTCCAGCCTGAGACCCATTCAGTGGAGTTAGCTGACGGCACCAAATGCAGTGGAATGGCACAGCGAAGGGGAACGGCGATGATAAATCTACTAGACAGCGCTGGACGACAGCACAGAGCACAGCTACAGGATGCACTGTATATGCCTTCACACCCGCATGACATCTTTTCAGTGGCAAGAGCAACAAATGAAGGAGCGACAATCACCTTCAAGAATGGAGACAGTCGCATGGTTACCAAGGATGGTAGCAGGTTTGACATCCATGAGAGTGGAAATTTGTATTACTTGCCAACTGTTCAGTTGAATGTCGACCAATGTAAACAATGTCATGACATGCAAACTTGGCATGAGATTTTGGGTCATTGTAATTATGAAGATGTGCAAAAGTTACAAGGTGTAGTGAAAGGCATGAAGATAAAAGGAAGTGCAGTCAGGCCAAATCAGTTGTGTGAAGTGTGTACACAGGGAAAATTCACCCAGACGAGAAACAGGGAGCCAGACACAAAGGCTAAGGAACCCTTAGAATTGGTTCACACTGATTTAGCCGGTCCCATGCCAACAATGAGCATAGAAGGACACAAATACGTACAGTCTTTTACAGATGACTACTCAGGTACCATGTTGGTGTAATCAGAAAGTGATGCTGTGCAGGCTACCGAAAGGTTCTTAGCAGACATAGCACCTTACGTACAGGTCAAGTGTATTCGCTCAGATAACGGCACTGAGTTTACAGGCCGAGACTTCCAGGCACTGTTGACCAAGAATAGGATTAGACATGAGACGTCTGTACCCTATTCACCGCACCAAAATGGCACAGCAGAGAGAGGTTGGCGAACCCTCTACAACATGGGCAGATGCTTACTGTTAGATAGTAAGTTACCAAATAAGCTATGGAACTATGCTGTGCAGACAGCAGCCTATACGAGGAACAGGTGCTACAGCAGGCGCACAAAGAAAACGCCATACGAGCTGTTCACAGGCAAAGTACCAAACATATCCAAACTGCAGAAATTTGGATCAATGTGTTTCACTTACAAGCAGGAGAAAGGGAAATTAGACTCTTGGTGTGAGCGAGGTATTTTTGTTGGCTACGATAAAAACAGCCCAGCTTACCTAGTATACTATCCAGACACAGAGAGAGTCCAAAAACACAGGTTGGTGAAGTTCACAACCAAAACAGTCAATGAAAAAGGAACACAAACATCTAAATCATACATAGAATATGATGATGGGGAGGTACACCCCAAATGCAAAATGCACCAGGTCAGGAAATGCAGAGTGGTGTTTCTGGGACTTTACCTAAACAGACTGAGAACACACAGCCGGGTAGAGTTACTGAGACTGTAAACAGAAGGAACCCACGGAGAATCAGAAAGAAGCCACCTTACCTACAGGAGTTTGAGGCTGAGGATACAGTGGACAAACTGCAAACATGCGTGGACTCTTGTTATAGAGCAGTATGTGACATTCCTCAAACTTACCAGGACACCATGGCATCAACCTTCTCAAGGCAGTGGAAAAATGCTACCAGGCAAGCAGGCAGTGGGGGGCAGATTGGTCTACGCACTAAAGAGTGACATAGATGGATCAGATAAATTCAAAGCGAGATTCGTAGCAAAAGGCTACAGTCAAAAATCAGGAATCGACTACGAGGAGACATTCTCACCCACAGCTGACATGATAAGTATAAGAGTGATCATGTGAAAGGCAGCGCAGGAAGATTTAATCCTACACCAGATGGATGTTAAAACGACCTATTTGCATGCACCAATTGACTGTGAGCTCTATATAGAGCAACCAGAAGGTTATGAGAAAAAGTCAGAAACAGGTGAAAAGCTAGTATGCAAGTTGCAGAAGTCTCTCTATGGCCTAAAGCAGTCAGGTAGAAATTGGAATGCTGTTACATACATATCTGACTGAGAATGGTTTTGTACAGAATCCTGAAGATCACTGTGTGTATACAAAGGAAAAACATAATGAAAAGGTGATATTACTTGTATGGGTTGATGATCTTATCATTGCAGCTAGCAGCGAGGGTTTACTCAACATTGTAAAGATGATGCTCACTGAAAGGTTTAAAATGAAAAATCTGGGAAAACTGACGCATTTTCTGGGGATAGATTTTAAAGTTAAAATGTCACAGAAGAAATATGTGACCAAAATATTGGAGAGATTTGGAATGCAGGATTGCAGGTCCAGAGAGACTCCATGTGAGCCAAAACTAGAGTACATAGAAGATGCTGAAAAGATGAAAGAGCCAAGAAAGTACATAGAGGCAGTGGGAAGTTTAATTTACTTATCCACATGCACTAGACCAGATATCACTTTTGTGGTCAGTAAACTATCTCAACACTTTGCTGAACCTTCAGAAGAACACTGGAACACAGTAAAACATGTTCTTAGATACCTCAAAGGTACAGCAGAACAGGAGTTATGCTTCAGAAGGAGTGAGACAGAGAAACTAGGCCTCAAAGTGTATAGTGATGCTGACTGGGCATCAGATGCAACAGACAGGCGTAGTACATCAGGATATTGTGCCAGTCTGAGTAAGGGAAGTTCTCTGATCTCATGGAAGACAAGAAAACAAGCAATAGTAGCACTGTCTACTTGCGAGGCAGAATACATATCCTTAGCATCAGCTATACAGGAATGTATGTACTTAGAGCAGCTACTCAAGGGTATAGACAAATAGCAATATGCACAAACAAAGGTGTACGAAGACAATCAAGGTACTCTAGCACTAGCCAAAAACCCAGTAAACAGGCAAAGGTGCAAGCACATTGACATTAAGCACCATTTCATAAGAGAAACTGTCAACAGTGGAAGGGTAATTTTGGAATACTGTCCTACTGAGCAAATGATTGCTGATGTGATGACAAAGCCAGCCACCAAGCTAAAACTAAATAAATTTGCTCAGGATTTGTTTGGCACTTAGATGTGCAGAATGTTTTTGTTTACATGGCTGTGATGGCCACACCTGTGGCCACACAACTTAAATGTTGGTAACCCTCTGCACCTACACCTACACAGTTTATTTCTACATTGAGTTAAGATTTATCCTTATTTGGTTTACATTGTTTGAAGCACATTATATATCCAATAAATGACACACATTGTTTTGGTTTATACAACATAAACACTTTATTTAGCATTTTGATAGTACATTGGTTCTATTTGTAGCGTGCACATTTAGTTAACTTTTGTATGGTCAAATTTGTTTCTTTTGTTCTAATTTGTTTTCTCTTGAGTTACCAGTGCAGAGGGTGCTGGTGCTGCTGCTGGGTGTCCTGTCAGGCTGGGTTAAAGGGATCCGCCCCAGAAGCACAGCCAATTTATACTGGAAGTGGCCAATTGGACCAAACCAAGTGCCTCCAGTCTCTCAGGGGGGGATTTAGGGATTTAGTTTGAGTTTATTATTTTTTCTGTACTTTATTAGTTGTTTTATTTTGCTTAGTTAGGTGTTGAACCATATTTATTTTCAGTCTTATTGTCCCATTTTGTTTGTATGTAATTTAGTTGACAGTCGTTAGTGTTTAGTGTTTGTGTTACCCCCTTTTGTGTTAAGAATGGTCTGATCAGCCATTATATATATGACCCTCATGTGTTAGTTCAGTTAGGTCTGTTTTGTCTTTCGTTCAGTTAAGTTACTATTTGAGTTTGGAGTCTTGAGTATGGTTCTGTTAAGTTGACCTCATTTTATGGGCCCAAACCATTGTTACCTTTGTTAAAAAAAAACCCAATTTTTTCAAAACCGTCCTGTGTTTCCTCTTGCTTGCCAGCTCGGTCCCTTACAATGGCTAAAGGGAAACCATGTTATTAGGGCCTGAGCACCTAGCGGTGCGAGGACCCTATTGAAATGCAAGGAATTATTATTATTATTATTATTATTCTTCTTCTTAACTAAAATGAATTGCCTTTTTGGGGACCTTAACATGCTCAAAAACTCATGAAACTTCACAGACTCATCAGAAGTGCGAAAACTGGGCAAGTTTTGGGGTTTCATGATAATCTGCAAAGGAATGGCTCAGTAGCGCCCCCTAAAAATTTTCTACGGAACAGCCCCTGAAGGTAGTTTAACCTACGTGTCTGAAACTTGGTAGGCATATGTAACACACCAAGACGTACAAAAAAGCCTCTTGGGCCCATGCCCTAAACCCAACAGGAAGTCGGCCATTTTTAATTGAATGTGCAATTTTCATGCATTTTTGGCCATTTGCAGGGGTCGTAAATGAACGATCTCCTCCTAGAGATTTTGTCCGATCGACTTCAAACTTGGTCTGTCCCACCTACATAAGTTGAAGACAAAAAGTTATCAAAAGCTTGAGTTTTCGTCACACCGTGTGGCCGTTGTGGGACCTCAAACTTCGCTACAAACAGGAAGTAGTATTATAACACAGGAAGTAGTTTATAACTCCAGCATACATTGTCCAATCTTCCCCAAACTTCACAGGATTGATGACAGTCCCGCTCTGAAGACATCTACATGTCAATAATTTGTGATTGATATAGCGCCCCCTACTGCTAGTATAAAATGTCATGTTTTACACTTTGAAGCACATCTCGTCCAAAGTTGAACACATCAACGTCAAACTTGGGGAAATTATCCAAAAGGCATTGATGATGCTTTCTATTGAATACTGTGAGTTTTCGTCAAAGGGCATGACCTTGGCGTGGCGGGGAACTTTGATGTTTCGCCATGATGACAAAAGTTGCTGTAACTTCACTCTACGTGGACATATCTTTCCAAAACTTCACACATATGATAACAGTCCAGCCCTGAAAACATCTACAGAGGAAATTTGAATCAGCGTCATAGCGCCACCTACTGGCGGCAGAAAGTTACTTTTTTCATTCTTTCATGTCCCTCTTCTACCAGGTTCACCCGACCCACCTTAATTTTGCGGATACATAGTCCCAAGACCTTGGTGATGATCAAACCAGAACCTTTTGAGGTTTCGTACAACGCTGTCACCGTGGCGCCACCTCATTCGCCATAAAACACGAGGTTCTTTTTGAGGGGCAAGGGATACTTGAAAACTCACGAAACTTGGCACACCCATCACAAGGCCCAAATTGTGTTGTCTGATATGCTTTTTGTGTTTTGATGTGCCAAGATGCCTCAACAGCGCCCCCTACAATTTTTGGATGAAGCAGCCCCCGAAGCTTGTTTCACTTACATGTATGAAACTTGGTAGGCATATGTAACACTCCAAGACGTACAAAAAAGCCTCTTGGAGTTATGCTCCAAACCCAACCGGAAGTCCGCCATTTTGAATTTACTTGTGCCACTTTTGTGCATTTTGGGCGATTTCCAGTAGACGTAAATGAATGAACTTGTCCTAGAGTTTTTATCCAATCCACTTCAAACTCGGTCTGTCCCACCCCAAAACCGTGAAGACAAAAAGTTATCAAACGTTTCAGGTTTTCGTCAAACGCTGTCTCTGTGGCCCCGCCTTCTTCGCCATAAACCACGAAATTGTAACTACTCCTACAGATTTTATCCCATCAACTTCTTACTTGGTCTGTCCCACCTCCAGACATTGATGAAGAAAAGTTATCAAAAACTGGACTTGTTGTCACACCATGTGACCGTGGCAGGGCCTCAATCTTTGGGGACTCGCCACAAAACAGGAAGTTGTGTATGACTCCATCATCCATGGTCCAATCTTCCCCAAACTTCACAGGATTGATGACAGTCCTGCTCTGAAGAGATCTCCATGTGAATAATTTGTGATAAATACAGCGCCCCCTAATGGTAAGAGAAAATTTCATGTTTTATATTTTGAAGTATAACTCCCAAGACTTGGCCAGATCCACCTCAATCTTGGTCAGTCTATCCGTCACATGTAGAAGATGTTTTATTGTGAACACTGTAAGTTTGCATCAAAGGGCGTGGCCATGACGTAGCGGCAAACTTTGATGTTTCGCCATGATAACAAAAGTTGTGTAGCTTGACTCTACGTGGACATATCTTTCCAAAACTTCACACATATGATAAAAGTCCAGCCCTGAAAACATCTACCGAGAAATTTTTAATCAGCCTCATAGCGCCACCTAGTGGCATCTGTAAGTTACTGCTTTCATTCTTTCATGTCTCTCTTCTACCAAGTTAACCACAACCACCTCAATTTTGCGTAGACATAGTCCCAAGACTTTGATGATGATCACACCAGAAGCTTTTGAGGTTTCAGCAAACACTGTCAATGTGGCAACGCCTTATTCGCCATAAAACACGAAGTTGTTTTTGAGGGGTAAGGGATGCTTGTAATGTCATGAAACTTGGTACACATACAAGAAGTTCCGATGTGTGTTGTGTGATGTGATTTATCTGCTCTGATGTGCCAACATGGCTCAACAGCGCCCCCTACAATTTTTCAAAAAAGCAGCCCCCGACGCTGGTTTGACCTACATCTATGAAACTTGGTACATACATGCATCACTGAAAGACGTACAAAAAAGGCTCTTGCAACCATGTGCCAAACCCAACAGGAAGTCCGCCATTTTGAATTTGCTCGTAAGTGGTTCACAAAATCACCATACATGTTCCAATCTTCCCCATACTTCACAGGATTGATGACAGTCCTGCCCTGAACACATCTATACGCCAATACTTGGTTATTAGTACGGCGCCACCTACTGGCAAAATAACATGTCCTCGTATGATTTGAGGGATATGACGTGTAACTCCAACGTGAGGGGTCTGCCTTCGACAGGAATGAATGGCCGCATCGGCCGGCGTCCTGCCAGCACCCTCGAGTTGCGTGAAGGTGCGAGGGCCCGTTCATCGCTGCTTGCAGCTTTAATTATTATTATTATTATTATTATTATTATTCTCTATTTTTATTCTTCTCCCGGTAAAAGTAGTGCTGCAGGCTAAACCGTGCAAGGGAGGGTGGTGCAATTTGGAGGGTTGGTCCAGACCCCTGCACGTACCTCAGGCGCAAAAAATGACATATGTCAGCCAGCAGGGGGCGCTATAACCAAGGTCAATGCGTTTTGGGCTATAACTCCCACACCGGACGTCGCACATTCAAAAACCTCATATCCCCAGATTCCCTGAAAAGAACTGAATCACATGGCCTGGGCCTCGCCCATTTCCACCCTAATTGTTTTTGGCAAAATCGCGAAAACTGGAAAACCAACTTTTTCGAACTCCTCCTTGGGGTTTTGCCCGATCAGCGTGAAACTTGGCACGTAAAGTCTTCCTCTGGACCTGATCTAAAGTTATCAAAAGAATTTTGTTTGGTTGAAATATGCACAAGTTATTAACGAATAAAATTTTCTAGCTAGCTATAAAAAGGCGAACTGCTGCATATCTCTGTCAAAATAAATGCTAACAACACCAAATCTGAGATCCTTGATTGACATGGGACTGTGAGGGCGTGAGCCAAATTTGGCTAATGTTGGCCACTAGGGGGCGCTGCAAAGCTGAGACATTTATATCTCTTCAATGGCTGCATCGATTTTTACGAAATTTGGTGGGTATGATGCTGCGTCACTCCTGAGGCCATATCTTGAAGTTAATCACGACAGGTGAAAGTGGGCGTGGCTTATTACGAGATAAACAGCAAACATTTATTTCAGCTCAAGTATTATGCTGAGGGCTGTGAAATTCACAGGGTATATATATAACAGCATACCGGCCACCCATAGCAAAAATTGTGTGTCTGCTCCACTAGGTGGTGCTCTAACGGACGCAAACGCATTTTGGCCTGTAACTTCCACATTTTAAATCACATCTTCATAAACTTTATATCCACGTGTTCCCTAAATAGTTTCGCATCTTCTGACATAGGCCACGCCCACTCCCACAGCATATTTCTTTTTGTAAGTCACTACACATCAAAAACCTACTTTTTCGAACTCCTCTTAGCGTTTAAGCTCCATCTGCACGAAGCTCTGCACATACAATCTCCAGGCTTGCCTGATGAAAAGTTATCAAAAGAATTTTGCTGCTCCAAAAAATGCGGTAGTTACAAATAAACAATTTTTTTTGGCTAGGTAAAAAACACATACCTTTGAATATTTTTGTCAAAGTAAAAGCTATCAACGTCAAACTCAAGTCACTAGTTTCCGAGGTCAGCCAGAGGGTCTGTGCCAAATTTGGTGGAAATTGGCCAATAGGGGGCGCTACAAACACAGAAACATGAAGTGACATGAAAATTGATCAGATTCGCCTGAAATTTGGTGAGGTTGTTGTGGTGTCACTCCTGAGGCCAGAGTCAAATTTTTGTGATGTTGGGTCAAAGTGGGCGTTACTTGTCACAACACAAAAATTCAGCCTTTCGCACTTCCAGTGCTGATCCCATTACAATTATCATACTGCGAGTGAAACGTCGGCCTGCGTCCCGACGCTCGACCCAAACCCTTCTTTCGGTGTCAAGTTCCGTGGGCTCCGCGAGACCCGGGGGCCGAGTCGCGCGGGGAGGCTTGGCCCCCTATTATAACTGCTTGCAGTTCTAGTTATTATTATTATTATTCTCTATTTTTATTCTTCTCCCGGTAAAAGTAGTGCTGCAGGCTAAACCGTGCAAGGGAGGGTGGTGCAATTTGGAGGCTTGGTCCAGACCCCTGCACGTACCTCAGGCGCAAAAAATGACATATGTCAGCCAGCAGGGGGCGCTATAACCAAGGTCAATGCGTTTTGGGCTATAACTCCCACACCGGATGTCGCACATTCAAAAACCTCATATCCACAGATTCCCTGAAAAGCACTGAATCACATGGCCTGGGCCATGCCAATTTCCGCCTATAATATTTTTCGCAAAATCGCGAAAACTGGAAAACCAACTTTTTCGAACTCCTCCTTGGGGTTTTGCCCGATCAGCCTGAAACTTGGCACGTAAAGTCTTCGACTGGACCTGATCTAAAGTTATCAAAAGAATTTTGTTTGGTTAAAATATGCGCAAGTTATTAACGAATAAAATTTTCTAGCTAGCTATAAAAAGACGAACTGCTGCATATCTCTGTCAAAATAAATGCTAACAACACCAAATCTGAGATCCTTGATTAACATGTGACTGTGAGGGTGTGAGCCAAATTTGGCTAATGTTGGCCACTAGGGGGCGCTGCAAAGCTGAGACATTTATATCTCTTCAATGGTTGCATCGATTTTTACGAAATTTGGTGGGTATGATGCTGTGTCACTCCTGAGGCCATATCTTGAAGTTAATCACGACAGGTGAAAGTGGGCGTGGCTTATTACGAGATAAACAGCAAACATTTATTTCAGCTCAAGTATTATGCTGAGGGCTGTGAAATTCACAGGGTATATATAGAACAGCATACCGACCACCCATAGCAAAAATTGTGTGTCTGCTCCACTAGGTGGCGCTATAACGGATGCAAACGCATTTTGGCCTGTAACTTCCACATTTTAAATCACATCTTCATAAAGTTTATATCCATGTATTCCCTAAATAGTTTCGCATCTTCTGACGTAGGCCACGCCCACTTCCACTGCATATTTCTCGTTTTAAGTCACTACATATCAAAAACCTACTTTTTCGAACTCCTCTTAGAGTTTAAGGTCCATCTGCACGAAACTTTGCACATACAATCTCCAGACTTGCCTGATGAAAAGTTATCAAAAGAATTTTGCTGCTCCAAGAAATGCGGTAGTTACAAATAAACAATTTTTTTTGGCTAGCTAAAAAACACATACCTTTGCATATTTTTGTCAAAGTAAAAGCTATCAACGTCAAACTCAAGTCCCTAGTTTCCGAGGTCAGCCAGAGGGTCTGTGCCAAATTTGGTGGAAATTGGCCAATAGGGGGCGCTAAAAACACAGAAACATGAAGTGACATGAAAATTAATCAGATTCGCCCGAAATTTGGCGAGCATGTTGTGGTGTCACTCCTGAGGCCAGAGTTAAATCTTAGTGATGTTTGGTCAAAGTGGGCGTGACTTGTCACAACACACACATTTAGCCTTTCGGGCTTCCAGTGCTGATCCCATTACAATAACTACACTGCGGGTGAGACGTAGGCCTGCGTCCCGACGCTCGCCCCGAACCCGTCGTCCTTCGGGGCCGACTTCCGTGGGCTCCGCGAAACCCGGGGGCCGAGTCGCGCGGGGAGGCTTGGCCCCCTATTATAACTGCTTGCAGTTCTAGTTCTTATTATTTTTCTTTTAAACCTTTGATCGCATTTTTGAGGGCCTGAACATGCCCAAAAAGTCAGGAAAATTTGCACACTCGTCACGTCTGGTGAAAATTTCGATATTTTATGGTCGTTACAAAGGGGCGTGGCAAAATGGCTCAATGGCGCCCCCTAACAGTTTTCAAAATCAAAGCCCCCTGCTTTAACTTTGCCCTAGGCGTATGAAATTTGGTACACATATGTATCATCCCGGGACGCACAAAAAAGCCTCTTGGAGCGACACCCTAAACCAAACAGGAAGTCGGCCATTTTGAATTGTTTTTTCAAAATAAGGTCATTTTTGGCCATTTCCACACGTTGTACTTGAGCGAACTCCTCCTACAGATTTTATCGGATTGACTTAAAAATGTACCTGTGCGTGCTCGACTACAGTGGGATCAAAAGTTATTAAAAGATCTTCGTCACGTCGAAGGGTGCGGTCGCTGCGGAAGGGTCAATTTGGATATCTCGCCAAAAAACACGAAATTATACTACAACTACTACAACTTTGGTGTAGATGATCCTATCTGCACCAAACTTGACATGATGGATAATAGTCCCGCCCTGAACACATCTACATCAAAAAATTCAGTAATTGTCATAGCGCCCCCTGCTGGCAACAGGAAATACCATGTTTTACACTTTGAGGTGCTGCTCTGACCACATTTACCATATTCAACTCAAATTTGGTCAGAAAGGCCTTAACATGTTGGCCATGCTATATTGTGAAGATCATAATGTCTCGTCAAACGGTTTCGCCGTGACGGAGTGGCGAAGGTTGACGTTTCGCCGAAACCCATGAAGTGGCTCTAACTTTGGTGTACTTGGTCGGATCTGCCTGAAACTTCACATGTACGTCACTGGTCTCGCCCTGAGCATATGATATTATTATATTCATAAGGGGCGTGGCTAAATGACATGGCCACGCCCTTTAAACACCAGCCCCCGTAGCACGTTTCACCGACATGCATGAAAATTGGTACACACATGTATCACACCCAGACGCACAAAAAAGCATCTTGGACCCATAGGCCACACCCAACAGGAAGTCAGCCATTTTGAATTTCATGGTCATTTTTGGCGTTTTCCACGTGTTGTATTTTAACGAACTCCTCCTACAGGAATAATCAGAACGGCTTCAAAATTGCTGTGCACCAACTAGACTAGTTTGTGATCAAAAGTTATTAACGGATTACGTAAACTCCAAACAACCTGACCTGGGCGTGGCGGCGAAGTTTGATGTCTCGCCATGAAAAATGAGATTGCTATAACTTTGGCATTAATAGTCCGAACGGTACCAAACTCCCCAGGATTCATAATAGTCCCGCCCTGAAGACGTCTACATGCAGAAATATTGAAATTTGCATAGCGCCCCCTGCTGGTGACAGAAAAAGCGATGTTTTAGACTTTGAGGTCCAGCTCTGAGCACGTTCAGCAAATCCAGCTCAAATTTGGTCAGAAAGGCCTCAACATGTTGGTAATGCTCCATGATGAAGAATTTTGACTGTCATCAAACGGCGTTCCATCCGGAGGGCGGCGAAGTCGACCCTTCGCCAAAATGCATAAAAATGGCCTTAACTTTGGTGTTTTTCATGATATCCACCTGAAACTTCATATGTGTGTCAACAGTCCAGCCCTGAATATGTGATATGAATTTCGTCAGTGGGCGTGGCCATATGGCTTGGCCACGCCCATTCATATGAATTACTTCCATAGGACGTCTCACCAATATGCACAAAAATTGGTACACATCTCCATCACCCCCAGACAAACAAAAAAGTCTCTTGGACCTCTAGGCTAAATTCAACAGGAAGTCGGCCATTTTGAATGTCATGGTCATTTTTGGTGTCGCGCACGCATCGTATTTTAACGAACTCCTCCTACAGAATTCATCAGAACGGCTTCAAAATTACCGATTACCATCTAGAACACTTCCTGATCAAAAGTTATTAAAAGGTCTCGCAGAATCTAAAGGGCACGCCAGTTGTGGGAGGTTGAATTTTGACGTCTCGCCATGAAACAGGAAGTGGCAATAACTTCACTGTACTTGGTCAGATCTGTGTGAAACTTCACAGGTATATTGACAGTCCAACCCAGAACATATGTTATGAATTTCGTTAATAGGCGTGGCTAAATGGATTGGCCACGCCCATTCACACAAATAACCACCATAGGACGTCTCACTGATATGCACGAAACTTGGTAGACACATGTATAACATCCACACGCACAAAAAAGCCTCTTGCACGGATAGGCCACACCCAACAGGAAGTCGGCCATTTTGAAATTTACAGTCATTTCTGGCATTTTCCACGTGTTGTATTTTAATGATCTCCTCCTCCAAAAATGAATCAATTAACTCCAAAACTGGTGTGTACCATCTACACAAGTGTGTGATCAAAACATATTAAGAGAATTGCTCAGCATGGAACGGTGTGGCTGTGACATGGCGTCGACACTTGATGTCTCACCATGAAACACGATATTGCTATAAGATGGGATCTAATGGTCGAATCTGCTCCAAACTTCACATGTATGATAATAGTCCTGGCATGAACACACCCACATGACGCTCAGGAGTCAGAGTCATAGCGCCACCCAGTGGAGACGGGAAGTCGCAACGCATTGGTTCCTACACGGTCCGAAGGGGGCGAACATTCAGCGCCTCGTCTGCCGGTCGACCTCTGGCGACACGGTGGCGGCCGCGCCAGGCCCCGAGTTGCGTGGGGTGCGAGGGCCCGTTCAACGCTGCTTGCAGCTTTAATTATGTTTTGTATTTTATTTTCAGATAACCCAGAGAGCTAAGAGCGAGTGGGGGTGTTAAGTGTTGTAATTTGATGGCGCCCTTACTCCCTGTATTATGGTAGACTGATGTACTGCACTGCTGTATTGTATAAGATTTACGGTACGTACTGGACATGACGTCACCACGCTCCCAGTGAGCGCCAGTTGTTCTGTGTTAGCTTCTGTGATGAGAGGACACCATGACCATCCACCTTTTTTGATTTTATATAATAATTCCATGATGTCACATTCCAACATGTTATTGCAAATGGATGACATAAAGATGAAATTACTTGTGATTAAGCACAGGATTTATTATTATTATTTTTTTTTTACTTTTAGACAGTACTGAACTGTAGAAGGAAAAATAATCGCGATTAATCTAGATTAATGGATTTTAAAATGTGAGATCAGTTAGTTGATTTTTTTAAAATCTATTGACAGTCATGACATATATATATAACATACACACAACATATAAATATAACATTTATAGGATGTGAAATTCCCAGAGTGGTGTATTCAGGGGCCTTCTTGTGCCCTGGTTACACAGTCATCACCTATGTCAGTTTGATATGAAATACAGTTAGTAAAAACCTGTCAAAATAACAGATTTTATGAGTACTCGTTTATTCATGTTAGGGGCCATGGGGGGCTGGAGCCAATCCCAGCTGACATTGGGTGAGAGGCAGGGTACGCCCTGAGCAGGTTGCCAGACCATCACAGAAACAGACAGCCATTCACACCAGTGTTGCCAGGTGTACGATAATTATCGTATTTGCACGATAATTTGGCCCTCTGTACGATGTACGATCAATAATCCTAAAAAAGGGCAAATGTACGATAATTTGACCATTTCATATTATTGTCTACGAAACTGTCTTAAACTGAGTTTTTTTGTGAACCCTGAAGGCATCTATTCCCATGTGACATGTTACCAGCCAATCGTGCTTTGCTGAGCGTGAGATACGAGTGACGTCCATACGTTGATTGGCTGAATGGTAAGCTGCGCCCGCCCCAGGAGACGCTCACGGACAGGAAGACGAGCGAAATTCAAAAACAAAACAACGTGAAGAACATGCAAAAGCAGGTGAAAGAGACGGAGAAGCAGGAGAAGGAGAAGGAAAAGGGGGAAAGGCAGGAGAAGGAGGAGAAGAAGAAGAGATAAACCAAAGCAAAATGAGTGCGGTTGAAGGGGTCAGTGAGGAGGGACGAGAGCCAAGGAAGAAAAGTAAGCAGCATCGCAGCTAGCAATTTTTAAGTTCGAATTTGTGTGCTCTGCACATTATTTTTGTTATAACCAGTAAGCACTTTGTAAGTTATGCAAAATAAATTTCACTAAGTAAAGCCAGATTACTCTTTATTTTCTTGTCAGTTATAATGAATACTGTGAAAAAAAGTGAGCCCGCTATGTCTATTCCCTAACAGTAGGTGGCCTCCAGGTCTCATAATTTAGCTCATTAGTTCCCACCTGTCATTTGTTTCTGGGGGACACATTAGTCTAACACAACTGTGAGCTGCCGTTAACCCACTCCATTCTGACGCAACAAAGCCGTGAGTGTCTGTGAGCGCTATTGAACACCAGAGTGACTATATTTGACTATGGCGCATCAGTGAGCTTGTTTTAGTTATGACGAGTGCACGATAATTTCCCTCAAAATATGATAATTTTGAGTCTCTGGTACGATAATCCTATATTTCCCACCTGGCAACACTGATTCACACTCATCAGACCGACGGGCAAGAGTCACCAATTAACCTGCATGTCTGTGAACTGTGGGAGGAAGCTGGAGCACCCGGAGGAAACACTGAAACTTCACACAGAAGGGCTACCCAGTCCTGGGTGTCGAATCCCCCCTCCCCTGATTCAAACCAGGAACATTCCACTGCACCACCATGCCACTGTTTATACATATAAGTGAGAAGTTAGAAGGCATAATGAGTTAAAAACAGGTTAGCTGTTCTTAGAGCATAAGAGACAGGTGGTGGATCCACTGCAAGGTTGGGGGAAAGGTTGTGGAGAAAAAGACACTGTGAAATGGACAAACTGATGATAGGGTTTTGGATAACGCTAATGATTTACACGTCAAAGCACTGGCCACATTTCTTTGCAGCCTTGTGTGGAAGCCAGGTAAGCTACAAAGAATAAAAAATGTTGGTTCACAGAAGATTCAGTGAAGGTCTGAAAAAAACAACGTCCTGCGAACTTTACGCAAACCGTTTTAAACCAACAATGAACGTACCCTTTATATGAAGAAAACTTTCTTAGATAATTGCAAGGGAATGTTCCCTGCAGGGCTCCAGTGAATTTTCCCCCTATTCCCCCAGGCAACATGCATAGAATGTTCCCCGAACCTAAAATTGTTAAATGGGTAGTTACTTTATAGTCTGATGTTAGCTTTTTACTTCTAGTGATTGCATCTATGTTTCAGAGTCATGAAATTGGTGTTCATTTGTCATGGTTATCTTGCTGAGCAAATTGTGTAACTATCATAATCTTGTGTTTGCCACAGGGCTTATATTCTGCAGTAATCCAAAAGGTTTTTTGACGAGGAAACCAGGGCGAAGGTAACTTCCATGTTAGCCCACAGAAATTTGTCATCCTGGAGCACTTTATGTTAGAAGAATTAGCATTTGAAGCACTAACACAGGGCTGCCAACTCTCACGCATTGGCCGTGAGACTCACGCATTTGATTGGCTTCACACGCTCTCACGCCACACCTCCGATTTCTCACGCTGAAATGCATATCAAGAGCCTTTTTATATGTTTAAGGTTAAAAACAGTTACCTGACAGCTGAGTTTATCTGTGATCTATCTGTTGAGCCTGAGAGAAGCCACTCATGATCGATTAGTTATGCTTGCAGAGACTGTGAGGGCGTTGAGCTTGCACAAAGCATATCGCGCAAAGATCCTCCACTAGTCTGATTCATTCCCATTAGAGTGCCTTCTAAACTGTTTTTAGCTGGCGTCATCATGCGCGTCATGGGCTCGCGCCCGCGATACCACGACAGTTCACGGCCAGGTCATTACATCATCCTGGACTGAGCGGCAAGAGAGGTGTCCGACCGTCAATGATTGATTTACTCCTTTGCAGCAGAGGCGATTTCTCTAAGACTGCAAGGGAAGCTCAGCTTCCCCTAAAATGTCAAAAATTAAATGGTCAAATATGTACGGCTGTGTTAACATTTCATTGACTACAGATGCGTAAGAACACGTTCATCTCGAAGACGAGTTCGTTCAGAATCAGCTACTTATCGATGTTGTTAACTTCACATACATTCCTGTAGCGCAGTTTTCTCATATGGTCTATGGCATTTGCCTGTAGAAGCTGAGCGTCCATGCACTTCAATGGGACTGCAGGGAACAGTTTTTTTCATTGCCTCAAAACTCGACGGTCATTGGATAAATGCCACGATTTTGTCCCGCCCCCGGACGCTCAGCGTCTCTGGGGGTGAATGGAGCTGTGGGCGGGCCTCAGCCGGGCTGGACGCTGAGCTTCCGCATGATGATTGGAGGATCAGTCGAAAGGCTGAATCCCGTTTTGATTGACAGCTATTTTGAGATTTGACAGCTCAGCAGTCCCATCGCGGATTTTGCAGGTGAAGCATAGCTGTCAAGTCTCCCGTTTTGGCCTGGAAACTACCGTATTTTACCCCTCTTTCCCGCCATCCTCCCATTTTAGTATTCTTCTGTAAATGTCCCGTATAATAATAAAAAAAAAAAACATTCCTCTGCCTCTCCAAACTGAACTCTGTCACTAGCCTCGCGAGAGCTGCCACCTGCAGTAGCCTGGGTGGCAGTTGTGGCGAGGTTAGTGCCGACAACGGGAACAAACCCGGAACAACAAAAGAGAGAGATGGATGGATGTGACGAAGGAGAAGGCATTCCTGCCAAAAAAAACCAAAGAAGTCCTGTAAATATCTCGCAAAAATGGGACAGCGAATTTACTTTCCTAAAGAGGAGCAGGATGGGCACATTATGAACTGAAAATATGTTAAAGCAATAAGCCCCGAGAAGCCGTGGGTTACAGTGATTTTACAACGGCTGAGGGGCGTTCAGGGCCCCTCAGCCGTTGTAAAATCACTGTAACTCACGGCTTCTCGGGGCTTATTGCTTTTATAAAACGGTTACCCTACATATAGCCCATAAAATAAATACACACAAAAAAGAATCATCAATTTATTGGTAATAATTCAACAATAAAACTGAGAACTATTTTATTCTTCCACCAAGCAAGATCGAGTGGACAGAATGGTTGCCAAGCAACACAGACGCTGCGGTCTACCAGTGGGTTACACTGATTTTACAACGGCATGGAACGCAGCTCAGCCAATCACATTTAAGGATGGGAAGCACCCGTTTTATAAACCATAAATAAATGTGCTTCATATACCCTTTGTGTTTTCATTTAGGCTGTATTATAACGTAGGAATGTTCACAGCATTTAAATGTCAACAAAGGTTGGCCTATCAGATTCTGATCACCTACTTGTAGTTAGTAAGCGGTTGACAAGTTGTTTTTAGATATCTTGTACACCTGTCTTAAAATGTAAGGGATACTGGAGCTTGGTTGGGGTGGTGGCACGGCTCGCAGCAAGCGCCGGAAAATTTCCCTTATTTTCAAATCCAAAACTTGACAGGTATGAGGTGAAGTTGAAAGACAAACTGAAACCCATTTGTTGGTATTTGCTAGGCGAAATTATTTGTTCATTTCCTACACTGTAAATAAAACACACTCATAGTATTTCCTTGTTTCAGTTTAACATAATTTCAACATTTCCTTGTTGGAGTTTAATATCGTTTTGGAAGGCAGAATTTACATATAAATAAATTGACAAATTTTATGATGTAAGCCGACAATGAGCTTCCCCTCTCTGAAAGACCAGCAGCCGCCACTGCTTTGCAGGTATGTATTTTTGAGTATTTATACCCTTAAACTTTAAATAACATTTTATGATTTGTTGTGTGCTGGGAAAACATTTTAAGGCATTTCGAGCGTTTCGTGAACGTTATTTTGAGGATTAAATGTTTAATTAGTATATTGCCGCACCAGCTAGCTTAATTTTGTCCTCTCAGCAAGCGGCACCGGATAGCACCTCCTATTTTGATATGTTGATCAGTCAGGGACGACAGTAAAACCTTTGAATAAAGATGGCAGGCCTGGAGCCCTGCTTCAAGTGGGAGCCCTCCCCAGCAATCATCAAGGCCTCAAAAAAGGCCACAAGCCAGTACAACAAGGAACACAGATCTTGAGCACAATGATCTCCTCTCTGTGGCTCTTTGTTAATGTTCATTTCTGTCTCCCATCACCTGAGGAGACAGAGTCATGGAGTTTGTGTGTGTGTGTAATGTATGTGTGGTGGAGTGTATTTCCCCCTTACATTATTATAAAGTGTTTGGTTTTTTTGCTGTATACTTGTGACTCCACTTCTGATGTTTTGACAATTTGAATGAGAATAATCATCTGTATTGTATTGTTTGATTAAACATGCACAAAATGAGCTATGCTGTGTCTTATGTCTTCCAGTCCTGTATGCGGCAAAATTTTGGTTTGCTCAACCAAATCTCACTCCAAGGTTTTTTGAAAAGTTGGCAGCCCTGCTAATAGGGAAAAGAAATGTCAAGGCGACACTGCACAATTGTTGGATGTCAAAAGTAAAGCTCAGGATTGATCGATACAAGCTGTCTGCGACCAAACCTCAAACTTAGAAGCGATATGTTTTGCCATATTCATGTTGTTTTACTGTTGCAGATTTGCCTATTAAAGGTAACAATAGCATCTTGTACTGCTAATGTTGCTAACTTCAATTGTAGGTCTACAAGCTGGATCAGTGTTGGAGTACTGAGAAAAAAATATGCATTATGCCTCATCTGAAGCCAGTGTCATCACAACAACAGTCATTTTAATGTGGCCAGCTGTTTTGCTTTTTGTGAAACTTGTAATCCAACTAGCTCATCTTTCTGTACTGCTAAGGGGAGGCCTCTCATAGCTGCTTAAGTTTTTGTGTAACATCAGAGGCCAGCTGTGTGTAAATTTGCACCAAGGATGATGCTATAAATCATAGACACACTAGTGTTATTGGAATATTACTGTCACACTATAGCAGCGCTGTTGCATTTCCAATGTATCATATTGTAAATACTGAAATACTGTCAGCGGTAGATCTCCCCGGTCACAGTCAGGTATTCTTGCTCTGCATTATAAACAACACTGAGTCTCACTATGTTGCCTCATGCTCCTGGTTTTAAAAACTTTTGGTCTGTCACAACACAAGCTACACTATGAGTCAAATCTTCACTATCAGGATTTAAATTTAGTATAGGCTACTAGCACACTTTACATTTCAAGTCTGACATAGACAGGGTGTCAGCACCCCATAAAACCCTTTAGCCAAACACCTCAAGAAAACAGAGATCTTTTCAGAGAGAGCTGGAGAAGATAACAATAGTGACCCTAGGAAGAAGCTCCCAGCAAAGAATAAGCCCTGCCACCATTTGGGAAAATATGAGAGGTGGAAGAATAACAGGTCTCTGAGTTAAGATCAGTAGTAATCTCTGCTGGAGCTGTTCTCCTATTGGCTACAGTGGTATGGTTTCTTCTGTTAACAAATAAGACATGTGTTAACATAATCAGCAACATTATAACAACACATTTTCATGGAAGGCATTATGTTTTTGTAAGTTTGATCTCACTTTACATCATGCTCACTTCAACTTTTTAAATTCGAAAATGAAACAGATTTCCTGTGTTCTTTTACCCCCACAGTGTCCCTGCATTAACAGCCATGCATAAACAATACAACACAAGAGTGACACTCTGGTCTGGATGTGATACAGGAATGGTAACAGCAGACATGATGTTCTTGAACGAAATCATATATAATAATAGAGCTGATGCAGCCGTGGAAAACCAGTAGCTTTAAAGTGGCCTTAGATACATCTGTGGCACATTATGTCACAGTAGGTAGGGACATGTCCCTACCAATATTTTGGGAGGACAGAATTTTCCTGGCCAATACTTGAGCGAACTCATTCAAATTTTTCACATTTTTACAGTTCTGTGCACAAAAATATAGGATAAATCACTACTGGTATTGGTTAAGTAAAGGAAAAGTGCATTATATTTTTTCAGTGCGGAATGATCACGTTATATGCCTGAGTAAAGGTATTTTCAATTAGTTTCTGTTTTCCACCTCCCATAAGATGCACATGCACAGGTAAAAAAATTGTAGGGGCAAAAAGAAAGAACTGCTGGCTATGGCCCATTTGATGTTGGAACAGTCCATCTGATTTCAATACACTACCTATACTGTAAGGCAGGTGCAATGGTACTGCCCACATCACCTCTCCCTACCTTTGAAGTGGATTTCATCATGTAGCCTCAGGGATGGTGTTTCTCTATAGGCCAACGTGGAAGTTAGAGCTGCTATGGTTCCCTCATCAAAAAGTCTATGGGATTTTCCCACTGGATTTTGGATTATTGCACAAAAGGAGTTCTGTGGTAAACACACATTTATGATACTTACAAGTTTTGTTCAGCAAGATAATTTTCACGGATGAACACCACTTTTATTAAGTTTGAAGCCTAAACGCAGTCACCAGAAGTAAAAAACTAACAATAGGCTGTAAACAAACTACACTACAGTCACATGACTTAAGGTCACCACCACAACAAGGTTGTAAAACCATACTTGGCGTGTTGATGTTCTGTAGTCTCATTTAGCCACCTGTTAGCAACTCTCTTATTTAAGACACATGAAAGCTTCAAAACTCAGAGTGGGGTGTTTGTTCACTAATGTATTTTATGTTGTAGAACAAAACGTGAATGTCGTGTTAACCACAGACTCTAACCAAAAACCCATTCAAATAACCCACTGACTTTGAGATGAGGGAAGCGGGACTCCGGGACCCCATCCCAACTAAGCTTCTTAAGGAAGTCTCACCTTTAGTTAACACTTACATATTAGACTTGATCAATATATCTTTATTAACAGGCTATGTACCACAGTCTTTTAAGGTAGCTGTAATTAAACCTCTTCTAAAAAAGCCCACCCTGGATCCAGAGGTGTTAGCCAACTATAGACCCATATCTAATCTTTCCTTTCTTTCAAAGATCCTTGAGAAAGTAGTCGCAAACCAGCTGTGTGACTTTCTCCATGACAATAATTTATTTAAGGAATTTCAGTCAGGATTTAGAGTGCATCATAAAACTGAGATAGCACTAGTAAAAATCCCAAATGATCTTCTGATTGCTCCTGACAAAGGACTTGTCTCTGTACTTGTTTTATTAGATCTTAGTGCCACTTTTGAAACAATTGACCATCAAATTCTGCTACACTGGACTAGACTGGAACATTTAATTAGCCTAAAAGGCTCTGCACTAAGCTGGTTGAAATCTTATTTATTCGATCATTTTCAGTTCGTTCACGTTCATGATGAATCATCTTTACATACTAAAGTTTGTTTTGGAGTTCCACAAGGTTCTGTGCTCAGACCAGTTCTATTCACTTTGTATATGCTTCCCTTAGGTAACATCATAAGAAATCACTCTGTAAATTTCCATTGTTATGCAGATGATACACAATTATATATATGTCAATAAAGCCAGAAGAAATGGATCAATTAACGAATCATCAAACATGCATATAAGACATAAAAACTTGGATGAGCTCCAATTTCCTGATGTTAAATTCAGACAAAACTAAAGTTATTGTTCTCGCCCCCAAACACCTCAGAAACTCTTTAACCGATGATATAGTTTCTCTGGATGGCATTGTTCTGGCCTCGAGCACTACCATAAGAAACCTCAGAGTAATATTTGATCAAAATTTGTATTTTAACTCCCATGTAAAACAAACTTCATAGACTGCGTTCTTTCATCTGTGTAATATTCCAAAAATTAGGCCTATCCTGTCCCAAAAAATTGGTCCACTCTTTTGTTACCTCTAGGCTGGATTACTGTAATTCCCTATTATCAGGTTGGTCTAATAAATCTGTAAAAACTCTCCAGCTGATCCAGAACACGGCGGCACGTGTACTGACAGGAACTAAGAAACAAGATCATATTTCTCTTGTTTTAGCTTCTCTGCACTGGCTCCCTGTGAAATCCAGAATTGAATTTTAAATCCTTCTCCTAACTTACAAAGCTCTAAATGGTCAGGCTCCATCATATCTTAGAGAGCTCATAGTGCCCTATTAACCCACCGGAATACTGCACTCTGAGAATGCAGGGTTACTCGTGCACGTGGTTGCAAATTTATTATGTTGATCTGTTCTGTACGACATCTATTGCACGTCTGTCTGTCCTGGAAGAGGGATCCCTCCTCAGTTACTCTTCCTGAGGTTTCTACCTTTTTTTCCCCATTAAAGGGTTTTTTGGGGAGTTTTTGGGTTTGAATGCCCAAAGTTTCTACAAATAGGTAGAGAAGTACTGATATTCTCATGTAGTTGTCACTCTCATGTAGCTGTAAGGTGTCAGTGTATAGTATCTAGGAATTAGTCCTTTGGTAAATTTTCATTTCATCTGTAATAAACTTTGCTATTTTTATGTTTAAAAAGGAAAAATGTCTGTGAGACAATGAAATATTTGATGGATATCAGGTCCTTGTCTCAATACAGACCAAAAAAACAAACAAAAAAATGATAACAAGAATTTTGCCAAACTAAAACCTTTTTAGTTATTATTAGATGAGTAAATGTAATATCTGTTTGCTAACATGTGACCTATGTTAACATTTCTATTTTTTTGAACAGCAATTTAATCTACTAATTTAGTGTCATAGATAAGACAACCCCTTTGCAGCACTGGTTATTTCAAAACCAATCACACAAACCACATAGTGGATACTTTCTATAAAACATAAAATATTCACTTTGTGATCAGAGATATATGACAGAAATTTTCTCTATTTCATCTGACAAAACCGGCCTATATACAAGAAGCACATCAAAAGTCCAACTTTTACGGCTGAGGCGTTATCCAAAGAACTACAACTTTCAGCTGTTTAACAGAGAGGAGTCTATTTTTCCAGCCCTCAATGTCCCACAACTACATGTGTACCCATCTTAATGGTGTGAAGCCACAATGACAACCTGGTAACACTATATTGTAACATATTGTACCAAACTATACTGTAATTTACTGTACCGCACTCTACTGTACAGTATATTGTACTTAACCATACCATTCTGCAGGGGCGATTCTAGGGTTAGAGCTTTAGGGGTGCTGAGCACCCAATGAGCCCCACCACAACCCACAACTCCACCCTTTTTTCACACAAAACCAAAAAAGCGTTTATTGAAAAATAATTTTGGATAATCATTATGACATTTATGAGAGAAGAGCATCATCTTTTGGGAAAAAACTGACTGGAAAGACGTGCAAGTCTTTGAAAATTTCAATGAAAACTTTAATGCCACAAAGCCATCACATACTGTATATATGCACAACACAATATATGTGTTTGTTACATTTTCTGTAGATTATTTACAAATGGCCATCTCTAACCTACTTGCACATCTGTCTGAACTTTTATACACCAATGTAAGTCATCAATAATTAATAATAAAACAAGCTTCACATCAAGAGCAAAAAAGGTAAAACCAAAAAGTCTCCCAAATCCAGATTATTTACCCAGGTCTTGAAAATATTTAGAAATTATAGATATAAAAAGAAATCTTTGAAAGTACTTCCCCTGAATTCCCATTTGGCTCTACCATGTATGCAGGTAATGCACTCTACTTTGGGAGAGTTAATCTGTGTCGCCGCACTTTGAGGGTGGCAAACCTGTCAATGACCCTTTGGTGTTCAATTACTTCAACCAACTCCTTCTCAATAGACAACACAGCTAGGTGCTGGAGTCTGCTTTGGCCTGTGGTCCTCCTGAGCCATGTATGGAGCCGGCGCAAGGCACTAAAAGATCACTCGCATGCACAGCTGCTAACAGGTATTGTCAATGCAAACTGAATAACAGCTTTCAGTGAAGGGAACATTTCAGAATCTAGGAGTTTGTACACTGCTAGCATGTCCTGAGCTGCACCAGCCTCAATCTTGCGCTTCAGAAAGTTTTTTGCAACCATCACTTCTTCTGGCCTGAGTTCAATATGGTAATGCAGAGCCAGTGCTGTCAGGTGAGGCTCAGACAAGAAGTGGCTTGAGGTTGGATTGCATGCCTGAATTCCATTGAGCACCTCCTCATTAACACCAGAGAAACGCCTCTCAAGCTCACAGATCATTCTGTCCAGACAGGGAAACAAAAGTTTCCTCTTGAGATCTTCACACTCCGAAGAGCCACAGGTTTCACTACCTGCCCCACAAGTTGACTCAACAAGAAATTCATCCATTCTCTTTGTTTTGCGCCTCTGTCCTGGGGATGATTCTGAGACTGCTATCTGGTTTGCCTCACACATAGCTTTTGTTCTGGAGTAAAGATCTGCAGCAGTGGTATCACTGCGTTTCTGCTTCATGGTGTCAGTCACAGCATTTTTGTATGTCACTGCTTGGGCAATGTCAATGCTTTCTTTCTGTAGGTACCTGTGTAAGCCTGCTGTTACAGACAGGAGAGTGTGGAAGACCATCAGCAAATACACTGAGGAGAATTTACTGAGTTTTGCCCTCAATCCAACTGCTGTAGGTGTCTTGATTGTGGCAAGACACTCAATGATAGCAGGGAAATTATCAATCACTGCAGTCACTGAATGAAGCTGGCAGGCCCAGCGTGTTGTTGACAACTGCACAAGTTCTTTTGGCTGCAACCCTAACTTCTTTTGAGTGTCTACAAACTTATGGTGGTTTACAAGGGAGACACTAAAGAAAGAATGGAGACTTTCCAGTATGTTGAAGAATTCTGTGGCTTCAGGGACAGCTTTGCATGTGTGGCATAAAACAAGATTTAGCTCATTTGCATAGCAATGCACATAAATTGCCTCAGGGTGCTTTTTTTTTTTTAAATGGGCTTGTACACCCCCAACATCCCCACTCATGACAGCTGCCCCATCGTAGGTCTGTGCCACACATTTCAACACAATTCCCTTCTTTACCAACTGATTTTCAATTGCAGCTGTTATTGAAGTAGCGTCAAACTGTGACACCTCTGTAAGGGCTAGGAACCTTTTCTTTGAGGGCAACCTCTGCAGACACATAACACAGAGTGCCAACTGTTCTGTTTTTCCATCCCTGGCCTCATCAGCCATAATGGCATACATTTTTGATCCCTTTATCTCACTGATGATATTTTCTGTTACTTCTTGTGAACAGCACTCTATCATCTCATTTTGGCTATCAGATGAGAGATAAGTGGTGTTTGAAGGAGCTGTGTATCTCTGCAAGAAGGGATCAAATTTTGTCAAAAGTGACATGCACTCGAGGAAATTGCCTTTGTTGTGACTCTCATCTCGTTCATCATGGCCTCTGAATGCTATGCCTTGCTTCCCCAAAAAGCAGGTTACTGCCACAATACGCTCAAGGTACTCCCTCCTTTCACTAATTTCAGTGGCACTCGCTGCCTCTATCTGCTCAATAACATTGCCTTTTGACAGGCTTGCTCTGTAGCTGCTCCAACACAACATACTGTCCTTATGTGACTGTGTTGTTTCATGTTTTTGAAACTTGCTAAGTGCCTTTTGCCAGTTATTTATCCCATCATTAACCAGTGCATCCTTTCTGAGATTTTTGCCAAATACCCTACAAGGAAAGCAGAAAGCAGCATTTTGTCTTGCTGAGTATTCCAGCCACTTGAAAATTCGGAACCACTGTTCCTGGAAGGCTCTTTTCTGTGTGCCAAACTGAGTAGGGGGGTACTGAGGCAACTTTAGTTGTTTGGGCCCAGTGTCCTTATCGTCTAAATCTGTAGCGATCTCTTCTGTCCCTGCTGTTTTTGTTTGGTGGTCTGCATGCTGCACTCCTGTCTCTTCATTTCTTTCACTAGCCTCTTCTCCTAAGGACTCTCCCTGTTCTTCTCCTCTTCCTTTAATATAAAAAGATGCAGTGTACAGTAATACGTTACACAAAGTAAATGTAATAAAGACTACTTAAGTTAGTATAGGAGTATGAGTAGTTCACGTTTTGCTTGCCACTATTCACTGTATGTCAATTTATTGTTGTTGTATTCTCACCTGGTTCTCCCTGCGTGCTCTCCCTTTCTCCTTCTCCTTCTCCTTCTTTCTCCCTTTCTCCTGGCACTGACAATCATACACAAATATATTGTGGACAGGACAGTTGAGGTCTGTGTCACGTCCAGTGGTGGAAAGAGTACTGAAAATCTGTACTCAAGTACAAGTACTGTTACATTGCTAAAATATTACTCAGTTACAAGTAAAAGTACTGGTGTTTGAAAAATACTTAAGTAGAAGTACAGAGTATTCATCAAAAAAACTACTCAGAGTATTAGTTACTTTTAACCGGTGATTTCACTGTCACCTCTCCAGGCTAGGGCTCTAAAATTTTGTGTATTTTGCTTTGCCAATAGTTAGAACGCTATCAATTAATCATTAATAACTGATAAGATACAAAACAAGTCTTTTTTCCCTCATTTTGATTAGTTGTTTTTTTTTGTCTTTTTTTCCTCATTTTTAGCTTTTATTTCCCTGTTCAGCAAATGTCTCAGGCAGACAAAAAATAAAATTAGATGAGGTGCAGTTGCTGCCATGACTATTGATTAAATATTCAGGAATACATTTTTAACTGGTTAAATTCTTAACACAAAATTATGTTTTGTCCTGGGTTTCATCGGCTTGTTTGCTATCAGATCACCTTACTGGCTATAAAAATGCAGATAAAACGTCTGGATATTAATGAAAATTGTACTCAGTACTCAACTATGATTTTAAAAGTAACTAAGTAGATTACATGGCATAATGAATACTTAAGTACAAGTAAAAGTACGGACGTGAAAATCTAAAAGTACAAGTACCCCAAAAAACTACTTAATTACAGTAATTTGAGTATTTGTAATTAATTACTTCCACAGCTGGTCATGTCACAAAAATGTTATGGAGACCATTTTCAGGTTATGATCAAAAGGGACACAAGCGTGCCATTTTAAATATCTTTATTATTATTATTATCATTATTATTAGGCTTACAAACACTTTTTTTTTTAAATCACAAATCCTTCCACAAGAGAAGCTGTATATTCTCCATTGTGGGTTTGAAATAAGAAATAATAATACATAAAAGCAGGGGACTATAAGAAACATGGTTTATTAGGCCTATTTGTTTAAGTCATTATGGACTGTCCCTAGTCTCTTACCTGGATCTGTCTTTTTTCTTTTAAAGAAATGTCTTATGTCCATTGGTCACTGGTAGGCACACACACACACACACACATACACTGAGAGAGAGAGAGAGAGAGAGAGACAAATGCAAGGCGTTATCTTTCACACATCTCATACCATGCCCATCACATACCGGTGTGTTATAAATAGCTGTGTGTATATGTGTGTGTGTGTGTGTTGTGATTATTATTGTTGTAAGGCCTGTTCAGGTTAAACCCTTGATTTAAATTAAAAATGAATAAATACAGCAAAAGAAAAACATGTATTAACTTTTTTTTTTTTGTCTAGTTTGATAGTCAGACACACACAACTGAGAACTAAAATAAATCTAGGAATAAATAAAAACTGCCTGTGTGCAGCAGCCACACTTAATGTTTTCGCACAGACTGGTGGTATACAGTGATATATCATTTAGTTTTTCAGCTCGTACACACGTTTGTTTTCACTCTGGTCCAAACGCCGCAGCACTGGCAAAGCTTCGTGTCTCCATGACGACTGACCGGAAAAAGACGCCCGTAGCATTTTGGGTCATTCTATGAAACGGGTGCCATTTCCACTTTACAATTTTCAAAAATTTAATCAAGAGCAAACTGGTTTTTTTTCAATCCACAACATGAATGATCTGTTAATCCTCCAAAAAAGCATATTTTCCCACCTCAGGCATAAACCACTTTTTAATATTATCCTTTTTTTTTCAGGCATCGGAGACATTCTTGTACCACCCCGTCACGGACAATATGTACACCATTCGAATAGTAATACATGAAATAAATTGTAAAAGATATGTTTTTCAACTCCTAAAATGTCCTTTTTTTGGAAAACATCAATAGAAAGTATGTAATTTAATGAGTTTCTTTCATTTTTAGATTCTTAATCATGAAATATGAATTTTACCTGTCATTGGCCTCACTGTTTGTGCAAAAAGTACTAATTAATTTCAAATTTCAAATAAAAACTACATTAATTTGATTAGTCCACAAAAGAAGAACATTATTAAACATTAATTTATAGAGAATGTCATTCCTTTCCTATAATTTTTAAAACAAAATCACTCTGTGACGGGGTGGTAACTGATGTGACAGGGTGGTTCACTGTGACGGGGTGGTATGGGCCCAGCCTTCATCTAACATGAGAACATTTTGTTAACTAATTTCAAACACTTGAACTCTCTGCACCTTGCCCCAATGAGTTACACATCTATATACTTAATATCCAGTAATTGCTTATATTATGGTCACAGTCATAGTCACTCTGGTAGGCTATAAGTAGATGTTACATCAGTTGCACTGACAGGACTGCTAGATGCCTGATTAGAAGATTAACAGACTGCTTTTATAATGTGAATTTCATACACTGGTAGAGATTACCAGAATGCTCACTACTGACTATTATTGTCACCGTCAGCTTGTTGAACCCTAAACTCTTTAACTGGAAAAAAAAGGAACTGATTAGAATTTGATAAGTCCCTGCAAGACTAATCTGAGTACCCAGAAGCCTTCGCTCACAGCCAACATGGCTGACGAGAAAAGCTGAGTGAGTGGGTGAGTGAGTGAGTGAGTGAGTGAGTGAGTGAGTGAGTGAGTGAGTGAGTGGGTGAGTGAGTGGGTGGGTAAGTGAGTGGGTGAGTGAGTGAGTGGGTGGGTGAGTAGGTGAGTGAGTGAGTGGGTGAGTGAGTGGGTGAGTGAGTGAGTGAGTGGGTGAGTGAGTGGGTGGGTGAGTGGGTGAGTGAGTGGGTGAGTGGGTGAGTGAGTGGGTGAGTGAGTGAGTGAGTGAGTGAGTGAGTGAGTGAGTGAGTGAGTGAGTGGGTGAGTGAGTGAGTGCGTGAGTGAGTGGGAGAGTGAGTGGGTGGGTGGGTGAGTGAGTGGGTGGGTGAGTGGGTGAGTGAGTGAGTGAGTGGGTGAGTGGGTGAGTAGGTGAGTGGGTGAGTGAGTGAGTGAGTGAGTGAGTGAGTGAGTGAGTGGGTGAGTGAGTGAGTGGGTGAGTGAGTGGGTGGGTGAGTGAGTGAGTGAGTGAGTGAGTGAGTGAGTGGGAGAGTGAGTGGGTGGGTGAGTGAGTGAGTGAGTGAGTGAGTGAGTGAGTGAGTGAGTGGGTGAGTGAGTGGGTGAGTGGGTGAGTGAGTGAGTGGGTGACAGAACACACATTCTAACTATACGCTCCAGTTCAACCACCCCGTCACATCCCTTACCACCCCGTCACAATAAAACATGTGACGGGGTGGTATGTGACGGGGTGGTAAATTTAATCTTAAAATGGCCGCAGCTCTTTATGTGGTCAAGCTATAGGACCTAGCATACATGCATTCAATTTAAAATATGATTTTCTTTACATTAATAATGTAAAAATGTTGATAAAAATCAGTTTTCCCTATCTATTTTGCGTGACAGAGTGGTTGGGTTGAGCTTGACGGACCCGATCTAACATGAAAAAGCAAGAAATAAACAATATAAAAGAATATCAAAACTTGCCTGTTTCTTGTCCTGCCTGCTCCAAAGGCCCAAATGATGTCACTTCCTGTTTGTGATGTCATTTAAAGCAACAGTACAGTATGGTACAGTACAAAACAAGTAAGCGTGACGGGGTGGTATGTCAAACTGAGGGACGCAGACAAATCACAACATTTTAACAAAAAATAATGTTTTTATTTTTAATAAATATATTTTATGTAAACAAGGACACTCATATAATCCTGAAAATAATATTTTTTTGGTAAAAAATATAACATTATTTGGTGATATTTTACATGCAAAGATTATGTTAGTCAATATGGACATATGGAAATGACCATGTACTAAGAAATAGTATGTTACTCTTTAAGAAAAGTATTTTTTTCATATATCATGCTAATAAGAACACTTTAATTAATAGCTGTACACTTTGGAAACACACTTGGCACATGTTTTGTGCCTTATGCATCTCAGCAAACGTTGTGAACCCAAATGGCACCCGTTTCGTAGAATGACCCTTTTAACTGTTACATGACTCCCGATTCTTAAAATTAGTAAAGTAATGCTAAACTTTAAAAACCGAGACACACATATGCAGTACACGGGTAGGCTAGTTATTTGGTTATTTGTAGCGGCTCTTTTTGTTTCGGGTCGCTGCAGTTCGACTGTAGCCGTGCTAACAGCACCAACAGAGCTAATGCAGCTAACGGTGCTAACTGAGCTAACGCTAACTGGTAAACGGTGCCTGAACTCTAGTAACGTTACTCGCCGATTTGGTATCCGAATCTGAACAACTCTAAAAGGAAACAAGAGTGAGACAGCTTTGGAACAACTTACTTCATTCACAACAACACTAAGCGGATTCTCAGAGTGTGTCTGTATCGTGCTGGACGACGGGCTGTGGTCCTGCAGAGCGGTAACTGCAGGTAACTTTGAAGAGAGGTAACGTTAGTGAGAAGAGGATGATACCATTAGGCGGGGGTGTTTTCATTTTCATTCTTAAAATATAGATTTAAACCACAAACTATGGATTAAGTTTTGGACATTATCTAAACCTGTCAAATGTGAACTTAATTTTTAGAATAACAACATTTCTTACTCCAGGTTTTTGGGGTGCTGAATTTCAATTTAGGGGTGCTGAAGCACCCCTAAAAAAGGGCTAGCCTCGCCCATGCCGTTCTGTACTGTACCACATGGTACTGTTCTGTGCCATATGATACTCTACCATACTGTACTCTACCATACTATGCTGTACTGTACTGTACCATACCATACTGTACTGTATTGTGCCATACTATACAGAGCCATACTATACTCTACCATACTGTACTCTCCCGTACCATACTGTACTGTACCATACTGTACTGTGCCATACTATACCATACTGTACTCTACAGTACCATACTGTACTGTAATGCACTGTACAATATCATACTCTACTGTGCTGTACCATACTGTACTGTACCATACTGTACTGAACCATACTGTACTGTACCATACTGTACTGTACCAAACTGTACCATACTGTATTGTACCAAACTGTACCATACTGTATTGTACTGTACAAGGGCAGAAATTCCATTTCATTGTTGGGTGGGACAATAAACAGAAATATTTCTCAAGAGCAATATTTGGGGGGGATCTACAAAGTTGCAGTCAAATTTACTGTTGTAACACATGGAACCGGCGTGGTCAAATGTATTTAATAATTATATTAAAAGTAATAATAATGTGTAGAACAGCATCCCTTATCAATACAGTAGCCCCTAGAGATTACAGTGTTCCTCAGGGCTGTGTGCTGAGTCCAGTCTTGTACACACTGTACACTTATGACTGTGTCGCTACTCACGGCTCCAACACCCTCATCAAATTTGCGGATGATACAACCGTTGTGGGGCTCATCAGCAACGGTTTTGAGACATCATACAGGGAGGAGGTCCAAGCACTGGCGGCCTGGTGCAGTGACAACCACCTCAACCTCAACAACAAGAAGACAAAAGAAGTCATTATTGACTTCCGGAAGTCAAGGACCACACTGCACTCAGGCCTGAGCATCAATGGGGAGGAAGTGGAACGGGTCACCAGTTTTAAGTTTCTTGGCATGCACATCTCGGAGGACCTGGGCTGGACTGTGAACACCACCCACATCATCAAAAAGGCCCAGCAGCATCTCTTCTTTCTGAGAACACTGAGGAGGAACAAACTCCCTCCACCTCTGCTGAGAAACTTCTACCACTGCACAATAGAGAGTGTCCTCACCTATGGCTGTACGGTGTGGTACACCAGCTGCACTGCATCTGAAAAGAAACAACTGCAGCGGGTCATCAAGACGGCTGAGTGGATCATCGGCTCCCCACTTCCACGCCTAGAGGAGAGTAAATTCCAGCCGTCTCCTCCGACGGGCCACAAAGATTCTGGATGACCCCGCCCACCCAGGACACTCTCTATTCACCAGCCTTCCCTCTGGCAGACTCAGAGTCATGAGAGCCCGCACCAACAGACTGAAACACAGCTTCTTCCCCATGGCTGTGAAGAGACTGCTACAAGAACCATGACCCCCCCCAGTTTATTTTATGACAAGGACATTGTAGCTGCTATAAGAGAGCACCATACGAAATTTCACTGTATTTATTACAGTGACAATAAAGCTTCTTCTTCTTCTATATAAAGGTTTTTAAAATGTTCAACCTGCATTACCACAAATGACTAGTAAGTGGCAATGTACATCAAATATGGGTGTCGTTTTTCTTATTACGAAGACTGAAAATCACAATGAAGATAGTTTCAGTTTAAATTTATCTTGTCATCATATATTTATGTGGTCATTCAATAAGTGTCACTCATTTTATCTCTGCTACAATGCTTCACAAGAACATAAATCTCTAAATAGTTTATAAGCAGAATTAGTCCTTCAATGAACCCCACAAAATCATACAAAAATATTTTACACAAAATGTGTTCATTGTGGCTTTTCTCAAAACAAGTTGAGTAATTATGCCTCTGAATGTAGGACAACTTAAATATGCACAATACTATGTACACTGGAATTATAAGTTGTAAGTGTACACAAAGGATTAAATAAATATAAAGTTACCTGTACAGAAACTACAGTGCCTTGCAAAAGTATTCATACCCCTTGAACTTTTCCACATTTTGTCACGTTACGACCACAAACATAAATATATTTTATTGGAATTTTATGTGATAGCCCAACACAAAGTGGCACACAATTGTGAAGTACAAAGAAAATTATACATGATTTTAGATTTTTTTTACAAATAAAAAACTTAAAAGTGCAGTGTGCAAAAGTATTCGGCCCCCTGAGTCAATACTTTGTGGAACCACCTTTTGCTGCAATTACAGCTGCAAGTCTTTTGGGGTATGTCTCTTCCAGCTTTGCACATCTAGAGACTGAAATTTTTGCCCATTCTTCTTTGCAAAACAGCTCAAGCTCAGTCAGATTAGATGAAGAGCGTTTGTGAACAGCAGTTTTCAGATCTTGCCACAGATTCTAGATTGGATTTAGGTCTGGACTTTGACTGGGCCATTCTAACACATGAATATGTTTTGTTTTAAACCATTCCATTGTAGCCCTGGCTTTATGTTCAGGGTCGTTGTCCTGCCGTAAGGTGAACCTCCGCCCCAGTCTCAAGTCTTTTGCAGACTCCAACAGGTTTTCTTCCAAGATTGCCCTGTATTTGGCTCCATCTATCTTCCCGTCAACTCTGACCATCTTCCCTGTCCCTGCTGAAGGGAAGCACCCCCAGAGCATGATGCTGCCACCACCATGTTTGACAATGGGGATGGTGTGTTCAGAGTGATGTGCAGTGTTAGTTTTCTGCCACACATAGCGCATTTAGGCCAAAAAGTTCAATTTTGGTCTCATCTGACCAAAACACCTTCTTCCACATGTTTGCTGTGTCCCCCACATGGCTTCTGGCAAACTGCAAACGGGACTTCTTATGGTTTTCTTTTAACAATGGCTTTCTTCTTGCCACTCTTCCATAAAGGCCAGATTTGTGCAGTGCACGCCCTATAGTTGTCCTGTGGACAAATTCCCCCACCTGAGCTGTGGATCTCTGCAGTTCATCCAGAGTCACCATGGGCCTCTTTGATGCATCTCTGATCAGCGCTCTCCTTGTTCGGCCTGTAAGTTCAGGTGGACAGCCGTGTCTTTGTAGGTTTGCAGTTGTGCCATATTCTTTCCATTCTGGATGATGGATTGAACAGTGCTCCGTGAGATGTTCATAGCTTCGGAAGTCTTTTTATGGCCTAACCCTGCTTTAAAGTTCTCCACAACTTTATCCCTGACCTGTCTGGTGTGTTCCTTGGACTTCATGATGCTGTTTGCTCCCCAATATTCTCTTAACAAACCTCTGAGGCCGTCACAGAACAGTTGTATTTGTACTGAGATTAGATTACACACAGGTGGACTCTATTTAGTCATTAGGTCAACATTCAATCATTCAGCCATCATCAGGCAACTTCTGAAGGCAATTGGTTGCACTCACAGAAAAGGGGGCTGAATACTTTTGCACACCGCACTTTTCAGTTTTTTATTTGTAAAAAAAAAATTAAATCATGTATAATTTTCTTTGTACTTCACAATTGTGTGCCACTTTGTGTTGGTCTTTCACATAAAATTCCAATAAAATATATTTATGTTTGTGGTCGTAACATGACAAAATGCAAGCTAATAATGCTCTCTGGTTATCATATAAATACAAGTGTACATTCCTTCTCGGACAACTTTCACATGCCAATTTTACCTCACTATGTATGGCAGGGTTTTCATGCTTGTCCTATATCAAACAAGCACATAGTACCTAAATATCTCATTCAAGGCCATTTTGCACACGTTCCTCAAGTTTATACTGTTCATTGCTTAGGCCCACTGGGTCGATGGGAAATAAGTTGTGGTTTAAACTGCACATAGTGTGAATCAACCAGGATTCACTGGAGGTAAAGGACTTTTTTAAATTAAAGATCAGACTTCAAATTCAATTTGTTGTGCTCAAAGTATTTACAGGTGCGAAATAATAGGGCAATGTAATGCTGCACACAGTGCAGACACAAAATAGAAGACGATTAAAAAAATGGAAAAACAGCCTAGCTCTCAAGCTGTTACAGGTAGGAGGAAAAGGGGTTGTGCTTGGGTTGGTCCTCTGTGTGGAAGCTAGGGAAGGGAGGCGGAGGAGAATGGCAGTAGCGCATTGTCGCAGGTGGACGATAGTGGTGAGGGATCAAGTGCTGTGGTGCAGGAACTGGCAGTCGGTTGATCAAGTCCCACATGAGGGTTGCCTGTTCTTGGAACATGCCTGCCAGCATACGGAACTGTTCAGCCTGCTCCTGTTGGTCTTCCTCACATACCGCTCTCTCTGCCTCTTGTGCCTCTCATTGCAGCTCAGCTTCACGAGCCACCTGTTGTTCAAGGCGAATCCACTCTCTCTCGTTATCCTTACGGTCCATGGCCTCCATCGAGTCTGCGCTTTCGTTGCTTTTCGCCGCTTTGCCGGTGGTGGCACTCGATCTAAGAACAACAATACCCAGTTAAATCAGATGCTACACTGGCGAGCACAACTTACAAGCATCTCCCTCCCTCATAAACACAATGCTTCCGTCTATGGTAGTGTTGGCTTGTTCTTATGCCTATGGCTTAACATATTAGCATCAGACTAATGAAAATAGACTGTAGACTATACAAACACGTTATTCATGACATGCAGCTCTCCCACTCACACATGCACGCACGCACGCACGCCAAAAACATCAAATAGCAATGAGCCTGTCTCACAAACACATTCTCGTATTTTTCGCATGGGGCTAATGAAAATAAACATGGCCAAAACAAACACTAGCCAAATTATCACACCAGTTCTCTCGCACACGATGAAAATAAAGGCCAGGGGCTTACTTGCTTGCTTTCTGTGCCATTTTTCGCCATTCTGGCTGTCGGCCTCCTCGTTGCTTCTCTCGGTAGATGTTGGGGAGGCAGGAGCAGGTGTCGCGTCCAAGCTGCCCTGAATGGACACTGGGTTTGCCGAGTGGCTCGAGCCCCAAATGCTCTGACACAAATCGAAATACGGCCAGTCAAGCCATCCCCTGCCGCTCCTGCTGTTGTGGTCTTTCACTTCGTGAAACTTTTTCTTCACATTCTTTAACTTACAAATGACTTGCTCCTTGCTCCGAGGGAAGGCGCGGCTGGTCAGTTCTGCAATTCTCTCATAAGTTGGCCCGTCCTTCACCGTTCCCATCATTTGATGGTTAATGGCCTCTTTGTTTGCGAGTGCAAGGAGGGCACGCAATTCCTTGTCTCCCCAGTTGCTTATCTTTACAGTAGGCTCGTTTGAGACGAGCCAGGCCTGCACAGATTCGATCACTGGCGATCAGCGCACAATGCAAACCGGTTAGTTTTGTGTCCGACTTCATCCCGACTTGCTCTGACGTATTACAAAAGTGGACGGTGATATAATTGTGAGCATAGACATATATATGTAGACGCCGCGTTGACTGTGGAGGGATGTGCCTAAAGTGCCACCATCTTGGTACAGGGCTAACAGAGGCGGAAGTGCATGTACATCTATGGAGGTAAGAGGTACTCCACAATCTTAAAGTAGAATTATTCACTGAATTTTCTACCGATTTCCAAACGGTTTGATTTGTTAAAAACGTCACACATGTAGCTATGACACAGTTAAAATGCAGTGTCATTTCATCTGGAAAAAAAAACAGACCTTAGACTGCAGTGATTGACCAGTTAGAAGATTAATAATAGATACTGGATGTATTTAATATGTATATGTATTGTGTACTTAACCTTAATGTGGAGGATGACAATTCTTTTTTCGTTGTAGACAATTTTTTACATCTCTGGCTACTTTTCTCACATTTTTAAGGTTTCCCAAAGACAGTAGTCTTAAGAGAGAATGGGAACTGGCAGTGAAACGGGAAGGTTTCGTGGCTTCTGAGAGGTCCTTGTTCTGCAGTGAGCACTTTAAGGCAGATGATTTTGACAGGACAGGGCAGATTGTCCGGCTTAGACATGGAGTCAAACCACCTGTCTTTAACTTCCCATCTCATTTACAAAAGGTATGTGTGCTATTTGGCTAAAGAATTCATTCATTCATTTATGTCTATGATTCATATGTATGAGTAAGCATTTTTATAACAACTTAATGCCACACGTTTCTAAACTTTTTTTTCTGTCTGCATGTTTAGGAATAAAGTACAGTACACTTTCTGATACTTTAAACTTTTTAAAAATTTTGTAATATGTTTCTTTTAGCAAGTACCATCAAGGACCACACAAGCTTCAAGGAAAGCTGAAGAGAGCCTGCCAGTGGCCTGCCAGCATTTCCATGAAGTTGACCCTCAGTCTAATGTTGTAAGTATTTGCATGCATTAATATATTTGCAATATTTCTCAAACACATGAGAGCATCAAGGCCCTGGTCATATTGAAACCTCTATCGCAGTTGCTCTCTGCCACTCATTTTAGACACACTCAAATACACATGAGCATACATTAAAACATACTGTAGTTGTTGAAAATGTGTCCCTGACACTAAGACACTCATACTCAAGGTGCCAACAGTGGGATTGAGGGATGAGATTAAGAATATGGGCCAGCTACATCTGTGAGTGATGAGTTAGAAAAATCACTCAATATTTTCATCTCACTTTCCACCAGGACCACAATTATGCTTTGCCTGCTTCTCTCACTGCTCTAAAGACCAGACCAGAAGGGCAAAGAAAAATGTGCATGCTCTTCTTGAGGATTTGAGGGAGAAGAACCTCATCAATGAAGAGCTGAAACACAGACTTGACTTCTATTCAGGTAAAATGGAAATACTAATTTGAATATTTTATATGGGTAGCCTACTTAATGTTTACACTCTGTATTATACTCCTCCTTCCTTATTATTTAAAGGGGTGTTAAGCATATTTGATAATATGAGTAGCAAAGCCATGTTAAATACTCTTTGTAGTGATGTCATATCAGAACGTGTGCCTGCGTGCACTGTGATGCTGTTGTGAGCATGCGCAGAATAAACGGTCGAGTGAGTTCCCAGACCAAAGAGCAGATGGAGGTCTATTGTTTTTCTCCCATGAATATTCGCCACTAGAAGATGCTATCTAACCACTTTGGTGACTGTTATTACGATAGACTGCTGCAGAAATGTCTAACGTTACAGTTTATGGGCCCAGTCATGCAGGCCAAAGATGGTTCAGACTTTTATTCGACGGTGATGAGAAAGACTACGAGCTCAGGGAAACGAGATTCCTCGCGCACATGGAGTTACATGGCCTCAGAGAAGTTATCTTGGTGGACCCTCAGATAAACCAAGAGGAAGACGAAGCAGCCTACGCGGAAGATGAGGCAAAGAACGGACAGGCATATGCAGAGCTAGTGCAATGTCTGGACAACAAGAGTTTGTCATTGGTAATGAGGGACGCAAAACGTGACAGAAGAAAAGCACTGGAGATTCTCCGCGAGCACTATGCTGGAAAGGACAAACCCCGCATTGTGAGTTTGTATTGTGAACTTTCCTCGCTCCATAAGGCTAGCAATGAAACAGTCACTGACTATATTATTCAAGCAGAGACTATATTCACTTCATTAAGAAGAGCAGACGAGTATATTAGTGATGGACTTCAGATAGCCATGGTAGTAAAGGGGCTACCTGATTCATACAAGCCATTCGTCGTGCACATCACCCAGACAAATGACATTGTAACATTCAGCGAGTTTAAAACAAAACTGCGAAGTTACGAGAGTACTGAAAAATATGGGAAGAGTGACGTGAATGCAGAAGAGGACAACGTGATGAAGACTAGCGGAGCAACGAAGTCTCGTGGAAGAGGAAGAGGAAAGAAAACGGACTTGGCTGATGTCGAGTGTTACACGTGCGGTAAAAAGGGACACATGGCCAGGACGTGTCCTGACGAATCCCAGACGACAAGAGAGGAACGAAAATGGGACACACTACAGCGAGGAAGGGGGCGCAGCCGAGGACGAGGTCATGACCACGTGAAGAAAGCTGATGGACAGACAGAGGCAGAGCCTACATCTTTCTGTTTCTTCAAAATGAGTGACTGTCCTACACAAGGAGGAAACAAGAGGGGTCTCATGGTGGACTGCGGCGCCACATCACACATGATCAACGACACCACAAAGTTCAAAACAGTTGATAAGAGCTTCAGACCTGAGGACCACAGGATCAAGCTTGCTGATGGAACCGAGGTGAGCGACAGCGAGGGACGACGGGTGAAAACAAGGCTCAAGCAAGCACTCTACATCCCAGCGTTTCCACAAAACATATTTTCAGTCAAAGCAGAGACAGCCAACGGGGCCGAGATCCACTTCAAGGACGGCGGTGACTGGCTGGCTCACAAGGATGGTACTAAGTTCAAAATGAATGTGCATCGTAGGCTGTATTACCTTAGTACAGTAGAGGATGAAAATGTCGATGAAGTGTATGGTTGTCATGACATTCAAACGTGGCATAGGATTCTTGGTCATTGTAATTTTGATGATGTTGCAAAATCAGAAAAGGTGGTTGAAGGGATGTCAATAAAAGGGAAAAATGACAAGTCCAACCAAAACTGTGAAATATGCACACAGGGCAAGTTTACACAGAGCAGAAACAGACAGGCAGATGCTAAAGCTACAACTGTACTAGAGCTAGTACACACAGACCTATGCGGTCCTATAGAACCAGCAGATAAAGATGGATACAGGTGTGCAATAGCATTTACTGATGATCACAGCGGGATGATTTTTCCATACTTTATCAAAGCAAAGAGTGACACAACAAAAGCTACAGAAAAATTCATAGCAGATGTAGCTCCATATGTAAAGATAAAGTGCATAAGGTCTGATAACGGGACAGAATTTACCCGACAGGAGTTCCAGTCTTTACTTAGGAGTAACGGGATAAGGCACGAGATAAGTGCACCCTACTCACCCCACCAGAATGGAACTGCCGAAAGAGGGTGGAGAACCTTATTCGAGATGTCACGATGCATGCTATTAGAGAGTAACCTCCCAAAGCAATATGCTGTACAGACAGCAGCTCAAATCCGCAATAGATGCTACAGTAAGCGGCTAGAGCAGACACCTTATTGTGTTTTCACAGGAAAAACACCTAACCTATCTAACATGAACATATTTGGCTCTGAATGCTATGTATATAAGCAGGATAAGAAGAAGCTGGATTCTAGGTGCGAAAAGGGGATCTTTGTAGGCTATGATAAATATAGTCCAGCATATAATGTGTATTATCCTGAGACAGGAAAAGTCCTAAAACATAGGCTGGTGAGATTTATCACCAAAGATAGTGCAGATAGCCAGACTCAGACAGAGTGTGACATGGGAGACAACATTGAAGATACACCACCGAAGATAGTCAACCAGGGTCAGGGACAGCCTAAGGAGAGTTAAGAGTCCAGTGTTGAGGAGAATGCTGAGGCAGGTCAGACTCAGACAGACAGTACACAGAGAGAACAGAGAGAAAGGAGGTATCCTACAAGACTGAAAAAGAGTCCAGAATACTTAAAGGACTACCAGTGTAAAGCTGAGTGTGATAATAATGAAAGTGAAAATGTAGATTATTTCTACAGAGTGGCTTATGATGTACCTAAAACATATAGAGAGGCTGTGGACTCTAAGAAGTCAAAGATGTGGACTGATGCGATGAAAGAGGAGATGAACTCTTTGACAGAAAATGAGACTTTCACCCTGACCCCACTGCCAAGAGGCAAACAAGCAGTGGGAGGTCGCTGGGCATATGCAGTGAAAGAGAGCCCAGATGGATCTGAGACTTGTAAAGCCAGATATGTCGCATAGGGGTATGGTCAAGTGGAAGGGACTGACTATAAAGAGACTTTTTCACCAACAGCCAACATGACTTCTGTCCGAGCATTGATGCAGGTAGCAGTACAGGAGGATCTTACCCTACACCAAATGGATGTGAAGACTGCTTACCTCCATGCTCCGATGGACTGTGAGGTATATATGGAACAACCAGAAGGTTTTGAGATCAAGTCAAAAACAGGAGAACACTTGGTGTGTAAACTCAATAAGTCACTGTATGGTTTAAAACAGTCTGGACGTAACTGGAACATGTCACTGCATGATTACCTTACAGAGAATTCTTTTGTACAAAATGATGCTGATCATTGTGTCTACAGCAGAGAGTCTGAGAACGAGAAAGTGATTCTGTTGGTATGGGTAGATGACTTAATCATAGCAGCGAGTAACAACACCCTACTCAGTGATGTAAAAGAGATGCTGAAGAGAAGGTTTAAGATGAAAGATATGGGTCCACTTAAACACTTCCTGGGTATCGATTTTACACAGAGTGAGAGAGAGATCAAAATGACTCAAAAGAGACACATAGAGAAGATTTTAGCAAAGTTTGGAATGTCTGAATGCAAACCAAGATCCACCCCATGTGAGCAAAAGTTATACTTTGACTGTGAGGGTGAAGTTATTGACTCAACAGGATATAGAGAGATAGCAGGTAGCTTGATATACATTATGACATGTACTAGACCTGACCTGAGCTGGGTTGTAAGTAAGCTATCACAACACCTAGCGGAACCAAAACAACAACATTGGGCTACAGCAAAACACCTTCTGAGGTACTTAAAGGGTACTATAGATCAAGAACTACACTACCAGAAATGTGAGGAAAGCCTACAGCTTGAGGGATATAGTGATGCTGATTGGGCAGCCGATACAAATGATAGAAGGAGCACAACTGGATACTGGTTCAGCTTAACTGAGAATGGTCCAGTTATATCGTTGAAAAGTAGAAAACAGCCAGCAGTGGCACTATCCACCTGCGAAGCTGAGTACATGGCACTAGCAGCCACTGCCCAAGAGAGTATGTATCTTGTACAACTACTTAAAGGGATGGATAGTGGTAACCAGCATGTACCAGTCAAGATATACGAGGACAACCAGGGGGCGATAGCTTTATCTAAGAACCCTGTATGCAGACAGAGAAGCAAACACATAGATATAAAGTACCACTTTGTACGGTCTGTACACGCAGAGGGGAAAATATCTATAGAATATTGCCCCACTGCAAACATGGTAGCTGATGTCCTTACCAAGCCAGTGACAAAGGCTAAGTTTGAGATATTCAAGAGGTATTTGTTTGGAGAGTAATGTGAACTGGCAGATATAAATGTTTTGAAGTTCTTAGAACACTGCCAGTATGCCAAATGTTTTATTTTGGAGTTATGTATTTTTGTTTTTTGTTTACCACTATAGAGAGCTATAAACATGTCTTTGAGTGGGAGTGTTAAGCATATTTGATAATATGAGTAGCAAAGCCATGTTAAATACTCTTTGTAATGATGTCATATCAGAACGTGTGCCTGCGTGCACTGTGATGCTGTTGTGAACATGTGCAGAATAAACCGTCGAATGAGTTCCCAGACCAAAGAGCAGATGGAGGTCTGTCATTTTTCTCCCATGAATATTCGCCACTAGAAGATGCTATCTAACCACTTTGGTGACTGTTATTACGATAGACTGCTGCAGAAATGTCTAACGTTACAAGGGGTCTTACTAATTAGTTTGTGCTAACTTAATTTCAGATGAAAGAAAAACAATGGTGGGCTGATGATTCCATCGGATGGCACAGTGAAGGTGGTGAAGGCAGCAGAGCGGGTGATTCGCCAGCTCCAATCAGGGCAAGCTCTCAAGGTGTCAGTGGTGACGCATGTCGTCCGGAAAGAGATTGGCACAGAGGATGTGTTTTTGCTCCGGGAACATATCGAAGAAACACAATTTGGCATTGATAACCACCATTCAAACCTACTGAGACTAGTAGTGTCTGTGTTTCTCAAAGTTAGGCTGCATCACATGGCAAAAATGGCTTCACTCAGGTACCAGAGTGGCAGCACAAGAAAGAAACTGTGCAAAACAGTTCTCTTTCAGGGGTCCCATAGGCCTGATTAATTAAATGTATTTGTAAATATTGTAAATATTGTAAATATTATATTAATATTTTTCTGGGGGATTCTTTATGTTCTTGCTCTTAAATGTTCTGTTCTGCTACTTAACCCTCTGGAACCTATTAATAATAACGATAATAATAATAAAATGATCATGATAATAACAATATTAATTATAATAATAGTGATATAATAATAAAATGATAATGATAATAGCAATATAATTATAATGATAGTGATGATAATTATAATAATACAATGATAATAATAGTAATATAATAATAATAATAATAATAATAATCATCATCATCATCATCATCATCATCAAATGCAATATATACCCTACAAGCAATTCTCTGAATAAAGACCTGAATACACCTGAATGTTTTCTGGGTTCCTTTTGTTCTTGTTTATGTCTGCCTGTCTGTCCTCCATGTCTGACGTTTGTAACAAACAACCCACGTGAATATATGTTGACAATTGATCGATTTATGATCATTTTTATAGTGCAAACATGTCATTCCTCTATAGACGTAATGCATTGTAGGAGCGAGTGGCACTGTACCAAGATGGCCGCCGCGTAGGCACATCAATCCAATTGGCAGCAGCAGTCAACGCGGTGTCTACGTATATACAGTACAGGCCAAAAGTTTGGACACACCTTCTCATTCAATGTGTTTTCTTTATTTTCATGACTATTTACATTGTAGATTCTCACTGAAGGCATCAAAACTATGAATGAACACATGTGGAGTTATGTACTTAACAAAAAAAGGTGAAATAACTGAAAACATGTTTTATATTCTAGTTTCTTCAAAATAGCCACCCTTTGCTCTGATTACTACTTTGCACACTCTTGGCATTCTCTCCATGAGCTTCAAGAGGTAGTCACCTGAAATGGTTTTCACTTCACAGGTGTGCCTTATCAGGGTTAATTAGTGGAATTTCTTGCTTTATCAATGGGGTTGGGACCATCAGTTGTGTTGTGCAGAAGTCAGGTTAATACACAGCCGACAGCCCTATTGGACAACTGTTAAAATTCATATTATGGCAAGAACCAATCAGCTAACTAAAGAAAAACCAGTGGCCATCATTACTTTAAGAAATGAAGGTCAGTCAGTCCGGAAAATTGCAAAAACTTTAAATGTGTCCCCAAGTGGAGTCGCAAAAACCATCAAGCGCTACAACGAAACTGGCACACATGAGGACTGACCCAGGAAAGGAAGACCAAGAGTCACCTCTGCTTCTGAGGATAAGTTCATCCGAGTCACCAGCCTCAGAAATCGCAAGTTAACAGCAGCTCAGATCAGAGACCAGATGAATGCCACACAGAGTTCTAGCAGCAGACCCATCTCTAGAACAACTGTTAAGAGGAGACTGCGCGAATCAGGCCTTCATGGTCAAATAGCTGCTAGGAAACCACTGCTAAGGAGAGGCAACAAGCAGAAGAGATTTGTTTGGGCCAAGAAACACAAGGAATGGACATTAGACCAGTGGAAATCTGTGCTTTGGTCTGATGAGTCCAAATTTGAGATCTTTGGTTCCAACCGCCGTGTCTTTGTGAGACGCAGAAAAGGTGAACGGATGGATTCCACATGCCTGGTTCCCACTGTGAAGCATGGAGGAGGAGGTGTGATGGTGTGGGGGTGTTTTGCTGGTGACACTGTTGGGGATTTATTCAAAATTGAAGGCACACTGAACCAGCATGGCTACCACAGCATCCTGCAGCGACATGCCATCCCATCCGGTTTGCGTTTAGTTGGACGATCATTTATTTTTAGTTTAGTTTAGTTTAGTTTATTTGTTTAGGACAATGCACAATAATGAACAGTTTGCGCCGTGGCATCCTGTAAGTGTGCCGGATTTAGCTCAAAGCTAATTTCCATCCGCAGTCCTCAACAGGACAATGACCCCAAACACACCTCCAGGCTGTGTAAGGGCTATTTGACCAAGAAGGAGAGTGATGGAGTGCTGCGGCAGATGACCTGGCCTCCACAGTCACCGGAACTGAACCCAATCGAGATGGTTTGGGGTGAGCTGGACCGCAGAGTGAAGGCAAAGGGGCCAACAAGTGCTAAACACCTCTGGGAACTCCTTCAAGACTGTTGGAAAACCATTTCAGGTGACTACCTCTTGAAGCTCATCGAGAGAATGCCAAGAGTGTGCAAAGCAGTCATCAGAGCAAAGGGTGGCTATTTTGAAGAAACTAGAATATAAAACATGTTTTCAGTTATTTCACCTTTTTTTGTTAAGTACATAACTCCACGTGTTCATTCATAGTTTTGATGCCTTCAGTGAGAATCTACAATGTAAATAGTCATGAAAATAAAGAAAACTCATTGAATGAGAAGGTGTGTCCAAACTTTTGGCCTGTACTGTATGTCTATGATCGCCAGAGCAAGGCGGCCGCAGTTTTTAGAGCCAGGCGCTGCAGTTGCTCTCCACCAACTGCATCTAACAGCTGATTGGTTTAGATGTTGACTCAACACTATGACGTTTTAGATAAACTTTCAATTTTTGTTGAATTTCAGAGATGTAATATGTTATTTGTCTGATATGGAGGTTTATTCTGTGAACAGAAAACATGTTATGTGACTGATGTTGATGTTTAGTTGTCAGAGACTGAATACATTCATTATAAACTATACAGAGTCTACTGTATATTAACATTGGACTGTTTGAATTATTGAAGTATGTAGTAACACACAGACTTGATCTATTTCGACCTCACTCAGACCGTCACCATGGTCTTCACCTTGAATGATGCCATCCTACTACCTATCCTCGAGACCTTATGTCAACAATGTCATATGACTGACCTCAGGAGGCGTGGCTCACAGTCTATAAGAGGTTCCAGTGACATCGACTCCTCCTCTTTGCCTTACTCGCCTCATCCGAGACCGTGAGTATTATCATTTACAGGACCCCACTATCAATCTGTCACTTCGGTGCAGGTGCCGATGGTCTCTGTGGATTGGTTCGGTGAGTTTCATGTGTTTACTAGACGTGACGTGTCCTTTTTCCCTGCTCATTGTTACAGGTCTCTTTCCAGTATTACTCCTGGTAGAGCACGGTTGTCAGCGGCGAGCATTGGTAAGCAAACTGTTTGTTCTGCTGTTTTCATAGTGAACTTTGTATCTTTAGGTTGATTTGTATTGTTTGCCCCAACGACTCGCTGTTTGCGGCGTTTGTTTTGATCGTCCCTTGTGCATTCGCGCACACTAAGGGACACCATGTAATCAGTTTTCCTCAGGTGAGGTCTCTTTGTGTTAAGCCTGGCTATCTGAGTAGTGTGGTAAAGTTACTCAGGACATTACAGTAAGTGATTAATAACTTAATTTGTGGTGCATTGTGCCCCCGCTGTTGGCAGTGCGGTGTGTTTTGTGTTTTAGTCATTTTTGTTGACTAAGGGATGGCCTCCCAGTGGTGTAGGTTTTGCCAGACAGCTATGGACCCCCGGGATGGCCACAGGGAGTGCCCCCCTTGTTTGGGGGTAGCTCACCTGGTGGAGGATATTGAGAATCCGTGACATGCTGCATCAGAGCTCCCTCTGGAGGAGCGCAGGCGCAGGGCAAAGCTGGTGGAGGAAGCGGCACGCAATAAAATGACTCACCCTCTTCCAGCCAAGGCAAAGGATGACGGGCAGAGCTCAAAGCAGAGCAGGAGTTGCAAGCCGGACCGTAGTCCTGATCGCTATCAGGGACGGGGCCCTGGACAGTCTGTTCGGGGGAGACGGCCCAGCCCAGAACATCTGGATCAGATGGGGGATACTCAATTGAAGATCCTGGCCGCTATTCAGAGTCTGTCAGACATGCTGACTAGGATTGAGCTTCAGCGGCCAGTCACCGTCGCAGCCTCAGTGTCAAAGGAGCCGAGCGTGGCCTCTCAGGGTCACCTGCCGCCATATCAGGAAGAGAGGCGGGGTTCACCGGACGTCCTCTCCCAATATGCTCACAGTTCCTTTTGTGGGAGTGTGAGCCCGTCCAGAGGGCCTCTGGATGAGGAGAAGTTGAACTCCTCACTGGGTGGCTTGAGCTCAGATCTGGGGAGTATTCCGGACAATGAGTCCTCAGAGCAGGATCTCATGTCAAAAATACGGAGCGCAGCCAAAATTGTTGGGCTTTCGGTGCCGGCGGAGGCTCCAAGTTCAGTGGAGGGGGTGTGGGCTGGCATCTCTCAGCCCCAGCCATCAGTTTCTGTTCCAGCCGCTGCAGATTACCTGCAGATGCTGAGGAAAGCATGGAATAGCCCGGCAGCGGCTCCTCAGTTCAGTGCAGGTTGCCGGAGACTGACAAGACCTCAATATGCTCCAGACACAGGGCTGGCGGACATCAATCAATCAATCAATCAATTTTTATTTATAAAGCCCAATATCACAAATCACAATTTGCCTCAGAGGGCGTTACAGCATACAACATCCCTTTGTCCTTAGGACCCTCACAGCGGATAAGGAAAAACTCCCCAAAAAAAACCCCTTTAACGGGGAGAAAAAAATGGTAGAAACCTCAGGAAGAGCAACTGAAGGAGGGATCCCTCTTCCAGGACGGACAGACGAGCAATAGATGTTGTACAGAACAGATCAATATAATGAATTAACAGAAATCCATATGACACAATGAGACATAAGGAGAAACAGATATTATATTAATAATATGATTATATATGTATGTGACAATAATGATGTGTGTATAATAGTACAGGTATGACTAATAGTAACAGCAGCAGTGGGAGGCATCAGGCAGGACCACGGCAGCAGCAAAACCACGACACACCATCCAGGCACAGCTGCGGTACGAGTTAACCTGCGAGACAGTGGAGCACAAAGGCTTCGGAGAACAAGCCGAGTTAGTGACATGCAGTAGGCCCGGGTTAGAAAGATGCATTAACAGGACATGAATACTAGCAAGGGAGAGAGAGAGTGAGAAGGAGAGAAGGGGCTCGGTGTATTATAGGAGGTCCCCCGGCAGACTAGGCCTATGTCAGCCTAACTACGGGCTGGTCCAAGACAAGCCTGAGCCAGCCCTAACTATAAGCTTTATCAAATAGGAAAGTCTAGTCTTAAAAGTGGAGACGGTGTCTTCCTCCCGGACCGAAACAGGAAGCTGATTCCACAAAAGAGGAGCCTGATAGGTGAAGGCTCTGGCTCCTGTTCTACTTTTGGAGACTTTAGGGACCACGAGTAACCCTGCATTCTCAGAGCGCAGTGTTCTGGTGGGATAATAGGGCGCTATGAGCTCTCTGAGATATGATGGAGCCTGATTATGTAGAGCTTTGTAGGTTAGGAAAAGGATTTTAAATTAAATTCTGGATTTTACAGGGAGCCAGTGCAGAGAAGCTAAAACAGGAGAAATATGATCTCGTTTCTTAGTTCCTGTCAGTACACATGCCACCGCGTTCTGGATTAGCTGGAGAGTTTTCAGGCACTTATTAGAGCTACCTAATAATAGAGAATTACAGTAATCCAGCCTCGAGGTAACAAACGCCTGGACCAATTTTTCAGCATCTTTTAGTGACAGGATTGGCCTAATTTTCGCAATATTACGCAGATGAAAAAATGCAGTCCGAGACGTTTGTTTTAAATGGGAGTTAAAAGACAAATCTTGATCAAATATTACGCCGAGGAGATTCGGTGCCTCTGGATATAGGACTCGGGCCCCTCACCCCCGCCCCAGGCGTCATAGTCCTGGAGCTTTGAAAGGTGACAGGGTCCAGAGATGGGGGCTTCTGGTGAGGCTGCTAGGCAGCTGTTGCAGCGCCAGCGATATGTGTCCCGGTCGGGTCCTAGAGGGACACCGCAAAGGAAGCTCCCCCCAGAGGTCCAGGACCTCGGGGGAGTAGTACCTGACACTCCAAGATCCACTGCCGAACCTGTTTCTCAGCTTTGCCTCGACAGCTGGAAAAAATCTGTGTCAGATCCGTGGGTCCTGTCCACGGTGAGGACAGGTTACAGGATCCAGTTTCGGCGGCAACCCCCTCCCTTTACCGGAGTCCACATGACTGTGGTAAAGGATCCAGTCCAGGCTCAGGTGCTGGCTGCAGAGATTGCAACCCTCCTTCAGAAGGAGGTGATTGTCAAAGTAGACTCCAGCGAACAGCACGCTGGGTTTTACTCCACATACTTTTTAATTCCAAAGAAAGATGGGGGCCCGAGGCCCATTTTAGATTTAAGGCACCTAAACAGATTTTTAAAGGTCCTTCCTTTCAAGATGCTGACAACGAGTCAGATCCTGCACACGGTAGAAGAGGGGGAGTGGTTCACGTCCCTGGATCTAAAGGACGCCTACTTCCACGTCCCTATCAGCATGGACCACTGGCCGTTTCTATGGTTTGCGTTCCAGAGCCAGGCCTATCAGTTCAGGGTCCTCCCCTTCGGCCTGTCGCTGTCCCCCAGGGTGTTCACCAGGGTGGTGGCAGCCGCGCTATCCCCCCTTCAAGCAATCGGTCTAAAGATCTTGCCCTATTTGGACGACTGGCTGATCTGTGCTCCAAGTCGCAGTCAGGTGCTCCAGGACACGAGGACAGTTATGGACCACGTTCAACGTCTGAGCTTACAGGTAAATCTGCCAAAAAGCCATCTCGTACCAACACAACAGGTGGTGTTTGTGGGGCTACTTCTCGACTCTCTCATTATGACAGCCTCCCTCACTCCTCTGAGGGTGACAAAGCTTGTGACCTTAGCAGAGCACTTTCAGCTTGGCAGACGGCTGGAAGCAGCTCAGTTTCAGAGATTGTTAGGGATGATTTCAGCTGCAGTGGCAGTGGTTCCCCTGGGCCTGCTCAGAGCTCGGCCTCTGCAGAGGTGGTTTAATGCCTTCGGTCTTCATCCAAAACAGGACAGACGGGTGAAGCTCAGGGTGACGCGGCAATTCGTCCAAGCCCTGCGCCCGTGGAGAGGCAGGGCCGTCTTTGCCATGGGGGTTCCATTAGGGAACATCCCATCGCATCAGGCAGTGGTGTCCACAGACACCTCCCTAAACTGCTGGGGTAGGAAGGCAGGACAGTGAGGGGTGTGTGGGGCCCACATTGGAAGGGTCAACACATCAACTTGCTGGAATTGAGGGCGGTCCACCTAGTGTTGGTGGAGCTTCTCCCCTTCATGAGAAGCAGACATGTTTTGGTGAGGTCGGACAACTCCTCCACGGTTTACCACATCAATCACCAAGGGGGCACCAGGTCTCTCCGCTGTCTCCAGGTGACCAGGAGGCTCCTGCTGTGGTCGTTTCCCTGTCTAGTATCCCTCAGGGCACTCTTCATTCCGGGGGTGGAGAATCGGGCAGCGGATTTCCTATCCAGGACGGGACACCTCCCAGGCGAATGGTGTTTACATCCGCAAGTGGTAACGCTGCTCTGGTCCCAATTCGGCAGGGCTCAGACCGATCTCTTTGCGTCGGCAGAGACTGCCCACTGCAAACAGTGGTCCTCCCTGAAGTCTCAAGGGGCTCCCCAGGGACTAGATGCTCTGTCAAACGAGTGGCCGAGAGGCTTGTTATACGCTTTTCCCCCATTTCCTCTTATTCCCCATGTCCTCCACAGGGTGGCTGTAGGACACTGCAGGGTTCTGTTGATAGCTCCCAGGTGGCCGGGGAGGCCGTGGTTTCTGGCTCTCCTCCGTCTCATCCACGGCCAACCATGGCCCCTGCCAGTCAGGGCAGACCTACTGTCCCAGGCAGACGGTCAGATCTGGCACCCCAGACCAGTAACACTGTAGTTGTGGGCGTGGCCGCTCTGCAGTCGCAGTCTGAGAAGCTAGACAAGGCAGTATCGCAGACAATACGTAGCGCTAGGGCGCTCTCAACTCAGACGAGCTACGGTCAGAAATGGTGGGTGTTTTCTGACTGGTGTCACACTCAACAGGTAGACCCTTCCACTTATTCAATGTATCTTGTGCTGTGCTTCCTTCAGTCTCTTTTAGATTCTGGGAAGGCGTCTAGCACGGTGAGGCTGTATTCAGTGGCGATCTCTGCTTACCATGAGCCAGTGGGGGGCGTCTTGGTGGGGAGACACCCTTTGGTCTCGCAGTTCATTAGCGGGTGTACCGTTTGCATCCGGGCAGGGCGCTTAGAGCGCCATCGTGGGATCTCTCCTTATTCTTGAGATCAATAACTCAAGCCCCTTATGAGCCTGTGGAGCAGGCAGATTTGAAGTCCCTGTCGCATAAAACATTGTTCCTGTTGGCGATTTGTTCTGCTAAGAGAGTCAGTGAGCTGCATGCTTTGTCCACCAGTGAGCAGTGTTTGAAGTGGAAAGCCGGTGACTCGGGGGTGTCACTCTGGCCCAATCCTGCGTTCCTGCCTAAGGTGGTAAACCCCCAGACAGTGAACCAGGTTATTGAGATCAGCGCGTTTCGTCCAGACCCGACTTTGGATGAGGGGGACTTGGCCCTGCGCACTCCATGTCCAGTGAGGGCATTGAGGGCCTACTTGGCGCGAACCCACTCTCTGAGGCACTCTCATTCACAGCTGTTCATCTGTTATGGGGGTAATAAACTGAGGGCTGTTTGTCACACTGGGTGGTTGACACGATCTCACAGGCATACGAGGGGCAGGGTCTTCCTATACCTGGTAATCTGGTGGCACACTCTGTGAGGAGTATGGCAACCTCCTGGGCTGCCCTGAAGGGTGTGCCTGTGGCGGAAATTTGTGCTGCAGCATCCTGGACCTCCCCATGTACTTTTGCTCGATTTTACAGGGTCAACGTGGCAGCACCAGCTCCTCTGGGTGTGGCTGTGCTTTCTGCTGCGGGACGGAGCCAGGAGTTGTTGTAAATTATAGTACTAGGCCTCATCAAGGGGCACCAAAATGTTGGGAATCCTCACTTAAAGGCTTTGTACAGCGATACAATTAATGTAGGGAATCTACATTAATAAGCTCAAATTGGCTCAGAAATAATTAATAATTATTAGTAATAATTATTAATTATGTTAAATAATTAATAATTATGTTTAATTAACATTAAATCACCTCGTGGGGCACCATTCCCAAAAAGGGAAAAATTATAGCCAGTTAATGATATCAGTCTCATAAAGTTCACTAAACTATTAATTTGGGAATTTGATTAATAATTAAATTAATAACCATAACCAAATTAACAATAAAGCCTGAAGGATTTCGGAATTCTTGACGCAGCAGAGATTGACCATTCATTCACTGTTGTACAACATTAAACCGACAGCAGGTACGATTCCAAAAATATATTTATTCATAAAGCAAAGCAAAGCAAAACCAAAGCACACAAATCCTAACTAACTATATACAAGCCTGTGTGTGTGTGTATATGTGTGTAGGTGTGTGTCTGTGCGTGTGTGCGAGAGAGAGAGAAAGACAAAGGCGGGTGTGGTGATCGAAGGGCCGTTTGGCCTACAAAACAAAATGGCTGACAACAGAAAACTACAAGATGGCCAGATCAAAGCTAGCTTCAGACCGGGGGAGGTGTTTGTCTGACCGTGTGGTCAGGGCAAAGACAAAGGAAAAGCGGGAAGTTTGAGCAGCCTGCTTGGGTGTAGCTCTATTGAAAGCCAATTTGTAAGTGAGTCTATGTGAATGTGATTTGTTGCAAAGGGTCTGGATTAGTGCAGAAGATGTTTAGTTACATGCAAGACAGTGTCTCTGAGCAGCATTAGCAAACTAAACATGACTTTGCTTTGGTAAAACCAACTAATCAATGACCTAATGGCAGACAATCACAACAATAACTCAATAAACAGCATTAAATCACAAACAACAAGTTAAACAGTCTTGCTTAGCCTGTACATCTGTGATAAAGCTATGCGCAGTTGTTACATTACCAAATCCTGAATGGATTGAGGGAAGAGTTGGTTTGATGCATGCTCTACTTGTTAGCCGATGAAGAAGGCTGAAAAGAGCTGTGGCTCTAGAAGCAGTCTTTGTTGTGTCCTTGTTCCAAAGGTGCAGATCTGAGGAAGCCGGTCGCTCGGGGTCCTTGCAGAGTAGACGCTGGGGTGCTAACTCAACTTGATTCTCCTTATTGCTGGGAGGTTAGTTGCAAATCTTGTGTTTGCCCTTCTAACCTCTGTGGTTTCAGTTATGCACCTTCCTTAAGCAAGGGCATGAGAGTCTTAGGAGAGAAGGAACAAAACTCTGTGGAGCAGTTGTTCCCCCCTTGATGGTTCAGGACAAAGAGCACCTCTGGGCTGGTCCAGGGCCCAGAAGGGAAGAGGTGTGAGCGGCTTGCCGCCCAAGAGCCAAGAGAGAGACTGTTGTGAATGGAAACAACTCCTACAATGTCTGATGACATCACAGAGTCACATGGCACTGTAACAGTACTGACCAATCAGGTTTTGAGACTTGTCTCTCAAAGAGGTGGACATCCTGCTGAGATGGGTGTCAGGTAACTTGTTTGATTGAGAACAAAGAATATGAGGTCTTCCATCTCAGAAGGAAAAGCCTTCACATGTCCAGTTTAGATTTTAACAAATGACAAATCATCTGTGGTCCAGTGAATCCCAACAGGGTGGAGTCCTCAGTTCTGCACGGCTTTGATGGTATGAGTCATCCAAGGTGAAGACCGTGGTGACGGTCTGAGTGAGGTCGAAATAGATCGTAAGTTATGCCTATAACTATGGATCTGTGAGACCGAACGATGACCGTCACCATTCTCTTGTCGTTCAGAACAGGCTGAGGCATTCTAGGCAGGAGGAGGAGGCGATGTCAGCGGAACCTCTTATAGACTGTGAGCCACACCTCCTGAGGTCAGTCATATGACATTGTTAACATAAGGTCTCGAGGATAGGTAGTAGGATGGCATCATTCAAGGTGAAGACCGTGGTGACGGTCATCGTTCGGCCTCATAAATCCAGTTATAGGCATAACTTACGTTGTAAGTGGGATGTGAGGATTCTTAAAATAACATCTGTGCAGATGTGAAGCATTGACTGATCTTTACTGAAAGCTGTTGTCTTGTATTTTTTTCCTCTGAAAATATTAACCTTATAGTCACACACAATTTATTTAGCCTCTGGTCTGCTCTGCTGCAGCAAACTGATATGATGCTGATACATGAGAATTAATGTAAAATGGAGGTTAAACTATGAACATAAATCACAGATTGCCTGTAAAGCATTTTAATAAATTCATCGATCATAATTAAAACAAATGGAGACCAAAAACAAACTTATATATGAGTCTGATAATATTTTTATAAATCAATATCATATCGGACAGGAGTGGAGAAGTGAGTGACTAACTGTCATTTCATTTATTAATTACGCACAATCATCAGGCTACATCAATTAACAGATTGTAAAACAATCGGTAAAAGATCACATTATATAATTTGCTTATCTTCCAATGATGCAGGCCTACACCAGTCTACAATTACATTTCTATAGAGGACATCCAGTACACCACCATCTTTTGTACCATTTTATTTTTATTATTATATCTGATCTATTTTCTCACCTATACTGTGCTATGTCATGTCCTATGTCTTGATGTATCATACTAGCCTTCAGTACTGTATGTGCCTGTTTGTGTGGAGTGTATTTTGGGACTTGTCCAGGTAATCAAGGACAGTGGGGTGCCGTTTGTAAAGTTGGTCATGCTGAAAATAACAGCAACATTTTGTCTTTGTCATTTAGCTAAAAATCATGTTTTAAAAAGTGGTGTGAATTTTTGAAAGTCACTTTTTAGCACATATAACACAATATTTGTTAACTTTGAAAATGTATTAAATAATTAAATCTAAATCTAAATGTTAAAAGTTAAATCTAAATCTAAAAGTTAAATCTAAATCTAAAAGTTAAATCTAAATGTTAAATCTAAATCTAAATCTAAATATTAAATCTAAAGGTTTAGGGTGAAACTAAATATTTAGCTAATATGCAAATTCAAGATGCCAGCAACCGGAAGTACCAAAATAAAAGCTCGAGGAGGTCAAAGTCTGTTTATAGTGTCAAATAACGAATAAACAGCGATCTTTTCTGGCGATACTGACTCTTGGACATAGATTACAGTGATAATAACTACCCAAAATAACAAATCCGTTTGGAGAAACTATATTTTACGAGTACCTTGAGTTTTAATGTGACTTTTTTGCAGGGCTTATAACCTGTAGCCACTACAGTCAGTCACAAGGGGGCGCACTTTGACTGATCTACCCCCGTCTGCCTCCACCCGGTGCAGTATGACTCTGTCACAGAGTTCAGTTTGGAGAGGCAGAGGAATGTTTTTTTTTATTATAATACGGGACATTTACTGGAGAATACTAATACGGGGGGACGGTGGGAAAGAGGGGTAAAATACGGTAGTTTCCCGACCAGTAATAAAAAAAAATGTAAAAGACAAAGTCTTTAGTCATGAGAGATGACCCTTAATTGTGACATTAAAAATAGTGCATTGTTCAACTTCCCCTTAACCTTCATCTCATCTATCTTTCTTCTCAACAAGTGTTTTTTTTTTTTTTTTATGTGGCCCACATCTCCTGTAAAACATCTACTTCAGTTTGACAGTAGACCAAAAAAAAAAAAAAAAACCACCATACACTCTATGCAACAGCAGTGTGTTAAGTTTGGAGAGGTTGCTGGTACCATCGATTTAATGTGATACTGATGATGAATAAATCCATCAGCCTTAATACTCCTGTATTTTCATACTACCAACAGAACTACATAACAGAAAATTTGTTTTTCTGTAGCTGTCAATGGAACATAGCTCTAATATGTGTCAATGTGCGATGTTTTGTTTACCATTTCATTTTCTTCCTAGGTTTGTCCCTCCCTTCCTTTGTGCAAGCTAGCTGAAATCATGTTTGAATAGAGTTTGAGTCATATTTAAAAACGCTGGACAAATGGGGCAAGAAGCTGGGGCAAGAAGACACTCTAGTGCATGATGGCAGTTAAGCAATGAGGGGCAGGAAAAAAAATCGATATAGTATTGCGATATCTTTTGTGGCAATACTGGATAGATGCACAATACACAAGTGTCAATATTTTATTGTGAAAATGATTCATGTTGGAAATATAAATTAAACTTTTCATAGCCTACTACAATAATAAAATCTATTGCTTTTTCAGTCCACTAGATACAATTTGCTGCTGCTGCAAAAAAAGATTAAAGTAAGAGAACAGATTGAAAACCTTATCTTAATACATAAAAACAGATGTTAAGAAAAGAAAGGGCTCGAAAAGCTAAATGCACTTATGTTTGGTCTCCTCTGTGCAGAACAGTAACAGACAGAAAATCATCTGCCGCTTGAAAAAACAACTCAAAATAGTATATTTGAAGATTGTCTGCCTGTGTAGCTGAACAAATATTTTATTTTAAAATATATAATTTTTTTGTGACATTCTCAAAACTTGTATGCAATATTCCCTGCATTTAATAGTTGATATAATTATTTTTGTGTACCTTAAATGTTGTACTGGACAATTATATGTTTTAAATAGTTCCGTTCACCTGTTGTAGCAGGGGGGTCCCTAATTAGTGACACACAGAAAGGCACATGAGTGACAAAGCTGCACTTTCCCGGCAAAAGCCCTGCAGCTTCTGAGATGGAGAGAGACTATGCCACTGCCCATGTTGTGTGCGTGACGTTGCCCTGTGCCCCTCTGTTTAGAAAATAAATGTGCAGATCCTGAGTCTTGAGTCAGTGACTTCCTTCATATCCTGCAAGCAAACATCTTAAGTCTGCTACACCTGAATACTCAACACCTAAGTAGTCACATATCGCCACTTCAAGTCTATATATTACGCGCTAGGTATCCTTCTGCATCTGTTGTCTGACTTCAGAATGAGAACGGGCTGGAATACTAGATAGTCATTATCTAGTGCCTGTTATGATGAGCAAGTTATAATATATTTGGTGTTTTTCAAAACACACATTTCATTTCTCCTGTGTTTGAGACCAATGAACTTGAATGTTTGCATGGATTATAACCAGTTTCTAAAGGTCCTGACACACCAAGTCGACAGTCAGCCATACGTCAAAGTTGGGCCATTGGTGAACATATGCTGCCCTCATTGGTGCGGTGTGTTCCACACTGTTGGCCCTCGTCTGCACAAGTCCATCGCAGAGTCCATCAGTGAATGAAATCGCTCTGATTGGCAGGATTTCAACTCGGCATACAAGAAGAAAAAAAGAAGTGAGGAAAGAAAACAAAGAGCTAAAGTCAAGAGGGAGTGAGACAAAACAAACTTGTTCCATAAGGACAGATTATTTTTCTTTATCCATAGAGTTCTTTAGCAGAAACATCTCCTGATGGTTTGTATTATTGTTCACTAGTGCATGGTAAATATGCTTTTTTCTTTCAACATTGGGTTGTATTGTTAGTGTGCTAACTGGCTAACTAGCATCAAGACGGTTTTCCTGTTTCCCTTTTTGAATGACTAATACAGACTACTGCGGTCTGCTGGTGTGGGCAGTTGCAGGCACAGAACGATCTGGTTGAGCATTGGCTGTAGTCTTTGCGTTGTGTTCATGTGCAACTTTTTTGGCCACATCACAGGCAACATGAGGCCACGCACAATGTTGCCAGATTGGGCAGTTTTCCGCCCAATTAGGCTACTTTTGATTACGACGGGCGGGAAAAAAATGCATTGGGCGGGTATATGAAATTTGGGCTGCTTCTGCCAACATTTGGCGGTTTTTTCATAGTGTACCAAGCTGTTATTTTATGGTTTTAAAAAACAAAAAAACAACAGTACAGATACAAAATTCAGTATAGTTCCACTCACTCATATTATGGACATTCATCTAATCAAAAAATATTTGATTGATGTGAGTTATATTCAATCACCATCATCTAATTTGACAATGTATCGCGACGTCAGTTCAACAGACTAGTGTAGTGCGCACTGCGCAGATGCATTGAAGTCTGTTGCGTTTGAACCTGTAGGCTGTAGGCTAATGTAGCATCATGCCGAAGTGGGGGAAATATAAAAAACTGTACAGCAAGGAATGGGAGACCGACCCCGAATTAAAAACCTGGATTGCGCCTGCCCCAGCAGATGACTCTAAAGCTCGTTGCAAGTATTGTAATGTAGAAATAAGAGCACACCTCAATGATTTGAAAGAACATGGCGCCACAAAAAAGCACAAGTCCCGCTGTGTGCCCAGTGTGAAATCTTTTGCTGTACCGGTGGGATCTGGTGCGGGACAAGGCACAATCAAAGATGACCAATAACGTTGTGAACTTAGGATTGCAGCCTACGTTGCCTGCCACACTTCCATCAGTGCTGTGGAGGATTTGTCAGATATACTCCAAGAGAAGATGGGAGCATTCAAAATGCACAGGACTAAGTGTACGGCCGTTATAACATCTGTTCTAGTTCCACACTTCAGAGAGGAGTTAAAGGAAGATATTGGTGAGTCTCCATATTCTCTCTACCTGGATGAAACCACTGATATATCAGTGAACAAGCTCCTCTGCATACAGTACAGGCCAAAAGTTTGGACACACCTTCTCATTCAATGCGTTTTCTTTATTTTCATGACTATTTACATTGTAGATTCTCACTGAAGGCATCAAAACTATGAATGAACACATGTGGAGTTATGTACTTAACAAAAAAAGGTGAAATAACTGAAAACATGTTTTATATTCTAGTTTCTTCAAAATAGCCACCCTTTGCTCTGATTACTGCTTTGCACACTCTTGGCATTCTCTCGATGAGCTTCAAGAGGTAGTCACCTGAAATGGTTTTCCAACAGTCTTGAAGGAGTTCCCAGAGGTGTTTAGCACTTGTTGGCCCCTTTGCCTTCACTCTGCGGTCCAGCTCACCCCAAACCATCTCGATTGGGTTCAGGTCCGGTGACTGTGGAGGCCAGGTCATCTGCCGCAGCACTCCATCACTCTCCTTCTTGGTCACATAGCCCTTACACAGCCTGGAGGTGTGTTTGGGGTCATTGTCCTGTTGAAAAATAAATGATCGTCCAACTAAACGCAAACCGGATGGGATGGCATGTCGCTGCAGGATGCTGTGGTAGCCATGCTGGTTCAGTGTGCCTTCAATTTTGAATAAATCCCCAACAGTGTCACCAGCAAAACACCCCCACACCATCACACCTCCTCCTCCATGCTTCACAGTGGGAACCAGGCATGTGGAATCCATCCGTTCACCTTTTCTGCGTCTCACAAAGACACGGCGGTTGGAACCAAAGATCTCAAATTTGGACTCATCAGACCAAAGCACAGATTTCCACTGGTCTAATGTCCATTCCTTGTGTTTCTTGGCCCAAACAAATCTCTTCTGCTTGTTGCCTCTCCTTAGCAGTGGTTTCCTAGCAGCTATTTGACCATGAAGGCCTGATTCGCGCAGTCTCCTCTTAACAGTTGTTCTAGAGATGGGTCTGCTGCTAGAACTCTGTGTGGCATTCATCTGGTCTCTGATCTGAGCTGCTGTTAACTTGCGATTTCTGAGGCTGGTGACTCGGATGAACTTATCCTCAGAAGCAGAGGTGACTCTTGGTCTTCCTTTCCTGGGTCGGTCCTCATGTGTGCCAGTTTCGTTGTAGCGCTTGATGGTTTTTGCGACTCCACTTGGGGACACATTTAAAGTTTTTGCAATTTTCCGGACTGACTGACCTTCATTTCTTAAAGTAATGATGGCCACTGGTTTTTCTTTAGTTAGCTGATTGGTTCTTGCCATAATATGAATTTTAACAGTTGTCCAATAGGGCTGTCGGCTGTGTATTAACCTGACTTCTGCACAACACAACTGATGGTCCCGACCCCATTGATAAAGCAAGCAAAGCTTATTAACCCTGATAAGGCACACCTGTGAAGTGAAAACCATTTCAGGTGACTACCTCTTGAAGCTCATCGAGAGAATGCCAAGAGTGTGCAAAGTAGTAATCAGAGCAAAGGGTGGCTATTTTGAAGAAACTAGAATATAAAACATGTTTTCAGTTATTTCACCTTTTTTTGTTAAGTACATAACTCCACATGTGTTCATTCATAGTTTTGATGCCTTCAGTGAGAATCTACAATGTAAATAGTCATGAAAATAAAGAAAACGCATTAAATGAGAAGGTGTGTCCAAACTTTTGGCCTGTACTGTATGTGTAAAGTACCGATCACAGAAACACAGCAAGTTTGTCAGTACCTACCTGGGGCTTGTTGACCTTCTCAATGCTGATGCTTATGGCATATCAGATGCAATACTGTCTTTCCTGACTGAATGTGGCCTGGACATCAAAAATATGGTGGGGATTGCTAGAGACGGCACAAGCGTTATGGTGGGAAAAAATCACTCGGTTTTCACACTACTCAAACAGAAGCAGCCTAGTTTGCAGCTTATTCGCTGTGTTTGCCACTAACTGGATATTGTTGCTAACAAAGCTATGCAATTTCTCCCAAGCAATCTGGAATGCATGATAAGAGAAACCTACAATTGGTTTGCACATTCAGCAAAACGCCAGAGTGACTATAACAGCATCTACCGGGCTATCAATTACGGTGGCTGTCCGCTGAAATTCCTGTCACCCAGTTCAACCCGTTGGTTGGTGATCGCAGACTGCATTGAAAGGATTTTAGATCAAGAGGATGCCCTCAAGCTACACTTCAGTTTGGCATCCGGTGCAGAACACTGCTATGCAGCCAGGATTTTGAATGAAATGTACAGCGACAAATCAAACAGTCTGTACATGCACTTTCTCTGGCCCGTGTTGATGGAAATCAAGACTGTGAACAAATATTTCCAGCTGGAAACGGGAGATACGCTGGGTGTGTTTAGGGATCATGAGAGGCTGTACATGTCTACATTGAGTTGTGAGAGTTGAGAGTTGTGAAGCCCAGCGTACTACGCATGAACAATGACAGTCATCTCAGGGAACTTGATCTTAAATCATTCAGCCTCTACCTCTCACACCAGGACGCAGACCTGGGTTCCTCATTCCAACAGCTGCTGGAGGCCAGTACATTAGCGCCAGAAATGAAGGAGAGAATTTCATCGCGGTGTTTTGATTTCCTAAAGGAAGTGCTGGTGCAGTATCAAATGCGCCTTCCTGCATCAATGGAAATGCTGCGCAAACTGGAGCTGTTTTGCCCAAACTCAGTGATGTCCAGGACAAACAGGCCAGGGGTTAAAGACTTGCCCGCTGAGTTTTTCTCATGCCTGACCGACACCTTAGAGTGCCAGTGGAGAAACGCTGCATCAGCCGGCTTCTCACGTGATCAGGCCATTGACGCGTTTTGGCTGCAAGTTGAGGCATTCAAAGGTGCTGGAGGAAACCAGTGTTTTAAAGAATTAGCACTCTGTGTCATCAGACTGCTCACTCTGCCAATATCAAATGCTCACGTTGAGAGAGCATTTTTCCAGGTGACACTCCTGAAGGATGACGAGAAATCGCATGGGATTACGGCTCCTTTCCAGCCTCATGGACGTGCGCTCTGGCCTGAGCAGAAATGGATGGACGTCCGCTACTTTCAAACCTCCCCGGCAGTTGTTAGGGAGGTTTGATTCATCGATGTATTAGCCAGCTGACCTGGCTTCCAGTGACTGTACATAGTTCTACAAGTCCTGAACATAGTTCAAGTTCATGGAAAGACGCTGATTCTGCGTAAAGGTAAGCTGATTTTTATGTAACGTTATATTATTTACACTGTGACTGACTTTCTTAATTGTATCCCACTATTTCTAATGCATATACTGATTTAAAAATTAGTTTGTCGTGGCTTTGTGTGTTCTGAATCTATGATCATTCAGCTGTCACATTCTTGTACAGCTGGTGCTGTGCACAGGTGTGGTGGAGAGCGGCGAGGAGAGAGAGGGGGAGAGAGAGAGAGAGAGAGATAGGCGCTGTTTATGTGTGTAATTTGTTTGTATTTTGCTTAATTTATCCAGTAGGGTATACATGAAATGGTTTTTAGACATAGGCTACTCTGTAATACGCTATAACATGTAGTCCACAACATACAGGTCATTTATGATGTAAATAATGAAATTAAACGTGTGTGATGCGGATTTGAAGCTTGTCTGGCAACTTCAAGACTGTGGGCGGTATTTTATTGGATTGGGCGGGTTTTAAGTTGTGATTGGGCTGGAAACTGTCAATCTGATCTGGCAACACTGGCCACGCAGAAATGGGGTTTTGTTGCCATGAGTTCTCTGAAGTCAGTTTGGTGTATCTGGGCCTCAATGTGCATTAAACTGTTCGAGTGCACCCTAGAAACTGGGATTTCCTTCTGCATGTCAGTTCAAGAGCTTTTAAATGCAGTACCTTATCAAAACAATCACTCAGAATCTTTATTCATTTAAAATATCACAAGAACTCACTGACACAAATACAACAATGCAAAGAAATGCAACACAGGGTCAAATCAGCTTAAAAACTTCTGAAAAGCTGAAGTGAGACTCATACTGTGGGCATACGTCCATCTCCTTAAAGCATTATGTTAGCTGTAAACAATTCAGATATGTAATGTGTAAAAAGTCAAAATGAACCTAAAAAAAAAAAATTACAATGTCCATTTTTTGTACATTCAGGACATTGTGACCTCATTAGAGTTCACCTAAAATCAAAATCCCAAAAACAGGGTGTTGTTCTGAAGAAGCTAAATACTTGAGCTCCAGGGCATTTATTTTAGGAGCAGAGCCTCGAACCTAACGAGCAGCTCACATCAACACATCAATTTAAAGCAGTTGTTGAAAGAACATGAACACACAATAAATAAAAAGTCAGTGCTGGAAGTAAAGTAACAGTCAAGAGGACTCTGTCCAACAGATTCCTGGAGTTTGTGCGTTTGTAATTTTGATTTATGTGTTAATGTTCGGTATTGGTTGTTTCTGACTGGCACACCTGCTGTTGCTCCTAAGACGTCCTCATGCTCCCGATAATGCTCCAAGTGTAAATTTGAGAGCAGGAAACAGCAACCACTCCCTTCCCAGAGCAAACATTCCTGAGGATGTTACATCCTGCTGTTCCCTGTGACACTAGCTTTACACATAAGCCTGGGGATATCTGATATGTACCTCGGAATCAGAACACATACATGAGGGCCAGTCTTATCTGTTAAGTTAAACCCAGGGTGCAGATTGCATAATTCCCTGTCAGTATCAAACTTTAAAGTACATTGATTTCTTCAACACTAACTGTAAAAAACAGCATACCACAATGAGTGACAATGAGTATAGAAAACAATGTATACACTTAGTACGTAGTATGGAATTTAGACAAACCAATTATCACTCAGGAATTTCTCACTTAAAGGTCCAGTGTGTTAGATTTAGGGGGATTTTGTGGTGGCTAGTGGTGAATTGCAGATTGCAACCAGCTGAAACTTTTTTTCCTGTGAGGAATTCCTTCAGTGTTCATTGTTCAGGAGGTACAAGAATAGCTAATTTAAACCAGTAAAAATACTGAATAAAACCGTTTCATGTTACAAATCAATGTTTCTTCTTCACTGATTGGCATGTCGAAGACAGCTATTAGCCTAGCACCTACTAATTTGGGGTCACCTTTTTTCTTTGATAAATTATAACTGCTCACCTTATTTCTGATCCAGGCATTCAGAGATTTATACTGTGAGCAAAGTTATCCACAGTGGTCTCTTCCTCTCCAAAAAGAAATGGACTTTGTGATTAAACCAATAAAAACACAAAATAAAGCGGTTTCACTTCATAAAAAAACAGGGGTTTTTTTTGCGCTGCTCATCACAGACACAATGCAAACGCAAAAACGTGAATGGCCCTGTCTAGAGCCAGTGTTTCGTTTGTCTGTTCTGGGCTATTGTAGAAACACGGCGGTGCAACATGGCGGACTATGTAAACAAGGACCTGCTCCCAATGTAGATATAAACGGTAGATATAAACAGCTCTGAGCACACGAAATTCTAAGGTAACAAACACATGATTCTTATTACTGATTATACACCAAAGAAAACATAATTATATTATATTCCATTTTCGTCGATCCTACACACTGGACCTTCAGGGGTGTGAGTCCATACAGCATTTTTCTTTAGCAGAAAAGAGGTGGCAGGGTGCTGGGGAGCACTTCAGAGTGCTTCATAAAAATACGCTCAGAGCTCTTTTTTCTAAATGACGGTGCTAGGTGTGGATTTTGTTTCTATGACAACATTATCTCTTAGGTAGATGGCTGACACAATGCTATGTTAACAGAGGGTTTACACAGTTACACAGTTAGCAACAAGTTTGCTATGGTAAGTCAGTACATTTATATGAACAGTTAAGTGAAGCAATGGTTATAGCTCTACCAGGCCACTAACCGTGGAGCATAGGCCAATTTGAGTCTGATTGACCGTATACATGCAGGAGAAATTTGACTCTCAAATGCATTATCTGGATGTGTTAGACCGACTTTGAGAAATGGATTTAGTACAATTTCAGTCAGACTTACATGTTTACGTGTATTTTAAAAGTCTGGTTTTAGTCAGACTAACACAATAAATAACTCCAAAAATGACTCTAAAATCATGTAAACATACTGATTGATAAAAGCTCAACACTCACCAGCAACATTCTGTGTCCGCTGGCCAATCTGCTCCCACAGATGGGCTTTTCCATCTTTGTTATGACAGTGGCCTAGCTAAAAGAGTAGCAGTGACATCACCAGCTCCTTTCTGAAAAGTTCAGAGATTTTCATCTAAGCCCCGTTTCCACCCAACACTTTCGGTATGGTACCTTTGAAACTTAAAGTACCCTTCTGACATGGTACCTAGACCCTAGCATTTCCACTGCAATGCGTACCCTTAAATGTGTGTGGGGTTATTGTCACTCACTGCTCCGTCCAGCACTCACTGTATTTCCTCATTACCGGTGACACAGATGGAAGTCTGCACCTCGTTTATCATCCACAAAACAACTGCACACGGACATTTTCAGAATAAAATAACAGGCTGCAGTAAGAGTCTCTTTCTATGGGATATTCAAAAATAGCAGGTTGGTGCATTTAATCCTTCTCAGGCAAGCTCGGGTGATAAGTGTTGCCGTAGGGTTAGGGTTATGCTACGCGACCCTTTATATTTTCTCCAAGTGAGGATTATAATATATGCCATTTACATAACCCCTGACTGCAGTGTTCACAACTCCCCCTTTTAGTATCAGATCTGTGTGCTAGGTACCCTATCAGAAGGGGTACCAAAAATGGTAATGGTTAGAATGGTTCCATTGGTACATTCCACAACTTTTCACAGTGGAAACGGAAAAAAAGCGTACCAAACTGAACCGTACTGTACCGCACTGCTTGATGGAAATGGGGCTTTAGAAGCACTTGAAGCAGCTGCACAAAAAAGGCAGAGTGCTCTGGTAAAAGACGCTGGGCACAGTGCTTTATCACTAAGCAGATGCTGTCATCTCATTAGGAACAACTGAAAAAAAAAAGACATTGGTGCTGAGAAAAAAACCCTATGTGGACACGGGTGCTTAAACTTTGCTCCCCTGTTTGTTCAATGAGAACACTCACTGCCTATTTGTACATGCTGTCTGTGTAAGCAGTGTCCCAAATCATGATCCTCTTCTCAAATGACTGCTGAAGTTTAAAATCTGCAAAACAGCTGGGATGTCTGTGGGCAATATTTGGCACCAAATGATTTAGTACTTACAGGACAAGCCTTTTTGTCCTCCACTGACCTCAGCACTAATTACTAGTGATGTCCAAATGAAGCTTCATGAACCACCAGTTGTATTTGCTAAACCCACTAGATGGCGCTCTCAGTGTAATAAAACAGGCTAATGGGATGGCAATGCAGTTTGGTTTCAACTAGCAATGGCCAAATAAAGCTTCATGAACCAATTTCTTTATTTTTCAGGTCCACTCTGGCACTCTTTATTCAACAAAGGGCTGAAACCAAACTGCATTACCATCCCTTGAGCCTGTTTCATTACACCAAGAGCGCCACCTCGTGGGTTCGACAAATACAACTGGTGGTTCATGAAGCTTCATTTGAACATCACTTCTAATTACCACAATCACAGTTGGGGGTAAAGAGACATGTCCCAGCTGACAGGAAGATGGAAGGCTGTTTGGGACAGGCAGCATACAATTGTGTAGTTAAATGAGAACTGAAGTATATGGTGGAGCAGGTCAAACCAAACCTGTTGTTGTCATCAACATCCTTTCTTAAATAGTCCAACATTCTAAATCTTATAAATCTCCCTCTTCCTGTGTAAGTGAGGAGCTCCACAGCAGGGAGCCAGATGAGCTGGGAGGGGCTCAGAGGAGCAGCTGGACACAGTAAGCCGCCCCCTGCTTCATACCAGCCCTGCATCCTTGGCCATCCTGTAAAAAGCTCCTCTTTGAGTGATGAGATTGGAGGGGGAATCGAACTCTGCCATCTCTCCCTTGTCCAACACCAGGACCCTAGAGGAGCCAGAAAATTCCCAAAGTTCTTTCCTGATGAGGAGCACAAACAAGTAGCTACACCTACATCTGTTAGTACTAAGCCACAGATCTTCCACATGCACCTGTGTGTGTCTGTAGGCATGCACATACGTTATCTCATGATAATGCCAAACTAATGTTTGACATCTCTAGATGACACAGAATCCAGTTATTATCTTAACATGTCAAAGACTAGACATAAATAACTATTTATCTTGAGATAATAACTCTAATAACAATAATGACCACTACTGGCTCTATAAAGTGGTATATACACACATAGATAGGTAATAATATAACAAAGCTTTGTGTTAAGACAGTTGGTTCTGTGTGGTGTCCAGTACCTGGTGTAGTCCATGATGGTGTTAAGGCGATGAGCGATTGTCAGGACGGTGCAGTCCTCAAATTGAGAGCGGATGGTGGACTGGATCAGGTTGTCCGTCTCCATGTCCACAGCTGCTGTGGCCTCATCTAGAACCAGGATCTTGGTCTTCCTTAGGAGAGCTCTGGCCAAACACAGCAGCTGCCTCTGACCTACACTGCAGGGAAAACACAGAGACTGGCTTAAACAAGCTAGAGGCGGCACATCAGCAGACTAGGGACGCCACGATTTATCGGCTGAACATCGGTATCAGTCGATTTTCACCTTGTTGACAGCCACTGGCCTATTTGCAAAAAAGATGGCTTTCAGCAATGGCAGTGGTTGATGTTTTTCTGTTGTGTCACATCAATTTTGTGCGGGCTAAAAACCAGGGCTCAAAACTAACAGCCTCACGACATCCCGGGGGCGACAGAAAACATGTTTGGGACTGGATAGTGGTGGCTAGATAATGCTACTGACTTCCACACGGGAGATCAGGGCTCGAATCCAGGCCTGGGCAAACGTCATCCAGTAAGACAAGACTTCTAATGCTATACTAGCCTACCTCAGATATGAGCGGGTACGATACTGTCATACCGCAGATGTCACCCGGATTAACACGGTTCGCGTCATTTGCTGGAAAACCAACCTCCAAACCTGGAGCCTCGGACCAGGGGCGGACTGGGACATAAATTCAGCCCGGGACATTCAGGCGCACCGGCCCACACAGTGGCCCACAAACTGGTCCACGCACCGGCCAACGCACTGGCCCACACACTGGCCCACACGTTTCTACCTATAATCCTCTATATGCTTGTACACACTACACAAACGCACTGACTAATTATTATACAAAGACATCAGTAAAATCAATGCTAATATTCAGAGATTGAAACAACCAACTTCAAGGCATACAGGCTTATATCTTCTCAGAAAATAAGATAAATGCAATAATGAATTGGCCACAAATGGCTATGTGCTTATTATTTAACTTAAAATAAGAGCATATGACTCTGTCCTAATGCATCTAATTTTATGCACAATATAATTGTCTGCTCTGCCCTGCCCAGCCCTGCTCTTGTATTACATAAGCCCAAGTTATATCTCCATGGCTCACAGCCATGAACTAAGAAGGTATAAATTGGGCAATAGGCCCTATAGTCAACTTTTAGGTCAACTTATTACTACAGCAAAAAAAATCCCACTTAATACTACTAAAAAGGTTTTTCTCTGGCTAAAATGTAATGCATAGCAGGCTATGCCTTTACATTGCACCTGTCATATTTCTGGTCTCATCCTCCTCATCACAACTGGGGTTAGTCTGTCCCTCAGCTTCATTGTCCTTGGGACTGGGAGCACCACCTAACGTTAATTGCATGCATCCACAGGAAAAAAGCAAGCACATATTTTCTTTTAGTACAGGTTTAAATTATAATGACTTAATGCAATACCTAGCAGGCTAGTGGGCCTCTTGAACCAGACACCTAGAAGAAATACGCAATTTGCCAAAGCCAACCTCGCACATTACACACTCACGAAGGTTAGCTAATGTTAATGCACATGCTATGGCACTGTCGGCTCCAGCTCCATCTCTGTCGTTAGCAACACCAGCAGCCTCAGCCCGTCGACCAACGCAACAGCCAAACAGGTCGTTTATTTTGGAGCACTTTGCTGCCTCTTCTTGTAAAGATTTAAGTTTTTTTATTCAAGTTTTTTCTTTTTTCTGCGCCACCCGTTTTTTTTTTTACCAGCCTTATCCATGTTTTGGTCAAACTAGCCTGGCCCACCAGGCCGGCCCACACTGGCCCACTTGGAAACCGGTCCATCGGGATTCGTTCCGAACGTCCCAATGGCCAATCCGCCATTGCGTCCGACGAATCCCGGAGCTTCAGATGATCTGCTAAGGGATGTTAATACTGCCCTAAATACCATCCCTACAAGGACCATCACTGAGACCAACAAGCTGAATCACAGTACAGTAGTCCTGGAGATGCTTGGATACAAGATGGACATGGTACATAAAAACCAGTACCCTCCATGGAAGAGACGGTTGCAGGCCAAGATAAAGGCAACATGGAACAAAGTTAGCCAACTAGCAGAGCTACACAGTGGTAACATGGTGAATAAAGGGGTACCAAGGAAATACAACAAGCTTTCCATTCCTGAGGCACTTGAAACTGACAAACAAAGACTAACAGCTCTGGCCACCCAGCTGAAGAGATACACCAAAGAAGTATAAGCCAGGAGAATAAACAGGATGTTCTCCACTGAACCAGCCAGGGTGTTCTCTCTGTGGCAGGGAAATAACAGCAGCACCAAGAGCTGAGATGGAAACATACTGGAAGGGCATATGGGAAAGAGAAGCATCACACAACACCGATGCCCAGTGCTTGCCACAGCAACCTCCCTGAACAAGAACCATCTCAATGGCAGACATCAGGCCCTGATATAATCCATACATACTGGCTGAAGAAGCTAACTACACTCCATGAACGCCTAGCAGCAGAGATGAACCAGCTGCTAAGGCAGACCTGGGCATTGTATGGCCCCCGGTCCACATACGGCCCTTTGGTTGACTCTGGCCGACCCATGTAAGGTTAATTGGAAATTACAAAATAAACATATTTTATAATTTTATTAAAAAAAATTAGTTTTTTTTTTTCATGTATGTAATGGCGCAATATGTAAATCAATATGTATGTATGATTGAATCTACGTTGTCACAAGACGACTTTATCCCTCAAAATGGCTGCTCATACTAAAAAAAAGAAAGGCATATGCCGAATGCAGGATTTTCTACAAAACATGGACTACAACCAAGACCAGCTTTGTGATATCCCACAAAATCGCTAAAAACAGTAAGCCATTCTCGGAGGGGGAGTTTGTCAAAGAGTGCTTGGTGGACTCTGCAGCACTAATATGCCCTGAAAAAAAAGAAGCATTTGAGCAAGTCCCGCTGTCCAGGCGAACCGTGACGAGAAGGATCGAGGACATTGCGGGGAATCTGGAGCTTCAGCTGCAATGTGAAGTGGCAAGTTTTGACTTTTTCTCCTTGGCTTTGGACGAGAGCTGTGATGTCCGTGACACAGCCCAGTTACTTGTATTTGTCCGTGGGATAACGGACTTCAAAATTATGGAGGAGCTGGCAGCAATGCGGTCAATTAAAGGGACAACGACAGGGAGGTAAATGCAGGCATGGACACGCTGGGACTGAAATGGGACAGACTGGCAGGTGTCACAACGGACGGTTGTCCAAATCTGACGGGGAACAATGTCGGACTTTTGAAACAGACAAACATTCTCAGTGATGAAGTTAACCAAATCCAGGTATAGATCCTCTCTCACTGATGATCATCTGTCAGCTGTGCTTCGCATCTCCACCTCAGACATTAAACCTGACTTTGATGCACTCATTAAAGCCCAGCAGAGACTAGATTTCTCTCACTGAACAAGAAAAAAGAACACCAAATGAGGTGGTTAGACTACAAATGTAGGGATGTAAAGGCACCAGCTAGCAGTGAACTGGGACACTTTAAACTGTCAGTTTATAAAGCAGTTATACCTGAGGTTCTCCCCTCCTTCACTACACTCATGGTTGAGTTTGCTTGGCAGGCCGGACACAAAGCTCTTGAGATGAGAATACTCCAGAGCCCTCCATACTTCCTCATCAGAGTAGCTGTCAAAAGGATCCAAGTTCATCCTCAGAGATCCTGAAAACAGCACTGGGTCCTGAGGAGAGGGGAGAGGGTCATGTGTCTGTGCATAACATTATGGGACCAACTGTTTAGGCATGTGATTTCTCTGGGAAAGGAATAAGATAGCTGTGCCCCAGTTCTGGGTATCTTCCTTAGAAGTGTGCCGCCAATGCAGCCCTCAGAGGGACTAAAGCTGCAAAGCTGCACCTCCTCACTAAATGACATGCACTACAGACCCATAAATGAATAACTGTGAGTTCAGCCCCTCGTGTCACCAAAACTACACAAGAGACACAGTGGACACATCAATGTCAGCATGTGTCCTACAAATTCCACCAAATACAGCTACAGCAAGAATGGATACAATGAGGCCATACTCTGTCTTAAAATAAGCCCAGTTTCCACCAAACTCTTTCAGTATGGTACCTTTGGAACCAAAAATAACCCTTCAGACATGGTACCTAGACACTAGGTCCGTCAATATATATTTCCACTCATTACTAAAAGTGTATGTCATCCTAGAGTCATAATAAAAACAGAATGGTCAAAGTTGTCATACTGAAATTTAAGATGTGTTGATGGATTCACGTGATCAACTCATGCATTGAGTAACATTACAAGTAAACGTTCCACCTTAAAAGTTGCTTGCCGCTGGCACAGTGAATTAAGATCTCTTTCAAACCTCGCTCAGTATTTCACTATGGGAAGCGCCTTCAGGCGTGAGCAATCACGGAAGCTCTAATAACACCACGTCTGTCGGGAGACAGACCAATCATCTTGAGTTGCACAGGCCAGCCCGTCCCCCTTTATAAATGCCTGCAGCATCCCACCTGTCATTCTAGCTTTCTTCTCCGTGAAGATCACTAGAGCTCCTCAGCTGTCCTGACGTCCAGATTTTCATTTAACTCTTCTCTGACGCAGCCGTCAAGGTAGTCACCGAACGTGGAGATCTGGTGTCAGGATTTTTGGACTGTGTATTTCGTTATGAAATCTAAAATTGTTAAGGTGGGTGTTTTGGTGTTGTGGCAGACATTTACCTGTTTGTACTATAGGGAAGCTAACGCTTCGAGGTGAGCTGTGTGTCCGTCTTTCTTACCTGCAATTAGCCATCGAGGTTAATTTTTATTTCAGCTAATGTCAGCGTTAGCAATGGCAACCACTGGATCCTCTAGGGGGAACGCTGGTGGCGGCCAGGGCAAGGATGTCAAGTCTGCCCTTGCCCTGGCCGCTTGTGGACTCACCATATCGGGGAAAGATTCCCATCCTCTCTGCATCTCATGTATGGGTATGAAACATGCCCAGGCTTCACTTGCGGACTCAGAATCCTGTGAGCACTGCTGTGCCATTTCCCGTGAGAATCCTGGAGCGCCACTTGAGTGTCAGTGGCTTCAAAAGCCGATCCTTGCCTCTCCAACATGGTGGTGAAGCCCAGAGAGAAGCCGGCTACAGCTAGCGCTAGCTGGGGAGAGAGGACGGAGGACCCAGATACAGAGTTTTCCCCTCTATTCAGCCAACTCCTTGACTCAGAGGACTGTGGCGGAGAGGACAAAGAGGATAAGATTAATTTCAATCTCCTCGCCAACGAGAATGAGGAGGATGATGAAGATGCCACCCCCCCCTCAGTCGTGGCCCAGCAGCTCCATCAGCGGGGAGGCACAGCCTTCCCCTGCCCCACGTGAAGTCGTTCTACACGAGGTGTGTAGACAAGCGGCTATCAGGCTGGCCATAGACTGGCCCGCAGCGATGGATGACAAGGGGGAAGAGATTTATACAATGGCAAAATCCTGCCCTCTCGTCAGGTCCCTGCCAAACAGCTCATGCCTGCCGTCCCCACATGCATGAAGGAGATGAAGAGATACTGGGACTAACCGTTCCGTCACAGGGTCCTTGTCAAGGGTTACTCTGGCCTAGATATTGCCAACAGCGAGGCTCTGGTGCATGCAGATTCCCCGGTGGTGGAGCAATTGGTGGCTTCTCATCTTCATCCCAACCACCGGTCCACCCTCGCCTCGGTTGGACCCACTCTCCCAGGCAAATTGGAGCTCTTCACTGCCTCCATGTACCAGAAAGTGTACAGGTCAGCAGTTCAGTCAGTGAAAAACTTAAATGTGGTCACCCTGCTAACAGCGTATCAGGCTGAGCTGTTCCAGGAGATGGGTCACCTTTTAGATAAGGGCTCTTGAAGTCCAGGTATTTGGGAGGAGATATGTGTCGTAACTGACCTAATCCTCCATGTGACTAGAGGTGCAGTTCAGGGCTGTGGCCATGTCATAGGCCTGGCTATGGCGGGGAGAGATCGCTGTGGCTAAACCTCTCCAGCCTGCCAGACCAAGATAAACAGGTCATAATGGAATCCCCATTTCACCCGTCATGGGCAAAAGGTTTATTTGGAGAGGCTGTAACCTCTATGCAGCAGGCTAGCGACCTCAGAAAAAAAGCAGGGGGGGGCTTTCGATCTCTGCCTTCCCTGCAAAACAGCACCTCGCCTACCACGGCCAGCTTGCCCAAGCTTTGCGGCTGTGGCAGCTAGGGGACACAGTGGGAGCTTTAAAGGTCCCTGTTTCCAGACACCTGAGCTGGGTGCTTCACCAGCACAGTGCTCAGAGTCAGAAACAGTGGGGCAAAAAGTCTTTCGCTGCTGCCGCAGCCACTCCCGCTGTCGGGTATAACCACTCTTCTCACCTGCCGAATGGGAAGAAGAGGCATCAACTTAGGAATTGTGGTTAGCGGAAACAGAGGCTCAGCAGTCAGCACTTGGAGAGATCTCTGCTCTGAGCCTCACGGAGACAGGCTGGCAGGTTCCTCTCCCCCGCAAGAAGAGAAGAGCAGAGGTTTCGAGCCAGTGTTCTGTTCAGCGCTGTGTAACGGCCCACTACATTCAACTTGTTCACAAGCTGGGGGAGGCACAAGTTCACAAAGCGCTCTACGTTGCACATACACAATGTTCTCTTCTGCTTGATTCGACCAAACGATTGGTTCACATCGGTACATCTGCAGGATGCTTATTTTCACAAAAGTGTATATCCAGCGCACAGAAGATATCTCAGGTTCGCTTTCCAGGGCATAGCCTACGAGTATCAGACCCTGCTGTTCGGGCTGTCACTCGCCCCAAGGGTCTTCAGCAAGTGTGTGGAAGCAGCTCTAAACCCTATGCAAGCCAGGGGTCTCTGAGTGTTGCATATTTGGATGATTTTCTCCTCTGCATAAGCAGCAGAGAAGAAGCAGAGAGAGACACACAGAGACTGTTAAGCAGGCTCTCCAGCCTAGGCTTCAGTGTCAATCACGCAAAGAGCATCTTGTCTCCTTCTCAGAATATAGTGTTTGGACCTTGAAAAAAATTCTGTTTCTTTTCGGGCTTTGCTGTCACAAGTTCGAGTGGAAAAATTTCGCCATCACTTGGCTCTGTGTCGGCGGGGAAACTCTGTCTCGTTGCGAGCCTGTCTCTGCATGACAGGGCTGATAGCCTCAGTCATTTCAGTCGTTCCTCAGGGGTTGTTGAGAATGTGAGATTTCCAATGCTGGGTGTCCTTACACCTGGATGTACGACGTCATCTCAGTCGTATGGTAAGGGTTTCCCCGGAATGTGTTCTGGCTCTCTGTCATTGGAGAGACTGGGGCGTGTTCACCACCGGCATCACCCTGGGAACAGTGGTTATGAAGAAGATTGTGACAATGGATGCTTCATTGACAGGGTGGGGAGCTATATTTGAGGGGAGGTCTGTGAATGGGACCTGGCCCCTGAGGCTCCATCATGTTCATATAAATTACCTGGAGCTGTTGGCAATTTTCTTGGCTCTCAAACATTTTCTGCCACTCCTGAAAAACTATCACGTGTTGGTCAGGACAGACAACATGAGAGCAGTGGCTTATGTAAATCGTCAGGGCAGCACACGCTCCGTGAAATTACACAGACTGAGACAGAGTCTGATCATTTGGAGCAGCAAGCACCTGCTATCAGGCTCAGCCTTATAACTCCTACACTGATCAGAGCGAGAGAGCAGCGGCTCCTTCACAGTCAGCCATGGCCGCTGCTGTTGTGCAGAGACTTCACAGGCGCACGGACAGATTTTTCACCCACATCCCGAGCAACTAGCTCTCTGGGCCTGATATGTGAGAGGTCGGGTCTCTTGTTAAGGGTGATTGAGCCTATTCAGAGCGTGAGAGCGCCGTCCACAGGTTCATTATACGATAATAAATGGCTTGTATTTGAGAGATGGTATGAGGCCAGAACCATATGTTCATTTGAGTATTCTGTACCAGACATATTATGCAGGATTTACTGAATAATGGTAAAGCTTTTTTTCACCATTAAGGTTGATTTAGCTGCTATTTCGGCCTGCCATGTGGGTTTTGGATATGCGCCGGTGGGACAGCATTCCCTGATAAGGAGGTTTATGAAGGGATTCATGCAGCCTACATGCAAACCTTTAGTTCCATAACGGGACTTGCCTAATGTTCTGGAGGCGCTCTCAGGGTTGCCTCTCGAGCCCTTAGACTGTGTTGACTTAAAGTTGCTCTCTACCAAGACTATCCTTTTGCTGGCACTGACGTCAGCCAAACTGATAAGTGAGTTACATGCACTGTCTGTGCACCCATCCAGTCTGCAGCTTTCCCCTGACTATGGGAAGATGATGTTGCGCCCTAACTCAGCTTTTGCGCCTAGGGTTAGTGAATCTTCCTACAGCTGCCCCACACTGGAGTTGCTTGCTTTTCACCCACCGCCTTTTGCGGGAGAGAGGAAGAGGCAGCTTAACTCACTATGTCCAGTCAGAGCTTTACGGATCTACATGGACAGGACCAAGGTGTTTAGGAAGAGTAACCAGCTCTTTGTATCTTGGGCCCCTTCTCATAGAGGGAGGGCTCTGACTCGCCAGCGCCTGTCTCACGGGGTGGTGGAGGCTATAATTCTGGCTTATGAGAGTTGTGGACTGCAGCCCCTGGATCGCCTGCGGGCTCACTCCACCAGGGGTATGGCCACCTAATGGGCCCTGTTCAGATGCATTTCTGAGAGTGACATCTGTGCTACTGCTAGTTGAGCATCCCCCCACGTTTATTCGGTTTTACCGCCTGGACGTCACTGCACCTTCACTGGCTCACTCAGTCTTAAGTGTGGTTTCATGTTAACTGTGTGCTAACCCAAAGGGGGGGCTAGTGGTATCAACCAGTAAGGTGTTATGGGCTTTGGAGCATGCAATTTGGGAGTGGACCCATCTCCCATAGTGAGATACTAAGCGAGGTTTGAAAGAGAACTTTAGGTTACCAGGGTAACCCCAGTTCTCTGATAACCAAGTGAGGTATCTCACAACACTGCCCAACTTACATATGTGGGGTACATGGAAGAAATATGCTTGAGAATGACAGGCATTTATAAAGGGGGACGGGCTGGCCTATGGAACTCAAGATGATTGGTCTGTCTCCCGACAGACGTGGTGTTATTGGAGCTTCCATGATCGGGCGCTTCCCATAGTAACATACCTCACTCGGTTATCACAGAACCTTACCTTGGTAACCTAAAGTTATTTTTTTCTCTGACTACAGCTGGTGCTAGAGGCAGCAAAACATCCTTTCATTTTATAGTTAATTTTATTTTATAGTTAGTTAGTTTACTTATATATATGTAAGACTTGCCATGGTACGAACAGTGGTTACATAAGCTTCAAAACTGGCCACATCTAAGCCCTGAGCAGAGTGACCATCCTCTACGGACCAATAAACGGACTGCAGTGTTTCTAGCTTCCCCTTTTAGTACCAGATCTGTGTAGTAAGTACTGCAACAGAGGAGTGACCAAAATGGGGACAGTAGAAACGGTTCCATTGGTACCATCCACAACTTTTCTCTATGGAAACAGGAAAAAATGCGAACCAAACTGAACTGAACCGAACCAGACTGCTTGGTGGAAACAGGCCTTTACAGACTTGAAAGGAAGTGTCCCCTTTTAGTTGGGACACAGCTGTTGTGTCAAAGGCTTGGAAATTGACATGATCTGAATACCTAGTGCAGCGATTACAACATTTATCAATTTAGTGGGGGACAATATTAATCTTAATGCCATTTAACTCCATGTTCTTCTGCATCCTTTCTGCACTAACTTGTGGTATTATGGTGATTCTGGAGCGAAGCTCATGGAGGCCCAGCTGAGTGATGTCCACCCCATCAATGAAGATGTGACCCTCTGCTGCCTCGATGATCCGGAACAGCCCGAGCGTTAGGGAGGATTTCCCTGCTCCGGTGCGCCCAACAATCCCCACCTTGTGGGTAGATGTACCAGCAAATGTTACAGGCCATAGAAATACTGTACACATATACTGAACAAAAATTTAAACACAACACTTTTTTTTCCCCTTCTAATTTTAACAAGTTAAAGATCTAAGACTTTTTTCATGCTCTCAATAGATATATTTCTCTCAAATTTTGGTCACAAATTTGTTAAAATACATGTTAGCACTCATCCTTTCCCAAGATAATCTATCTACCAGACAGGTGTATGAATCAAGCTCCTGATTAAACAGACCAGCGTCTTGACCTGACAGCTTGTCACTGTACCTGACTTGTGGGCTTATGAGGTTGGTTGGATGTACTGCCAAATTCAGGGAAATGACACTGGAGACGGCTTATCTATCTATAAAGCAAGAAATCTCTGAGTGTGTGTCTGTATGTCTGTGTGTCTGTGGCTCGCATATGTCTCTGACTGTTTGTCAGATCAACCTGAGCTTTCTCACACGATGGTGTGCATCCTTCATTTTGTAGTTTTTTGGATTAATATTCACAACATTATCATTAAAAGTTAAAATCCCATAGACCTCCGTGTAACCAATCAGCCTATCGCACTCTCGCTCGCAGCTGTAGCCACGCCTCACTGAATAAAAGATCAAAGTATCCTACTGCTGTACCGCTCTGGGTCACCCAAAACTTTGCACAGGCTTACCCTGGATGTCCACTGGATCCACCATGTGGGCGCTTCAGCCACGACGCGGGTGCTGGAGCGAATCGCGGCCATTCAAGTCAATTTAGACTGCTCCACCAGAAGCGGCTCGGCGCTCCGCTAAAAATACGCACCGGGTCTATTTTTTGACGGACGCCGCGCGACGAAGCATCAATTTCCACAGACCAAATGAGTCAAACAGGAAGTCAGGCGCAGAAAAGACGAGAGTATCCGGTCAATTTTCAAAATAAAAACACCCATGAAAACTCCGGAGCGTATTTCACATCGCTACAACAACATGACGTCAAAGTTTGTGGCCCCCAGGCAGGTAGAGAAATCTTTTCTTTGTTTGTTGATGTCCTTTTACCTCCAGTGTTTCCGCAAATTATCGCGTGACATCATGATCTCGCGATCCGTCAATTCCAGCCGCTATAGATACACTCCCAGAGGACATTGACGCCCGGCACAGGACGGAGGAGTCCGTGCCATGGCCGGACCACGACCGACGGATCCAGTGTACACCCGGGGTCATGGCATTCCCTTTCGTCCCTCCCCCATATAGGAATAGATGAAGTGGTGCAATTTGCATTAACATAACATGTTTCAATAATCTCATGGTAAGTAGTATTTCTTAAGTTTCACCACGCTGTTCTCATCTGCTCATTGTGTTTGCTGACATGGCTACAACATGGTTAGATTGACTAAAACATTGCCTAAACTTCCCATACCAAAGTATGGCTAGGTCGGAAATGTTTGTTTTTCCTTTCAGGTGTGCAGGGTTACGTGCTTGCTAGCTACCATTTCAAGATTGTTCGCCTACGGAAAGCTAGGAAACCTAATGATGTTGCGTGTCTCTCCATATCTCAATGAACGTTCATGTCTCACCCAATGTACAGTTTCTCTCTATTAACACTATGTAAGAGCATGTACACCTCTTTGTACATCCAACCATCGAACACAGCCTCATTTGGCCATACATGAAAAATCTACTTAAGCTTCCACTTTTCTATAGAAATACGTACTTCCTACGGGCACTGCACTAGTGGAAGTAAAATGAAAATTTTGTTCACAGGCAACAGCTCTGGTGGACACTCCTGCAGACAGCACGCCAATGGCGCGCTCCCTAAAAATTGTGTTGTGTGATCAAACTACACATTATAGAGTGTCCTTTTATTGTGACCATCCCAAGGTACACCTGTGTAGTGCATATAAAGTTTCAGATCTTTAACCTATACCTGTGAAAAATGGGAGCAAAAACAAAGTAATTTTTTTTTCAGTGTATATACATCAACACAGAAGTAATCCACATACACAGTGATATACAGTCACACACACTTGTTGATTCACCCACAGTCAAAATACACACACAGCAGACCACCGCTTTCAGTGTAGTAATGTAAAGGCAGACCTTCTCTCCTCTATTTATGCTGATGGTGATGTTGCGAATGGCGAGATCCAGGTCGTGCCGGTAGCGCAGGCCGAAACCTCTGATGTCTATGCAGCCATCAGTGGGCCACCCTGGGGAGAGGCTAGAGGGCTCATGTTTCCACTCTGCCTGGAGTGAAGAGGATACACATTTAAATAAGTACAACCCCCACAACTCCACATCACACCCCTGCACTCGCCAACACTTTGATTTTCTGTCTAGATATAGAGCTGGGAAACAGAGGTGCAACAAGTATCCATATCTTTCAGTTCAGTTAAACTAGTAATACAACAATGTAAAAAATTATTTCAATACAAGTAAAGCTATTCTGTTCAAAATCTTACTTAATTAAAAGTATAATCAGCAAAATGTAGTTAAAAGCTCAGTAGGTAAACTTTTATCATAATTGCTGAAACTGTCACTGTATCCTGACAGCAGTACATGAGACAGATAATCTGTAAAAAAGTCAGGTTCCTCTGGCCTCTTCTAGTTCTCCTGATGGCATTTGCAAGAATCCACTGCACCTGAACGGAACAACCAATTAGAGCTGGGAGGAGTCTTGAACAGAGTGTCAATCACTGCTCATGCACATGCTAACTGGGAGAAGTTTCAGCTTGCAATCCTCACTGCAAGATAGGGGTGGGGTGATCAACATCATCAATTACGAAAATATGTTGATTTGCAAAACGTGTGTTGGCCCGTTAAAATAAAGTAGGCTACACCCGGTGAAAACATAGATTCCTCCGGGGAACGAGCAGCTGAAAACCTCACCTTCAAAGGGAAAATTACTTTTCACAGGAGAAAAACTGCAGCGAACAGACAACTGGAAGTAAAAGCTACCCGGAGCTCTTTGCCAGGACGACAGAAGAAAACAGCATCCTATTTACTTTTTCTCCCACCCAAGCATGATATATATCCAGGTTATCAACATGCTGATTGTTTTTTTGTTAGTAGTAGTCACTTTAACTTTCTGCATCACCACTAATGATACCGCATGCATCATCTTACATCGTTACTTGGCTGTTTTCTATTTTCTGTTTACTATAATAGGCATACACAAGCAAAAAAATGGCTTAAACTAACATTGTGGAGTAATACAGTGTGTAGCAGTGGAGGCACAGTAATATGGAAGTTGAGACGATGTAGTGCCAAAGAAAAAGGGCTGTCTGAAGGCGAGGTAAAGCGGTGAAAAAATCCTCAATATAGCATCCACCTGGACTGATATTGATTTTTTTAGGTGGGCATCTTTTAGGGTGGCTAAAATCTGTATTCAAATCAAATCAAATCAAACTTTATTTATAAAGCACTTTTCATACATTAGAAATGCAGCACAAAGTGCTATACATGTTAAAACCAACCCCCCCCCGACACACACACACACACACATGCACACAAACACACAAATAACACAATCTTAAATGTGTGATCGTAAAACGTGATCTTAAAGCGTGTGGCTGAGTACAGAGGAGCCAGGTCAGGAAACGCCAGGAGGCCAACTGCACTGGGTGCCGCTCACGGCCCAGGGCCAGGACGTCTCCACCCGGGCGCGCCCTGCTAAAGGCCAGCGAAGGGCCCACAGCAGCAAAGCAGATGCAGACCCCCCACCCGGCCAAGCCGATGCCCACCACGAGACAGAGACATCCCAGCCACAGCCAATTGCAGCCCCCAGTGCAGGCAGCCCCCACTGAGGAAGCACTGGAGATATGGAATAAAAACATAAAACTACATAGGCTGAGAATCGTAAAACTAATAAATGGCTAAAATGTCATAAGAAGTAATAGAATAAGAATAAAAAATAAAAAAAGAGGGCTAAAATATATAATAAAAAATAAATAAATAATAATAATAAATAAATAAATAAAAATAAAGATATAGATAAAAAATAAGACATTAGTTAAAAGCCAAATTAAATAGGTAGGTCTTGAGCCTACTTTTAAAAATATGAACATTCTCTGCGGCCCTCAGGTCCTCTGGCAGGGCTGTTCCACAGACGGGGGCCATAGTGCTGGAAAGATGCCTCACCGTAGGTCCGTGTTCTAGCTTTGGGAATCATTAAGAGGCCAGTGCCAGAGGATCTCAGGGTCCGCGAGGGCTCATATGGTAAAAGCAATTCTGAAAGATAAGAAGGTCCAAGACCCCTAAGACATTTAAAAACCATAAAAAGGACCTTAAAATCAATCCTAAAACACACAGGGAGCCAATGCAGTGATTTTAAAACTGGTGTAATATGCGCCTGCCTTCTGGTCTTCGTCAGCACACGTGCTGCTGAATTTTGCAACAGTTGTAAACTTGAGATGTTTCTTTTTGGAAGACCAGAAAGCAGGGCATTGCAGTAGTCAATACGACTGGAGATAAAAGCATGCATTAGCGTCTCTGTGTTAGCCCGGGAGAGAAAGGGGCGGACTCTGGCTATGTTCTTTAAATGATAAAATCCTGTTTTTGTTACGTTTTTAATATGTGGAATAAAGTTGAGCTCAGAGTCAAAGATAACGCCCAGATTCTTCACCTGATTGGATGGAATTAAAGACAGGGTTTGGAGTTTTGATAAAAGTTTCTCTCCCTGAGCCTTAGGATCGATAATTAAAACCTCAGTCTTGTTCTGGTTGAGCTGTAGGAAGTTTTCTGCCATCCAGGATTTAATGTCTAAAATACGATTAAAAAGGGCATCAATCGGCCCTGTGTCATCAGGAGACATGGATATGTAAAGCTGTGTATCATCAGCGTAGCTGTGGAATGTGATACCATGCCTCCTGATGACATCTCCCAGTGGGAGCATGTATAAGTTAAAAAGTACGGGGCCTAAAATTGAGCCTTGGGGAACACCACATTTAATTTCATGGATCCTTGAAGAGCATGTGTCCAAACTTACAAGAAATTTTCTATCTGTGAGATAAGCGCTAAACCATTGAAAGGCAGTACCAGAGAGGCCTACTAGGTGTCTTAGTCTATTTAAAAGAATCGTGTGATCTACTGTATCAAAAGCAGCGCTTAGATCCAGTAGTACAAGGACTGTAAGCTTGTGCAAGTCCAAGTTGCACCTAAGATCATTAACAATTTTCAGTAGTGCAGTCTCTGTACTGTGGTTCGTCCTAAATCCAGATTGAAATTTCTCAAGAATGGAACGGTTATTTAAAAAATCATTCAACTGAATAAAAACAAGTTTTTCTAAAATTCTGCTTAAAAATGGTAAGTTGGACACTGGTCTGTAGTAATTAAGAACATTCGGATCCAAATTGTTCTTCTTCAGAAGGGGTCTCACTACCACCGTTTTAAGGGCAGCAGGGAAAGAGCCCATCTGAAGGGAACAATTCACTATATTTAAGAGCTCGGGTTCAAGGAATCCATAAAGCGTTTTAAAAAGTGATGTGGGAATTGGGTCTAAAAGGCAGGTTGTTGGTTTTACTTGGGAGAAAACTCTACCAAGCAGCTCTGCATCAACCAGGTCAAAACTGTCCAGTGTTTCCTCAGGTGAAAACAAGCTTTCTAATGTATTAAAAACAGTATTTTGATTGGATAAAATAGAGGATCTTATAAAATCAATTTTACCCCTGAAGTGGTCTGCAAAGCCTTCACAAAGAGAGTCCGAAGGAGTGATTTGGTATCTGTTAAAAACAGGGTTGATTAAAAGATCAATGGTGTTAAAGAGGATTTTTGGGTTATTTTTATTATCAGTAATTATGTTAGTGAAATAGGTAGTTCTTGCGTGCCTGAGAGAATTGTTGTATATTTTTAGTTGCTCACAGTATATTTGATAATGAATAGTTATCTTATTTTTCCTCCATCTCCGTTCAGCTACCCTGCGATTTCTTTTCAATTTTTTGATTTCTTCATTTCTCCACGGGGTTGTACGCTTAGGCAGTACCTTCTTTGTAGTCAGTGGAGCTACAAGATCTAGTGTTGTTTCAAGTTTATTGATAAAATGTTTAACAATAAAATCACAGGATGCAGGTGTAGTAGCTGAGGGATGCTTACCCAGGATTTCAATAAAATTTGCAGCCACTTCTGAGGTAAAATAGCGTTTCCTGACAGTTCGCACTGAGGTCTCCCGCTGAATAAAACTGGTGATATTAAAAAACATGCAGTAATGATCCGACACAGCCAAGTCAACAACAGAGGACACACTGGCTGAAAGGCCATAACTGAACACTAAATCTAGTGTGTGTCCTCTGTTGTGAGTTCGCTGTGTGACATGTTGTGTAAAATCCTCTTTTGCCATGGAATCAGATGGATTGTCTATGTGTATGTTAAAATCACCAGATATGATTATAAAATTGTAAGTGGAGTGGATTATGGATAAAAATTCAGAAAATTCACTAATAAAAGCAGCATCATGTTTTGGTGGTCTGTAAACAGTGATACAAAGAATTGAGGGACCTGTTAAAAACGACCGCATGATGCTCAAAGGTGGTGTACTGATCAAGTTGTATTTCTTTGGTTCTTAGTGAATTATTAACTATTGATGCAGTACCACCACCTTTCCTGCCACTTCTCAGGAAGAATGTGAAGTTAAAATTTGGTGGGGAGGCCTCAGTGAGAATAACTGGTGCATCTGCACCCAGCCACGTTTCAGTTAAGAATAAAGTCTACCTTGTTATCTAAAATCAGGTCATGGATAATAAAATATTTGTGTAAAAGGGAGCGAACATTTAAAAGTGCCATGTTGATGATAACAGGTGACTTAGAGACTGTATATGTGGGCTGTTGATGTTTTGGGAGAGGTCTGAGGTTATTGAGGTTCACATAGTGAACATGGTGGAGTCTGGTTATGTCACGCTGAGTGATGATAACAGGAATTGGTGAATGGTTGGTGAAAACAGAGGGCCCAAGACCAGTACTGTGTGTGTCAGAGGTGGAACTAAAAACATAGGAACTGGGACCTGGGAGATATCATTCAGTTTCGGACAGGTCAGTCAGTGTATGTTTGAGGTGATGGGAGGAGAGTGTGGGTTGTGTGTGTTGTACACCATATGCCAGGTTGGCAGACAGCACACGGGTGCCAGCTCTGTTCAGGTGAAGGCCGTCTGAACCAAAAAGATGTCTCCTCTCCCAAAAGACATCAAAGTTGTCAATGAAGCCGACATTGTGGGTGCTGCAGGCTGAGGAGAGCCAGGTGTTCAGGCTGAGTAGCCTGCTGAGGCGCCCAATGCCCCTACCACAGGTGGGGGTGGGGCCTGAGATAATAACACTCAGCTGGTGCTGTGAGAGTTTCTTAAAAAGCTGAGCGAAAGTCCTGCTTTAAAAGCTCAGACTGCTGTCTGGAGGTGTCGTTGGTGCCCACATGAATAACAACCCTGTTTACCTGTGGGTGAGAACTCAGGACGCTTGGGATTTTCTCAGTTATGTCTGTAACTGTGGCGCCAGGAAAAGACAGGCTGAGGATATTGATGTCAACCCCCGTCCACAGCATTGTAATGCTGAGCTGGTGAGACTCCAGCCTGCAATTCCAAACTGGGGCTGCGCCAACCGTCGTCTGTAGAGGGTAATACGCTGACTGTATACAGTATATAAGTACCTAATACAGCCCCACTTCAAAAATGCCAAACTTACCCTTTAACATTTGATCAACAGAAGTTACTCCTTTAAAAAACTGGTTTACACTTGGTAAGTCTAAACCTTTAAAAGGGGTATTTCACTTAAATAGTGCATTATAGACATGTGCTTGCAAAACAAAAAAATAAAGTCAGTGACTGACCAGCAGTTTTGAAGTATTATGATACTGATTATAAAATGCTCTATGATGTGCTATGATTGTTGTTGTAAAGCATTATGAATAGTGTTTATAATTGTAATTATACAGTGCTATAAACAGATTACAGTGAATTATAAGTATGTTTATAATGCATTAAAGACATGGGCATGATAGGAACTGTCACCGAACTTCCTAGTTGTTATTTGATGTTATTTGAGGTGTTGTGTAACAGTATCTCATGTATATTGTACATAGATAGTAGTTATGTACATAGATGTGAAAAAAAAGATTCTAAATCAAATTCCCTGTGTGTTTAATCCCTGCCAGTCCCAATCCAGCACCATACAGATATAAGGAAGAATCAAGTAAATCCTCCCTCCACAACCATGACATGTAATCCCAGAATTGTCCTCTATTTTTCTTTGTACCTCTTTCTCTGTGTCACTGTACTCTTTAACTTTCTCTACAGCCACTATGTTGGTCTCCACATCAGAGGACATCCTCACCAGCCAGGTCAGAGAGGCAGTCAGCTGCACATGGGACAGAGGAAAGAATATCAAACAATTTGGACAAAAAGGGGTCACTTCACAAGTTTTAAAACCACTGACCTTTTGACCTACCACTAGCAGCATCTATCCATGCACATAGGTTTGGTTTTATTTGTCCAGGTTTTTAGATGTCTGTCTCAGATCTCTGCCTCCACCCCAATTCACTCAATAGTTTTTCTCAATGTCATGTGTTGAATTGCTACTGGCAATTCGAAAAAAAAAAAAACTAGAATTACCGCCTCATTGTTGTATGCCTCTGTAAAACGGTTTGGTTGCACTTACAGTTTATGTCCATGTCTGTGAAAACATGGATGCTTCACACACATCTGCCCCCCAGCAGCACAGAGGATCTCTACAATCAGCACAGTTTTAGGTGGACACCAAAGATTAGTCACCAATTCAGTATCAGAACAAATGTCTCTGATCTTCTCTTCTTGAGATATGATGCTGAATTATGGCCAGGTAAGTGTTTCTGCAGAACATTATGATGTCACAGTGAAGTTGACCTTTGACATTTTGGACATGACATGTCATCACATCATTTTATTCCATTAGATATTTGTGTGAAGTTTTGTTATAACTTTTGTATGAATTCCTGAGTTACGGCCAAAAGCATGTTTTGTGAGGTCATAGTGACCTTGACCCTTGAGCTTTATCCACCAACATGTTATCAGTTCATTTCAAGACTCAAACTGGATGTTTTTGCCAATTTGGAGAGATTCCCTTAATGTGTTTTTGAGATATCCCATTCACGAGGACTGGATGGATGGATGGATGGATGGATGGGCGGGTGGATGGATGGACGGACGAAGGTTGGACAATCCGAAAAACATTATGCCTCTGGCTGCAGCTGTTGCTGGTGCAGAGCCACAAAAAAAGATTTTTCTTTGCTGTAACACTCAGGCTTTTGCTAAACATCACACTACTTAAATAATTTGAAGAATGTTTTTAAAGAATGAACTCCGTTCTGTTATTGACAGGGCAGTCAGGCTAAACTCCCAGTAGTTAATGAGCTCTGAAGTGACTGAAGTGGTCATTCTTTGGTTATTGGCAGCACCATCAGTTGTAAGCAAACATCTCAGAGGCTACTCCTGTCCTGCATTATGCTCAAAGTGGAAGTGATTTTCTTAACCTCTCAGTGTGGGTATGAGGTGGACCAATCTGGTAAGAGGTCAGAAAGGTACAAATGCAGAAGGTGATACAAAGATGATTTGATGAATGATAGAATTCTATAAATTTTTTTACAAAGCATCATATACAATGGAGTGGTTTCTAACCTGTCACTTCTCTGTGGCCCTAAAGAAGATGTGACCTCCAACAGGTAACACAGGTTGAGGATGAGTGTTTACCTGAAGGGCATAGGAGATAGACAGCCCCATGATGCCTGGACTGAGGCTTTCTCTGGCTATGACAGCAAACAAAGCTGCAAATGACACAATGCAGTTTCCTACAAACTCCAGGCGAACAGCCAGCCACCTACAAAACACAGATTCATTTACAATATAAGAAGTCACACCACTGTAGGTATGGAGAACAAAAAATGACATAAGTATAAATAAATAAATAAATAAATGTATAAATAAATAATTAAATACACGAATAAATGAAAAACCAAGGACATTTTGGTAATAAAAAAGGCAATTTCTGTATTTTTACATTTATTTATTTATACATATATTTAATTATTCTTTATTCTTTTATTTAATTCCACATTTATTTATTTATTTATTCCCACATTTATTTATTTCCCCGATGGTCACCCGAGCAAGAGAGGTGCTGCTGTATAGGGACTCCAGTGACATCAAAGTCTCCTCGGCTGGCATAGAAGTGCGAACTGGCAGGAAGTGGAAGGCTCACGAGGCAGTAGACCAGGCTGAGTCCCGCTTGCGACACAGTGAGCTGGTGGGAACAGTGGCTTCCGGACGGTCAGGCCTCGGGAGCAACCCAAGACCTCACTTCAACAAGGCCCAGGGAAAGGAAAGGCGTCAGCTTATCCAGGAGGAGGTCCGAGCAGGGGTGGAGGAAGCCCGCTGCACTAGGACAGTAGGGATGCGGCAGCAGGGAGCGTGGACCCGATGGGAGGAGGCAGCTGACCGGAAGATATCGTGGACAGAGCTATGGCGATCTGAGCCACACCGGATCAAGTTCCTCATCCGGTCGGTGTACGATGTGCTCCCAAGCCCGTCCAACCTCTTCCGCTGGGGCTTGGCTGATAATCCACTGTGCCCTCTCTGCCAGAGTGCTGGATCGCTGGAGCACATCCTGAGCAGCTGCCCAAGGGCACTGGGGGACGGGCGCTACCGCTGGCGCCATGACCAAGTGCTGCGGGTCATCGCAGAGGTCATCAGCACAGGGATCTCAACCAGTAAACACCAACAACCAACAAGGCAGTCCATCGCCTTTGTTAGGGCTGTGGGAGAAGCCACAGCAGTGCCGGAGTCAAGCTGGGGGGCTGCTGGCAACAGCTCGAGACTGGCAGCTGAAAGTCGACCTAGGGAGACAGCTCAAATTCCCAGAGAACATCGCAGTGACCACACTCAGGCCAGATATGGTCCTGGTGTCAGAAACAACTAGGCAAGTGGTCCTGCTGGAGTTGACTGTTCCCTGGGAAGACCGGATGGAGGAGGCCTTTGAGAGGAAGAGGGCCAAGTATGAGGAGCTGGCAGGCGAATGCCGAAGCAGAGGATGGAGGACCCGATGCAACCCCATCGAGGTCGGGTGCAGAGGATTTGTAGGCCAGTCTCTCATCACAGCACTCAAGATGTTGGGAGTGAAGGGACAGCACAACAGAAGAGCCATCAAAAACATCACTGACGCAGCAGAAAAGGCGTCCAGATGGCTGTGGATCAAGCGGGGAGATCCGTGGACAACTAAAGCTACTTAGACACAAGCCGGGACTGATCACCCCGGCTGGGTCGCCTGGGCGAGGGTGTCTGTTGTGAGACCCGAAACACCCAGTGAACCCAGGAAACAACACTGATGATGTGTCTAAGTTGCACCGAAAGTGTATGTTAGAACATTTCCACATTTATTTATTTCCACATTTATTTATTTATTTATACATTTATTTATTTCTGTGTCAGTGTCACACAGAAATGTAAATATGCTAATAAGGTAGGCAGGCCTACGTTAGTAAAGCCCGATTGGTCAACTGGGCAAACCAGACAGAAGCAAACGATTTCAAATCCCATGATCGTCTCAATTGCTGCCTTCTCGTACTGTGGGAAATTAAAAACACATCTACAACACAGAGGAAAGACAGCAAATTGGGCAGTTGCCTAGATGTCTAGAGCAGAGGCGATTTCTTTAAGACTGCAAGGGAAGCTCAGCTTCCCCTAAAATGTCAAAAATTGAATGGTCAAATATGTACGGTTGTCTTAACATTTAATTGACTACAGATGCGTTAAAACACGTTCATCTCGAAGACGAGTTTGTTCAGAATCAGCTACTTATCGATGTTGTTAACTCTCATACATTCCCGTAGCGCAGTTTTCTCATACGGTCCATGGCATTTGCCTGTAGAAGCTGAGCGTCCATGCACTTCAATGGGGCTGCAGGGAACAGTTTTTTTCATTGCCTCGAAACTCGACGGTCATTGGATAAATGCCACGATTTTGTCCCGCCCCCGGACGCTCAGCGTCTCTGGGGGTGAATGGAGCTGTGGGCGGGCCTCGGCCGGGCTGGACGCTGAGCTTCCGCATGATGATTGGAGGATCAGTCGAAAGGCTGAATCCCGTTTTGATTGACAGCTATTTGGAGATATACACCGTCACTTGACAGCTCAGCTCAGTCCCATCGCAGATTTTGCAAGCGGAGTCTTCTGAGTCATAGCTGTCAAGTCTCCCGTTTTGGCCGAGAAACTACCGTATTTTACCCCTCTTTCCCGCCGTCCTCCCGTATTAGTATTGTAGTGTAATGTCATTTTGAGTTTGTCTATGTGGGGGCAGTGTTGTGTTAGGTGGCGAGGGGAAGTCCAGTTTAAGGGATGGAGTGGGCTCACATGTGGTTGACTGGGGGCGTTGTCTGGGATGTCTGGGTCTCGCGGGAAGAGAACTGATAAAAGAGAGAGACCAGGCTTGCTTCAGTCTCTCTGGGGAGCGGAACGTTCTGGACGCTACGGGGCACGTCGCCCTATAAAGTATACCGGCCCACCGCTCACTTTCCGGGGGTGGGGGCCGTTTGCGACTTATAGTGTCGCCAGCGGCGAAGATAGACAAGTAGGGGAGCTGTTCCAGTGTTAGGAGGAGAGACTGGTTCCCTCCTTTAGGTAGCTAGGTGGGGAGACTAGTTGAGAGTGAGCCGGCCGCCATCGCCTCCCAGCCACGGACAGCTTCCGGCCCGCCGCCGCTTGCTGCGGGAAGGCTCCGTCCCTCAGCTGCTTCCCCGGGGCATTGGACGGCGCCTCCAGCTCAGACCCCGGGGGGGGGGGGGGTCTCATCGGCTCCGCCAGTTGAGTCCTATTTTTTTAATCTTTTCAAGTGCTAGCATTTGTGTTCTGTTGTGTGATAATAGGGGTGTTTTAATAGTCCAGTAGTGGGGAACAGAGCAGCGGAGTAGGAAGACAGTTGGGGTGAAAAGCTGGGGTGGATTTCCTCTCGTTTGTACTGGGGTGAATTGCCGTGTTAGTGTGGATTTCTATCGGGTCTGCAGTGTAGTCTGCCTTTAATGCTGTGCACAGTTGCATCCTCAATGAGTGAGCATGTAGTTTAAATGCATGGAGTGATTTCCTGAGGTGAAGCCCGCAGTTAGTCCAGCCCTGACGCCCAGTACTACCCTGTTTTGCCAACCTCCCCCTTGGACTTCCATTTTTAAATGCTTTAAATTGTTTAATAAAGATGAGCTAATATTTTTCTATATTTTGTGGTGTGGTGGTCATTTCTCAGCCTCTGACTAGGTCAAACAGGTTCACTACTTTTGTTACAAACAGCTCTAAAATAGATCTTATTACAGTATTCTCCCGCAAATCTCCCGTATTATAATAAAAACAACATTCCTCTGCCTCTCCAAACTGAACTGTCACTAGCCTCGCGAGAACTGCCACCTGCAGTAGCCTGGGTGGCAGTTGTCGCGAGGTTAGTGCCGACAACGGGAACAAACCCGGAACAACAAAAGAGAGAGATGGATGGATGTGACGAAGGAGAAGGCATTCCTGCCAAAAAAACAGTCCTGTAAATATCTCGAAAAATGGGACAGCGAATCTACTTTCCTAAAGAGGAGCAGGATGGGGCACATTATGAACTGAAAATATGTTTAAGCAATAAGCCCCGAGAAGCTGTGAGTTACAGTGATTTTACAACGGCTGTGGGGCGTTCAGGGCCCCTCAGCCATTGTAAAATCACTGTAACTCACGGCTTCTCAGGGCTCATTGCTTTTATAAAATGGTTACCCTACATATAGCCCATAAAATAAACACACACACAGAAAAAATCATCAATTTATTGGTAATAATGCAACAATAAACTGAGAACTATTCATTCTTCCACCAAGCAAGATCGAGTGGACAGAATGGTTGCCAAGCAACACAGACGCTGCGGTCTACCAGTGGGTTACACTGATTTTACAACGGCATGGAACGCGGCTCAGCCAATCACATTTAAGGATGGGAAGCACCCGTTTTATAAACAATAAATAAATGTGCTTCATATACCCTTTGTGTTTTCATTTAGGCTGTATTATAACGTAGGAATGTTCACAGCATTTCAATGTCAACAAAGGTTGGTCTATCAGATTCTGATCACCTAATTGTAGTTAGTAAGCGGTTGACAAGTTGTTTCTAGATATCTTGTACACCTGTCTTAAAATGTCAGGGATACTGGAGCTTGGTTGGGGTGGTGGGACGGCTCGCAGCGAGCGCCGGAAAATTTCCCTTATTTTCAAATCCAAAACTTGACAGGTATGGTTCTATGGCATGAGTGTGGTTGAAAAACGGCTTCAATTAAATGTTCCTTTTATAAGTTACTGCCTCGCTAAAATATGACAAATTTTATGATGTAAATTTAAAGTGAGCTTCCCCTGTTTGAAAGACCAGCAGCCGCCACTGGTCTAGAGCAATATCTAATGCCCCGTTTACACGTACACGGGTATTTTTAGAAACGGAGACATAAACCTTCGTTTGCACCTTTCGTTTACACGCAAACGGAGAATTCGCCTCTGAAAACGATGCTTTTTAAAAACTCCGGCCAGAGTGGAGATCTCGGAAAACTCTGGTTGCACGTTTGCATGTAAACTGAGCAAAACGGAGAAAACGCCAGCAGCAAACGTCACAGTATGCGACAGAACTTGCACTCGCCTGAAAAGTGCGACCTATGTTTACATGTTGCTATGGTGATCAGGGATGCTTCAGAGTAGCAGCCGCATTTATGTTGGTGCAAGCCCTCTTCGTATGTTTGCAGCATACAGCTGCTCTATTATATTACCCCACTTTGATCTTTGCAGTACCTTGGACTACTTATTGAAAATATTATTTTATTAAAGATCAAAGTCGGACGAATGAAGCATGTTTCTAGTCGATATGAGAGACTTTGACACAAGATTACTGCAAAAGTACACAGTAAAAGTACTTCATATTATTTGTAAGAAAGTTGTTTTATTTCCTTATTATATTCATTCTACGAGAGGCTCTGCCTGTCACCTTACAGCACCGTATTAATGCATTTACGTAAGCATTAGAATACGTGCGCACTCCAAACTGAGTGCCGGCCGGCTTGACTCCAGTTCTATATCGAGGGTGAGATGACCGTCATGCGGTCTCCTGTCAGTGTCATAAAAAAAGTTGCCTGCACCCTGTATTACCTGTCCGACGAGGGTAGACTGCGTAAGACGGCATACATACACGGGTTGGTGTAAACGCAAAGTTTTCTGAAAACAGACACGTGTGCACGCAATTATTTTTGAAAACGGAGACGGTGAAATGTCCGTTTCTGAAAATAGCCGGCTACGTGTAAACGTAGTGTAAATATCACAGTCCAAACGTCGCTCCCTCTTCCTCTGTCACCGAGCGGATTTGAAGTTCGTGGGCAGCTTCTTGGAGACCATCTAGCACCACGTCAACTTCTATGTCCCTATCAGCTGAGAGTTGAGCTAAATCTTCGAGTAATCTCTCGAAACGAAACTGAAGATAGTCGGTAGGTTCGCTGTTATCGAAACTGTCCGCTAATGCTCTTAAATCAGCAGCAATAGCCCGCACAAAACTATCCATTGCTAATAGCAAGCTAAAGGCTAACGTGAGAGCCAGCCAAATCAAGGCAGCACTAGTAGATACGATCCAATCACATCGACTGACGTAGGCCTGCCCACCTAATTAGCATATTTACATTTCTGTGTGACACTGACACAGAAATAAATAAATGTATAAATAAATAAATGTGGAAATAAATAAATGTAGAAATAAATAAATGTGGAAATAAATAAATGTATAAATAAATAAATGTGGAAATAAATAAATGTAGAAATAAATAAATAAATGTAGAAATAAAGGAATAAATAAATATATGTATAAATAAATAAATGTAAAAATACAGAAATAGCCTTTTTTGTTACCAAAATGTCCTTGGTTTTTCATTTATTTGTGTATTTATTTATTTATTTATACTTATGTCATTTTTTGTTCTCCATATGTAGGTACCAAGTGACACATTAAATGCTACTGATGAAGAAATACTTTAAAGGGACCAAAAGAATTCTTAAAAATATCTTTAACGCCTTTATGTTACCTTTATGTTTACCTCACTAAAGACAATACATACTGCTGCGGCAGGTCGTGTGTTTAGTAAGAGTGAATGGTATTAGTGTCACTAACCTGTTTGCTATGATGCTGGGGTAGTAAGCCTTCTGGTTGTGGTCCACCCGCCGATCACTCTCACAGATAAAGCGCTCCTGTTCACCAAAGGCTCGGATGACGGAGGTGCCCAGCAGGGTTTCACTGAAGTGGGTGTAGATGGGAGAGCGGCTGATTGACTCCAGACGCTTTAGCTGGCGAGATGACGCCACATAAAACCTCTGGACAGAGGAAGGACAGAGACATCTAACAACTTCAATCATATCAATTAAAGGGATAGTTCGGGTATTTTGAAGCAGAGTTGTATGGGGTACTTATCCATAGTCAGTGTATTACATACAGTAGATGTCAGTCGACACACCCCCAGTTTAAAGTAGCAGGCTGAAGACAAACATGGAAGCAAAGCAATGAACTGCTTCGAAGGGGTCAGCAACAAAATGTATTTTAGCCACCTAAAAAAAACAAATCGCTATCAGTCTAAGTGTGCGTGAGTATTTTCACCGCTTTACCTCATAAGACAGCCCGTTCTGATAAGGAGGCTGTTGATGACCTCAGTTTCCTATCTATGCTCTCGTCAAAGCCACCAGACTCAGTAAACAGAAACTGTAATTTTAGCTCACTGAACAGGAGAAAAACTGCTCTACTGCTGCATTATACCCTTTCAAACACCAAAGCCACACAACAACACAAATAACATAACTGATAGAGGCAGTGGTACACCAGCAGCTCCTGTGTTCAGCAATGTTAAATCATTGTTTTTCTCAACTGAGGCTGGCTTCATTTTCCCGTTTGAAATCACTGTCTGAGTAAAACCGTAAAACCACTCTCAAAATAGCATAAAATTAAAGCAATTCTGACTATTTTAGGTGGGACTTTTTTAAGTGGCTAAAATACAGAAGTACATTGCTTAGCTTCCATGTCAGACTCCAGCCTGCTTCTTCAAATTGGGAGCATGCCAACTGCCATCTTCGTATGAGAGGCCCCTTGAGAGATAATTCATACTTGGTTTCACATGTAATATCATAATCTCACATGTACACTACTATACTCTCACACAAACACTACTATACCCTCTTACATGCACAATCATACTTTCTTTTATTTGGTATCATACTCTCATACACGGATTACTAAACTCTTCCACACATACTACTATACCCTCTTACATCTATAATCACGCTTTCTTTTATTTACTATCATACTCTCATATACTCCGCACTATTCTCTCTTGCACAAAGAACTATAGCCTACTCATGCATATTATTCCTGCATGATATCTGTAACAGAGAATATAGGCCTAGTGTATGTATGCAAGTATGGTAGTATATGTAAATGAGGTTAATGGTGTATGTGAAACAGGTCTAACATATGTATGAAACAGAATAATAGCATATGTAGGAGAAATAAATAGTACATGTGAATGCAAATAATCATGTATAAGGATCCAAATGTCAGTGAATGTAAGACAGAATGTTAGGGTATGTGAATGAGAATAGTTGTTTGTGTGAGAGAGTTTGATTGAAACGGAAACAGTACTAAATTCTCAGTGCCTGATTGGCTATTTTTGACGAAGCTGGAGGAAGCAGGATTTCATGGACATGGCCCACCTTCCCAATCATGACTGATAGGAGAAGATGGCGGACCGGGAGAAACTCAGTGAAGCCACTGGCCTTTTAAACAACATTTTAAACTCTCCAACCGTTATCACAACAATGTCAGAAATGTTGGATCAAAGGCGACAGACACCCACAGGTGCCTCTTCTAACGCGACTGTGGAGGAGGAAATGCGGCGGATCTTCAGGGCTAGCTCATCAGGTGTATCAGGAAGTGCCAGTAGCACTTCGTCTGGATCTAGCCTGAACCAAGTGATGCAACCTCGATATCGAACTCAACAGTATTTCGGTGGATGGGCTTCAAAGTCAAGGAAGAGGTGAGTTTATTGAATAAGGTTTAATCATTTATTTAGCCGCGGATGTTTTTTTTTTATTTAAGCTACCGCTTAATAATATTACTGCTTCTACGCTAGCACATTAGCATTAACACTAGCTGTTACTTTTGTCAGCATTCGTTAAGGGACAGTGAAAATGTTAAAAGTGAGACATTGTAGTGTTTCGTTAAAATTAACGCTGCTGAATAACATTAAGCCCGCATACTACCTAACTAATTTAACCTGTAAACCTAGGGCTGGGCAATTAGCTATTTGAAAAGTAACCTAAACCAACATTCAGAACTGACTTAGTGTTAATGTCAGGTATTTTCCAACAACTTTACGTAACGTTACATCTTAAAATGACAACAGTTAATATTACTCAAGGCTTGAGTACAGGTCAGTCTGCTGTGTGGAGCCATTTCATAACGTAAGTAGCGTTAACAGAATAGGCGAACAGCTCATTTCAGCTGCGCTCCGGTGTCGTGCCAGAAGTTGATTTTTGCCAGAAACTGATTTTCGGTCCGCGGGAGCGCACACAGTCTGTTATAGTTGAAAAGCGCAGCTTCTGTGGCTCTGCGGCAGGCTTCATGGGGCTCAAACAACCCGTTTGTTTACGATCATCTAACGATGTTTATTTGTGTTTGCGTTTGATAGCCTCCTGTAGGTCCAGTTGCCTTACATCGCTGTTGAATAGGCTAGTTGGTGATTTAAATCTGGCTTGTATTTGCGCTAATAAAGATATTTGTCACCGAGGGAGCTTCTTTTTTCTGCACCAAAATTACATTAGATCCCTCAACAGAGTAATGTGACCCCAAATAGTGCTTTGTACGGTTTGAAAAATGAGTAAAGGGACATTACAGTGTAAAAATCAGCATATTTTGCTTGCCAAAAACTGGCATGCCTCTGGTATTGTACATAGAGGGATATTTTGCCCCAAAATGACTTAATATAACACAGCAGAGTGAGATTTACAAGATCTGGGCTTTATACCACTTGAAAAATGAGTAAAGGAACATTGCAATGTAAAAATCAGCTTTTTTTGCTTGCCAAAAACTGATTAATGCCTCTGGTATTGTATGTAGATGGGTACTCTGCTGAATGATACCAAGTCATTTTGAGAAAAATATGCAGCTCTGTGCAGTACCAGAGGTGTGAATCAATTTTTGGCAGGTGAAATAGCCTGATTTTTACATCGTGATGGCCCTTTAGTCATGTTCCCAGTAGTAAAAAGTACTGTTTGAGGTCAAATCTTGTAAATCTCACTCTGCTGAGTGACCCAAAGTCATTTCAGGGCAAAATATCCCTCTATGTACAATACCAGAGGCATGCCAGTTTTTGGCAAGCAAAATATGCTGATTTTTACACTGTAATGTCCCTTTAATCATTTTTCAAACCGTACAAAGCACTATTTGGGGTCACATTACTCTGTTGAGGGATCTAATGTAATTTTGGTGCAGAAAAAAGAAGCTCCCTCGGTGACAAATATCTTTATTAGCGCAAATACAAGCCAGATTTAAATCACCAACTAGCCTATTCAACAGCGATGTAAGGCAACTGGACCTACAGGAGGCTATCAAACACAAACACAAATAAACATCGTTAGATGATCGTAAACAAACGGGTTGTTTGAGCCCCATGAAGCCTGCCGCAGAGCCACAGAAGCTGCGCTTTTCAACTATAACAGACTGTGTGCGCTCCCGCGGACCGAAAATCAGTTTCTGGCAAAAATCAACTTCTGGCACGACACCGGAGCGCAGCTGAAATGAGCTGTTCGCCTATTCTGTTAACGCTACTTACGTTATGAAATGGCTCCACACAGCAGACTGACCTGTACTCAAGCCTTGAGTAATATTAACTGTTGTCATTTTAAGATGTAACGTTACGTAAAGTTGTTGGAAAATACCTGACATTAACACTAAGTCAGTTCTGAATGTTGGTTTAGGTTACTTTTCAAATAGCTAATTGCCCAGCCCTAGGTTTACAGGTTAAATTAGTTAGGTAGTATGCGGGCTTAATGTTATTCAGCAGCGTTAATTTTAACGAAACACTACAATGTCTCACTTTTAACATTTTCACTGTCCCTTAACGAATGCTGACAAAAGTAACAGCTAGTGTTAATGCTAATGTGCTAGCGTAGAAGCAGTAATATTATTAAGCGGTAGCTTAAATAAAAAAAAACATCCGCGGCTAAATAAATGATTAAACCTTATTCAATAAACTCACCTCTTCCTTGACTTTGAAGCCCATCCACCGAAATACTGTTGAGTTCGATATCGAGGTTGCATCACTTGGTTCAGGCTAGATCCAGACGAAGTGCTACTGGCACTTCCTGATACACCTGATGAGCTAGCCCTGAAGATCCGCCGCATTTCCTCCTCCACAGTCGCGTTAGAAGAGGCACCTGTGGGTGTCTGTCGCCTTTGATCCAACATTTCTGACATTGTTGTGATAACGGTTGGAGAGTTTAAAATGTTGTTTAAAAGGCCAGTGGCTTCACTGAGTTTCTCCCGGTCCGCCATCTTCTCCTATCAGTCATGATTGGGAAGGTGGGCCATGTCCATGAAATCCTGCTTCCTCCAGCTTCGTCAAAAATAGCCAATCAGGCACTGAGAATTTAGTACTGTTTCCGTTTCAATCAAACTCTCTCACACAAACAACTATTCTCATTCACATACCCTAACATTCTGTCTTACATTCACTGACATTTGGATCCTTATACATGATTATTTGCATTCACATGTACTATTTATTTCTCCTACATATGCTATTATTCTGTTTCATACATATGTTAGACCTGTTTCACATACACCATTAACCTCATTTACATATACTACCATACTTGCATACATACACTAGGCCTATATTCTCTGTTACAGATATCATGCAGGAATAATATGCATGAGTAGGCTATAGTTCTTTGTGCAAGAGAGAATAGTGCGGAGTATATGAGAGTATGATAGTAAATAAAAGAAAGCGTGATTATAGATGTAAGAGGGTATAGTAGTATGTGTGGAAGAGTTTAGTAATCCGTGTATGAGAGTATGATACCAAATAAAAGAAAGTATGATTGTGCATGTAAGAGGGTATAGTAGTGTTTGTGTGAGAGTATAGTAGTGTACATGTGAGATTATGATATTACGTGTGAAACCAAATATGAATTATCTCTCAAGGGGCCTCTCATATCTTCGGGGTATAATACACTGACTATAGATAAGTACCCCCTACAACCCCACTTCAAAAAAACCTACTAATATCCCATTAATCAGTCAGATATAATACAGTGCAGTTAGAAGTGGCAGAACAGTGTATAACATAGTCCTTCATGTTTAGGGGACCAAAACATATGTAAAATGTATGAGGGGTTTCAAACTAACCTGCACAAAAAAGTAGAGCAGACCAAGAGCAGGGATGATGACAGCTACCAGTGGTGTGGCAATCAGGATGATAACACAAGCACCCAACACATTGAACATAGAGCCCATGAACATCTTAATAATGCTGGGGATCACTGTGTCAATAGTGTCCATCTCCTTGGCAAAGCGGTTAACCAGGTTGCCACTGGGGGTTCGCTCAAAAAAGGACATAGGTGAGCGCAGAACATCATACAGCATGGACTGATGGAGGTAGCGGGATGCCAAGATGCCTCCGATGGACGTGGAGAGGGAGTAACCAAAGACTGCCACACCTACAAGACAGCAGGGAGCTTTACAAAGTAACATGATTTGTACATGCTGTGTGCATGTCAAACACACAACCACACACTGAGGTCTGAAAGATTACCTGTGCTACCTGAAGAATTATAGAAGTATCACTTGAATTGCTGGGTTTGAAACAAGTGTCACCCAAACTTAGTGATGGACACAAATGAGCTGCAGTTTCAGATCCAAATCATTAATCAATCTTTTTTTTTAGTTCTAAGCAAGTCATTATTTTTCTCTCTGATGGACTGCCTTGCCAGTCTTACCTCTTCCTCTTTCTTGTGTAGTGTGATTGGCTTATTCAAGTATTATTAACTGGCTTCCCCTTTTTATAACTCCATGATTCATCTTTTGGTTTAAGGAGTATATTCAGTCCTCTACAGTCAGGCTAAAGTCAGAGTGTAGTTATGAATAATAGGTGTTGAGGTCAGTGTTGTAAGTCTTCAATTTAACAATTCATCAGTGGGTGGGTTTACACGTCGTACACCAATATTCCCCTACTATGGCATGGTCACACATAAGAAAATCTTACACACTAAACCTTTAAGCTTCTTGGCTAAATGTCTAGTTTTGTTCTTGTTCTATTTCTGTCTAGTGTATCTGCTTCTTCCTCCCCTTACCCCTCCTCACCCTGGAACAGGCCGAGACCACCGTACACTCCGAGTCTCATTAGTCTGTCGGGCTGAGTGCCATTCACCACGGGGTCGTCAGTCCACCGGCTCAGCCAGTAGTTGGAGAACAGCGAGAACAGGTGATGGGTGAGGAACAGCAGCAGACTCATGCAGGACAGAGGCACTCCGATGGCTTTTAGATAAGCCCAGAACACGGAGAGTTTGACCTGAGGAGGAAGAGGAGAACAGCTGAGACCATCACATGTTGCACAAAGATATATGACCTTGCTTTTCACTGATGTGGTTGAGCATGTTGAGCCTCTACCCACCCGTCCAGTGCTGGCCTTGTCAGCCTCTGTCAGCTTGCCCACCTCTGGGTCCTTGGCCTTCTTGCTCAGCACCTTGTCCTCCTTACCCATCTGGGACTGTTTGGAAACACTGCTGGCATCTAGACTGCTGCTTTCACATGGAGCAATACAAAGAAACACACAAAAGCTTCAAAAAGACCAACAGCTAATATATACCTTAGTGAAATAAAGCACCTGTCATATTAGTCTTGGGTGACTTTGTTTTAAGAGGATGTGTGTCTTAAGCTGCAACCTGCACGGCTGAGCCAACACCAAAGTGTCAAAACCTGCAGTATCTCTAATGACGACTTGAGGCTGGCTCCAAGAGCGAGTCAGTCCCCATTGACCCCCATGTTAAAATGCTCAGCTTAACAACAGTAATAAACATGTTTACAGCCTGGTACAAAAACAGTTTTGGTGTCTATAACTAATTTCAACATCCGTGACAACTGTACAGGGGGTGAATTTTATACAACTCAACCAGTTACATTTTTATTGAGACTTAAAGTTATGCATAATTAAGGGCGGGCTTTCTGCTGATAGTGCCGTGAACTTCTCAGTCATATCCACCCTTCCCTCCTCCAAAACTCCACCGTCTCACCCAAATAGGGTCACTTCTGGCTCCAAAAAACCAAGATGGCGCTGGCCAAAATGTCAAGGCTCAACTCAAGGCTTCAAAACAGGACTCTACAAGCCAATGAGTGACTTTGTAGTAGCTACATCCATTAGTTTAACAGTCTACAAACAGGCAGAAAAAGCCACTGACTCTGTTAGATAGGACTTTTTATACAGGGTGCTGGAACAGTTTAATTTCCATGAGACGTTTGTCATACAGGCTTTATATAACAAAAAGTTACGATCAAGATGGGAGTCTCTCAAACTCTCTCACACTTGAACATGGCCGCAGACAGGGTTGTTCCACAAGTCCTCTTTTCTTCCCCATTTTATTGGAAGCTCTGAGCCAAAGCTAAATGAAAGTATTAAAGATATAGACATGGAGAGGGGTGTACAGAAGATGTTACTATTCACAGATAATGTCTTGGTAAATCTGTCAAGACCTACTCCATCCTGCCCTGTGTTTGTCAACTCTCACAGATTATGGTCTACGTTCTGGCTAAAAACTGAGTGCACAGAAAAAACAGGTTCTTATTTTAATTATTAGCCAGATCAAGCCATCAGAGAAAGATATGGAATGAAGTTTCTTGGAGTCAAATTAACATAAGAATTAAGTCAATTAAAATCCACCAAGCATGATCCATTTCTCTCAGAATAAAATCTGATATTGGAAGATGGTACAATTCCTCCTCTAAGCATCACCTCAAGAACTGAGGTGATTAAAATAAATACGCATCCACGGCTATGGTATCGACTCTGCCAGTGAAAGTAACTGATAAAGATTTCATGGGATAGGATAAAATCCGAGTGGTCCATGTTCAAAGCTTCCATTGTGGAGACGGCTGCTTGGAGCTGTGGTCGGAATGTTGTTGGTTCCTGTCATGGCTGCAACCTAAGAACCCACTGGCGGACACTGGCAGTGAGGGAGGCTGTCAGGCTGAAGAAGGAGGCCTTTCGGGTTTGGCTGGCCCAGGGGTCTCCTGAAGCAGCAGACAGGTACTGGCTGGCCAGAGGGACTGCAGGTATGGCTGTCGCTGTGGCAAAAACCTGGGTGTGGGAGGAGTTCAAGGAGGCTATGGAGAAGGACTTTCGGTACACCTCAGTGAAGTTCAAGCAAACCATTAGACACCTCCAATGTGTCTCCAATTTTCAAAAAATGGGACCAGAGGGTGTGCTCCAACTACTGGGGTATCACACTGCTCAGCCTCTCGGGTTAAGTTTACTCCAGGGTGCTGAAAAGGAGGCTCCGACTGATTGTCAAACCTTGGATTTAAGAGGAGCAATGCGGATTCCGTCCTGGCCGTTGAACAGTGGACCAACTCTTTACCCTTGCAAGGCTGCTGGAGGGGTTGTGGGAGTTTGCCCATCCAGTCTACATGTGCTTTGTGGACTTGGAGAAGGCTTACGACCGCGTCCCTCAGTGGGTCTTGTTGGGGGTACTGTGGGAGTAAGGGGTGCTGCTACGAGCCACCCGGTCCGTGGCGCAGCCGTGGGGAGGAAGGGGTGCGGTTTGGGGACCTCAGAATTGCATCTCTGCTTTTTGCAGATGATGTGGTTCTGTTGGTTTCATCACACCGTGACCTCCAGCATGCACTGGGGTGGTTTGCAGCCTAGTGAGAAGCGGTCAGGATGAGAGTCAGTACCTCCAAATCTGAGGCCATGGTTCTCTGCCAGAAATTGGTGGATTGCCCTCTCCGGGTTGGGGAAGAGTTACTGCCTCAAGTGAGGAAGTTCAAGTATCTCAGGGTCTTGTTCACAAGTAAGGGTAGAATGAAGCATGAGATGGATTGGCGGTTTGGTGCAGCTTCTGCAGTGATACAGGTGCTGCGCTGGTCCATCGTGGTGGAGGGGGAGCTGAGCTGGAAGGCGAAGCTTTCAATTAACGGGCTTACCTACGTCCCTCACCTATGATCATGAGCTCTGAGTAGTGACTGAAAAAATGAGATCGCAGATACAACTGGCCGAAATGAGTTTCTTCCGTGGGGTGGCTGGGCTCAGCCTTAGAGACAGGGTAAGGAGCTCTGACATCTGGAGGGAGCTTGGAGTAAAGCTGCTGCTCCTTCGCATCAAAAGGGGTCAGTTGAGGTGGTTCAGGCATCTGATCAGGATGCCTCCTTGGCGCCTCCCGCTGGAGGTACTCCGGGCACTTCCCACTGGTAGGAAGCCCCAGGGCAGACGCAGAACACACTGGATTACATATCTCATCTGGCCTGGGAATGCCTTGGGGTCCTCCAGGCAAAGCTGGAAAGCGTTGCTGGGGAGAGGGATGTCTGGGGTGCTTTGCTCGGCCTGCTGTCCCTGTGACCTGGCCCCAGATAAGCGGATGAAAATGGATGGATGATTAAGATGATTTAAAATTTATTTGACGTGATAAGTGACAAAGGACCAGGTATGGAACTCCGCAGTCAACCATAATTAAGGGGGGTTAGCTCTTCCAGAGCGATTATCAAGCCACACAAAAAAATATGTAATTTTGTTTATATATTTTTTTTGTTTGTTTGTTTGATTTCTGTCGAGCAACACTTTCCAGAAGTGTGGAGTGCCCTCTATGAATCAGGCTTTATGTATTAACCAAGCTCTCACAAAGTTGCTAGCTAATGCTAATGCTAATGCGCAGGAATGTTTTGGAACAGTTTTGTAACTATTTGTGTTGACAGAGCAAAAAAAAAAACAAACAAACAAACAAACAAATCACTATCTATCATCTCCTGTTACTTTTGACTAATAAATGGCGCTTGTAGCACTGTTATATAAAAGCAATATCAGACAAGAGGGAGTGCTGTTGTACTGAATATTATCATGCCTGTTATTCAGTCATAGGTATGAGGCTGCAGGCCAAGTGCTGTAGAGTGACAGTAGACATATAAAGTACAGTAAAATACCGTATTGATTGAGTGAGTTCCTCCTCTTTTTCCATCTTAATACATCTCTCATTTAACTAAATAGCACATAATAAAACCCCCTACCAAAAGCAAACTCAAAAGAATCAAACAAAAATATATTAGGGCAGGGTGAACATTTGCCTTTTACCATTATAATAAAAATAATATGGACAACAATAACAAGAATAACTATTGGAAGACAGTGGGAGTAGAGACTGTTACATTGTTAAAGCCTGATATATCTTATTTCTCTGTGCCATAGAGCTTCGGTGTTGTTTTACTCACCCAACACAAGCAGGTGCACTGCTGTTCTCTATTCCTTTGGTTTCACTCCTTAGCACAGATTCTGAATCATGGAAGGAAACAAATTATGTTTTTGTGACAAAGGATTGATCCCTAAATTTTATCTGCATCCACTGCAGCAAACTGAGATCCGAAACATTGTTAATGTTCATTATCAGCATTCAGCATTCATTATCATATTCATTATCATATTCATTCCTCTCCTTGTTGTGACCAAGGAAAAACAACTTTAAAATGCTCTATATTTACATTTACAGCTGAGATCTACAGTAGTTTAGTCTATGTAAAGTGCAATGTGTTTGCAGTTTGTCTCACGATTGTTGTCTGTGTGGTCAACTGCAGTGTATGTTCGCAGAAACTCAGCAAAGGCTCCCTCTGTGGCCATGAGCTGCTGGTAGGAGCCCATTTCTGTAATCTCTCCCTCCACCATGACCAGGATCAGGTTGGCCTGGGGCAGGTAGCTCAGTCCGTGAGTCACCAGCACACGAGTCTGCACACATCCACACACATTCAACATGCCTGTACCATTTTAAAGTCACAAAGTCATTACTGTATTAATTCCAAATCAGCACGATGATAATCATTTAAAAACCATTAGATCTACTGTATTACCGTACACAGTTATCAAAAACCAAAACTCTATGCCAGATGAATACAATCTATCCAAGTCACATTTTTTCCACTTGATTCTTATCCGGTTTCTGCCTGTTGGTGCAACACTTTGGTCCAGAGGGAAATAACTTGAAAATTTTTGGATGGATTGTCAAAAATGTTGTACAGAAATGTATGGTGCCCAGAGGGATGAATCCTAATGACTTTGGTGACCCTTTGACTTCTCCCTGGTGCCACCATTGGGTTGACATTTGTTTTGTCATTGAAATATTTTGACAACTTTTGGATGGATTACTGTGTATTTTGTTGTAGACATCTGGAAGAGGAAATGACTGACTTTTCTTCTGGCGTCATTATCATTATCAGGTCAGAATTTCCATTTATCCAAAACTTTTTAAGTGGAGATGATACACGAAACAATATGACAATGGTTCGTGTGGTTTGTTGGTAAGTATGGGCCATTTTGAGTGATAGGCTGTCTGCTAATAGTGTCCTCTGCTTCTCATTCAGATCTATCCTTCACAGCTCTGGCCTCTTATCCAAATATGGTCCACTTCAACTTGACTGATTGTTGCCGTACAATGAATCTCCCTATGGGGGATCATACACACCTTGTCCTTCAGCAGTCCCTGTGGGCCGATGATGTGATCAAAGATATATTTTCCTACATGAGCGTCGACGGCAGACAGTGGGTCATCTAGCAGGTAGAGAGCACGGTCACAATAGACAGCCCTGGCCAAGCTAACCCTCTGCTTCTGACCTCCAGAGAGATTCACTCCCTGTACAGATGAGAGACAGAAACAGATAAAGGCAGAGGTAGAAATAAGGCAAGGGTACATTTCATTTTAAGACAGTTGTGCCTTGTGTGATATCACTTTATTTTTAAAACTGTAGAGAGGCAGCATTTCATAACATTATCTCTAACAGAGGTTTAAAGACCTGTGATTCAAGTGGGTATTGACGCTTGCTCAGTAGCCAGATGCCTCAGGGATGAGTATGTGTCCCTGTAGCTTCAAGTAAAGGGCCATAGGCATCGGTAGCCCATGATGTTAACAATAGAGGTAAAATACTGATACTGTGCGCAATTATCTCCCAGTTTGGGAGATTTCATAAAATACACGTGTCAACAACCAGGCAGGCCCTCCTGGTTGTCTCAAAAACTGCTGTCAGCTGTAAAAATTTCTACCCTTTTGATCCCACCACCGTGTTTTAAATGCACACAACTTAGTGAGATACTCTACATCTGTACCATTCTACAGATGCACAAATCGTGAGTTGATACCTTCTCTCCAATCTCTGTCTCGTCTCCAGCAGGAAGGATCTCAAGGTCAGGCTGAAGGGCACATGCCTCCACCACACGCTGATACCAGGCCTCTCTCCTCTCCTGACCAAATATTATGTTGTCTTTCAGTGTGGAATTCTGGATCCAGGCCTGCTGAGGAACGTAGGCCACCGAACCCTGCAGGGCAACAAACACCAATACACACACGCACGCATGCATGCGCACACACACAGACACTGTAAATTTCATGGCATTCCAGAGTTGGTGATGAGCAGTCAGACAGAGCACAATCCTGGGTATGGGTGTGCCATACTGTGGAGAGCCCTTAGACAGAAACGATCCTTGCCACTTACATTAATGGAAACAGTGGTATGATGCCATTATATACAGTGTGTTTCTCTCAGCACTCACTCGGCCCTCCACCATCACAGTTAGCTAGTCAGTTTTAATCATGTGAGCTGGCCAAACTACCAAGTTAACCTGTTGGCTGCTGTCTGGTTAGAGTCAGCATTAGTTTCAATGAAAACTATTATGAAAATGAGACAAAAACTAGAGACAATCTTCATCCACAAATAAAAACTAATAATGTGAAAGAGAGACAAATGGACAAATTAGTGGGGTATGGGGGACACCCTTGCATGCCACTTATGGCACTGCTGGATCCATAAACCTGGGGCTCTTTGCCAACTGCAGTCCTTGAGCTGGCCGTGATATACAGGAACAACTAATGCATGAGTATGGATCATCCCTAGCCATCAGTGCATGCTCAACTCCACATAGAGCACACAAACATCATGTTCATCCTCCACACTGTAAACCCCAATCAACCAATGACACAAAATTTTAAGTTAATGTCTAAACAGATGCCCCAAATTATCAAAATGACATAAAAACTTTATGTTCACTTGAAACAAAAACTCTTGTTTAATTTTTATTGTAAGTCAACAATTTTTGAGTATTGAGTTAATTTGACTACAATTTATAAAGCCAATTTTGCGTAATTAGTTTAAGGCAAATAAATAACACTATCATTGTGCACTTAACATGTTGTAGTGTGTAAGGGCTAAATGGGCGGAGCTTTCCAGCATATCATGAGAAAATGTGTTTAAGGACATACAGATGCAGCCACTTCAAATTTCCGTTTGGCCCGTGGTGGAGCCCTGACCGATCCGTGACAGGTCCCTGTCGTCACCTGGCCAGGCTCGTAGTTCCCCCACAATGACGTAGAGAATACGAGGCCGGCTGGTAACGCCCCTTAGTTTAATTTGTAGAAACCAGTTGCAATGGTCTGTCTATCCACCAGGAGGAGCAGTGAGTGTGGAAGCTGAAGCGGTTACGATTACTGTAATCGTGGGAGAGAGCTTCCCATATAGAGCATATTTAATGATTATCAGGCTACCATATCACAGGTCATAAATAATATGCTTCAGCGTTTTGTTATTCAAAAGAATTACACGAAAATTAAAGTGGTTTGGCTGGGAACCGAGCGATAGTACAGCGAGAACAAAACTGCATTTGAATCATTAGTCTTAGTGGCTGAGTTTATCTGCAGTGGTAATGATAATAATGTCATATGTAATATATATATATATATAAATTACTGTGCTAGTGCTGTTAGATTGCTGTTAGACCACCCCACTCCATGTACAGAATGTGCAAAAGACGAGGATTTTTTTAACCTCAGTGAAAATGTTGTTTTTCAAAGACTACATGTCATCAAATATGGACTGAAACAGAATCTTTCGTTAGATAAAAACCGCTTGTGAATATTGGAAATGATTACATAGATCTTTTCTTTTTTAATTATTATTTTGATGTTTGGACTGTACAGTGCTCTGCACACGCTCTGCCTGCCGCACACAGCACAACTTCACCTCTTGATCTGCCGCTGTCTGTCTAAACAGATTCATGGAAGTGATATTTCACATTTCTTTATATTATAATCTAACGAATAATAATTAGAAGGAAAAAACTATGTCACAAAGATCATAACAATAAGTGCATTTATTGTATGCCTTACCGCTCATGTCTGAACAGCCCCAGAAAGTGGCATTTTGCAATTCTTCATATTATAAACTAACAAAATTAATTTAAACAGACAGCGACAGACTTACTCAATATTTTGACAAAGGGGAGATGTGATGCAAGAGGAATTTGTGATAAAATGTCTATTACTATTTATTAAATGTGTTTGTAGCAAATTCTGATTTAGTTAATTAAGAATTTGTCTCGGGCAGAAAGTAGATAAGGTTTTCCCTAACCTAATAATTGAAAAGGAGCGTGGTACTTTCACTGCACGCGATATAATGTGGTCTTGTTTATCTTGGAAGGTGAGAGAGCTCAAACACATAATTAGCATTATAATGAACCTTTTTGTTCCCTCTGAATGGGCGAGTGTGCCATCTGAATAGGATTCCCAGCCCCCACTTTTGTTGCAAACATTCAACAACACATCATCACTGTCGATATCTGAACTACCTCACAAAAGTGACCTTTTACAGTTCTTCATATTATATTGATACAGGTTGTGCAATTCTGAGTGTTGTAATTTTCTCATGTTTTTCTTTATTTTTAGCCATTTGTTAACAATGTGAATGGAGATACTCACATGAAAGATCCTACGAACATAAACATTCAGATTGAAACCCATTCAAATCACTATTTTTGATCCTGTCCGAATACAAAGTATAAAACATGCATCCTCTCATTTCTCCGCCAGGTGTGTGAATATGTGTGTGGGGGAATATAAGCATGTGAGTGTGCATGTCCTGCTTCATACAGTGCAGACGCTTTTCTCCTTGCTCCTGTCGCTGCTTGCATTTTCTTTTGATTTTCTTGCTTTTTTTTCGGATGAGAAACGATTAGCAACGGCTCCTGGATACTTATAAATCAGTAAGACCGACTTTTTTTGTAGATATAGTAGGCTGTGGTCGTATTTCAACATTTTTTATTACCTCCTCACTATAACGTGAGTGTGGCCTACCACTAGCACAAGCCTGCTATTAGCCTGCTATTAGCAGCAAGATTAACAACAAGATGACTCCTTTTTCCACTGATGAAGTTTGTGATGACCATCACAAACTTCTTCAGAAGATAGCGGTATTGGAGATGAAAATTCACCGCCTCGAAGTGTATGTGGAGGTAAATGGACAATCTGGGAATGAGACAACCTTACCGTTGTCTCAAACCAGTGGACAGGAGCAGGCTAAAAGACAGCTAATTAGCTCCACAAAGAAGAAGGATGAAGCCTGTGTAAACGGCAGTAAATCAGCCAGTAGTCCTCCCTGGAATTTGCTAGGAGCAAAGCCTAAGTATATTTCTGGTAAAGATATGGGAAGACGGACAACAGGCAGAACCCAGCACCAGCAGATTAACGAGGACACTGATTGGCCTGCACTGAGTGTTTCTTCAACCCCCGTACCAAGCAGAAAACAGCCGTGGACAGTGGCTACAACATGAAGTAAGAGCAAACCAACCCAAGACACAGACATCCAATTGCAAAACAAATTTGCTCCACTTCTACGAGACCCTGACTCCCACAAGGAATGCTCATCTCCCAGCATCAGAGAAAGGTATGAAACTAAATCATACAGAAAAAGGTCGCAGCTAACAACTGGGCCTCGAACACTGATAGTTGGTGACAGAGCAGTAAATGAGGTAAAACACTTTTGCAGCAAGAAAAACACCAAAGTACTGTGTTTTACCAACGACATGGTGTCGTTGAGAAAATCATGAAGATCGCTGCTGAGCATCCAACAGTGAAATCTGTTATCATACACACAGGAGCCCTAGATGTTGTGAAGCAACAGTCAAAGGCACTGAAAGATGATTTTGATGATCTCCTGAGCAAAGTGCGATGTCTGAATGCTGAGGTGTATTTGAGTGGACCTTTGCCAACGCTACGACGAGGAGACGAGCGCTTCAGCAGATTGTGTTGGTTAAACAAATGGTTAAAAGATGTGTGTACTGCTTAATCTGTGAACTACATTGACAATTTCAACATTTTTTGGGAACGCAGGCACCTTTTTAAGGCAGACGGTTTTTGCCTAAATAAACGAGGAGTGCAGTTGTTGAGTGCCAACATATTTAACCATATGCGTCACCCAGCAACACCATGTGTCGTCACCCAGACACCAGCGAGCTCAGCCAAGCGAGATAATGCAGAACAACAGATAATACAGTGCTCTGAAGAACAGCCAACGCAGAAGGAGGCTACAATCCCAGCGTCATCATCCTTACCCCAACAAAAGACGTCTTCCCCAACTTCTGCAACCCAGAAACAAGAGGTTACCCCTCCATCATCATCCTCACTCCAACAAATGGAGTCTTCCAGCTCCTCACTTCTGTCACCCAGTCCGAACGACTCTCTCTTGGATTTCACTGACAAGATGAAAAACCTTGTCAATATTGGAATCCAACTCACACCACGTCCAGCTCCCTTGTTCTCACCCCTTAACCTTCCCCATCATTCAGCCCCTCCCATTCCACCACGCACAAAACAACCATCCACCAAAAATCATGGAGCCCCCTCTCTGCCCATGAAACATTTTAACTGTGAGTCTGACTGATATGTGCCGGGTCCAGGCTGTAATATTGATAGCAACAATTTTTTCCCCCAGGAAAAGTCAGGGCCCTATGGATTTCAAGAAGCATTTCCTATCCCTGTGTTGATAAGTAACAGAAAGTTGGTTAAAGTAATGAGAAACAAAAAAGGTACAGTTGCAAACTTAGTAAATATAGCATGTCAACCTCAGAACAAACCAGGGTCTCCTGTTATCTCTGCAAGGTTTGCTCTGCTCAATATTAGATCACTAGTTAACAAATCACTGTTGATTAATGACATCATTATGACCTATGATCTAGACTTTTTACTCCTTAGTGAAACATGGTTGACTGAATGTAGCTGTAGCACTATTCTTAATGAGGCAGCACCAACAAATTTTAGTTTCATGAACAAGTGTCGAACTGGCAAGAAAGGCGGGGGAGTTGCTGCCATTTTTAAATCTTTATTTCGGCGTAATGGACTTGTATTTGGTGATTTTAGTTCTTTCGAATATCTCTGTTTTTTAGTAAAAGGCGATCCAAAGATTATTATCTTAATAATGTATAGACCTACAAGACACAATGGAAAATTTATGGAGGAGTTTGCAGAAGTGCTGTCAGTTATCTGTACTGACTACAACTTTTTAGTCATAACAGGGGACTTTAACATCCATGTTGACAATAACATGGACACAACTGCCAAAGAACTCTCTGCTGTACTGGACACTTTTGGCCTCTCACAACATGTGAAGGGCCCCACACATACTCAAGGTCACACTCTAGATCTGGTAATCTCTAAGGATGTTGACATTTTATCTATTGACATTAAGGACTTGGCTATTTCTGATCATTTCTGTGTGTTTTTTGAATTACAGATCATCCCAAAAGTTCAGGCAACCTCTGTGTCTATTAAGAAAAGGTTCATAAATGAGAATACTAGCACTCAGTTTATGGAGACCATAGCTGTGTCATCAACTGTAAATGCAGAGACAATTGATGAACTTCTGGATAAGTTCACGTGGAAAATTTCAAATGTCATGGATGCTGTTGATCCTATTAAAACTAAGACAACCTTGAGCCGACCCAAAACACCATGGAGGAACACTATGATGGTAAAGGCCTTGAAATCAAAATGCAGAAAAGCAGAGCGTAAGTGGAGAAAAACTAAACTCCAAATTCACTATGAACTCTACAAACAAAGTCTTAATAATTTTAACAAAGAGTTAGTCAGGGCTAGGCAGCAACACTTTTCTGAAATCATTAGTAAGAACATCAACAATACTCGCACTCTGTTTGCTGTGGTTGATAAGCTCACTAACCCCCCTAATCAGATAGTGCCAGAACTCCTCACAGCAGATAAATGCAATGAATTTGCTTGCTATTTTAATGAAAAAATACAATCCATCAGGTCAATGATGGATTTGATCAGCTGGTCTATCAACGCAATCGACCAAATTTTCTCGACAAAGGAGAACCCGCCTGCCCTGACGGAACATTTGCAGCCGGATACACGATGGACTCCTGGGAAAAGTGGAGGATCGTGTGCCTGTCGATCCTTTCTGTTGAGGATGTTGAAGACGTGTACATAATTGGAATTATGATAACAGGCATTCTGCTGTTTGGGGTTAGCAGCTTCCTGATTTATCGCAAAGTTTGGAAGATGTTGGCAGCACTTTTGGCAATCGAGAAGCTGCCCATCATGACTGAGGGAATGTGCATAGCTGCCAACACTCAGACTCAAGCGATAGGTGAGCTCAATCGCAAGCAGGATGCGATTCTTGATCAAAATCGCAGGCTGGATGCGATTTATGACTTGGAGAAGTTGCCAGCTCGCCTGGGCTGAAAATGGCCACCGAATTCGGACATATTTGAAGCAAAGCCACCAAGAGACTCAGAGACTAAAGGCAGATGGAAATTGCAGTGTCTGCCTGACCCAAAACAATTGTTATCTTCATTGGCTCCCCGAGATAACCAGCCTTCCCAAGGCCGGTTATCCCTCCACTCTCCTGGATGTTATGCAGACAAGATGCTCCAGCCCTATCTCCCTCCCCAACACCTCCCTACTCCTGTGAACTTGTCTCTGGATCAGAACTCTCCGAGGTCGTCTCCACGGCAACGGCCGTGTCTTCGTCATCAGCTATCAGACGGCAGAGACAATGGTTGAGACTGAGTGGAGATGACGTACACGGGCTTACACACACGCACACGCACACACGACACATATAACACACACACACCCTCCACCTCAACGCCTTTGTGGCTCCCCACCCCCTCCCTTCGTCACGGTATAGCACGGGAGGTGGTGGCATTGCGCCCAATGTGGCTGCGTGCCTCACACCGTGTCTGTGCCGCGTCACTTCCCTTCCCAAACATCCTCCCCTCCCCTCCCACATGTGCAAGTCTTCGAGTTCTGTTGTAATGTTTATTATGGTGCTTTATGTGCTGAGGTGTTTTTTTCCTAATCCCACACTGTGCCCCCCCTACAGGAGCCTAGTTTGGGAGTTGCTTTTTTTTCCCTCTTCCTCCCTCTTGTTACCCTTTTTTTTTCATCTAAGTAACGGGGTAACCCACAGTTCTCCCGCTCCTGTCCTCCCCTTGTTATGTATCACTGTCTTTTTATGTTTCTTGGACGGGCTGAAACTGAAACAAATTTCGTTGCTCTGTAACATGTGCAATGACAATAAAGATCATTCATTCATTCAAATATCAGCACAAATCAGCAAAATGATAAAATGATGCAACTCCTAAAACCACCCAGGAATAACTCAATTACCATGTCAGAGTTTGATACAGGTTGACCTAAAAACTGTAGAGGAAACGGTTCAGCAGCTTAAACCATCAACTAGCTGTCTCGACTCAATACCATCTGACTTCTTCAAAACTATTGTGAAGTCTGTGTTAACTGATCTGCAGCAAATAATCAACTGCTCACTTCAGTCAGGCGAGTTTCCTAAACCCCTGAAAGTAGCTGCCATTAAGCCACTTCTAAACAAGAGAATGTTGGATGCATCCATGTTAGCAAACTATAGACCCATCTCAAACCTTCCCTTCATAGCCAAGATTGTCGAGAAAGTGGTTTTTAATCAACTCAGCAGTTTCTTGAACTCAAATGGACTTTTTGACAAATTTCAATCAGGTTTCCGACCTCATCACAGTACAGAATCGGCTCTTATCAGAGTGCTAAATGATATAAGGTTGAACACTGACTCGGGAAAAGTGTCAGTTCTAGTCTTATTGGATCTCAGTGCAGCGTTTGATACTGTAGAACATAGTATACTGTTGAACAGGTTGGAAATTTGGGTAGGACTCAATGGAATAGTCTTAGAATGGTTCAGGTCCTACTTGGAGGAGAGGAGTTATTTTGTGACCACTGGAAGTTTTGAATCAGATCGAATAGCCATGACACACGGGGTTCCTCGAGGGTCAGTTCTTGGACCCTTTTGTTCAGCCTATATATGCTACCTTTTGGTCAAATTCTGCAGAAGTTTATGACTACAGTTCAAAAGAGGTGTTGTGTCACTGTCTAGAACAAATAAAAACTGGATGAACCAAAATTTTCTTCAATTAAACCACAACAAAACTGAGGTCATTGTTTTTGGCAGTAAAGAAAAGAGGACTGCTGTTAGTAAATACCTGGAGTCACTGTCTTTAAAGACCAAAGACCAAGTCCGAAACCTTGGTGTGCTGATAGACTCGGATCTGACTTTCAGCAGTCATATCAAATCAATCACCCAAACAGCCTTCTACCAGCTGAAGAACATATCCAGAGTGAGAGGTCTCATGTCCCAAACAGACCAGGGGAAGCGCATCCATGCTTTTATCTCCAGTAGACTTGACTATTGTAATGGTCTTCTGACAGGACTGCCCCAAAAGAGCATTAAACAGCTGAGAGCATATTACTCCAGTTCTGAAGACTTTACACTGGCTCCCAGTCAGCTATAGAATAGACTTTAAAGTTCTGCTACTGGTCTATAAATCACTGAATGGTTTAGGTCCAGAATACATGAATGAAATGGTAATGGAATATAAACCCAGTAGGACTCTGAGATCTGCAAACTCAGGTCAGATAGTGGAGCCCAGAGTTCAAACCAAACATGGTGAAGCAGCATTTAGCTGTTATGCTGCACACAAATGGAATAAGCTGCCAACAGTAGTGAAGTCAGCCCCAAGTGTGAATGTTTTTAAATCCAGGTTAAAAACTCTTCTTTTTTCTTATGCTTATGATTGAGCTCTTTTAAAGCACAAATAGAAATATCTAAATCTTTTATTAGTTTTATGCTGTTGCATTATACTGCACTGTATGTTTTAATTAACCTCTATCTATGCATTTTCATGTTTTTAAATGCTTTTATGTTCAGTTAGCTGTCTTTTTTTCTGTACTTTGTCTTTAAATGCTCTTTGTTCTCTGTTTTTAAATGTTTTTAAATGTTGAACTTTTAATCATGTAAAGCACATTGAGTTACCTTGCGCATGAAATGCGCTATATAAATAAAGCTGCCTTGCCTTGCCTTGCCATGTGTGTACGTGCATGTGTCTCCAGCGTGCACATTGCATTACTGTATGACCGTATGAGTCTCTCCTTATTCTGAGATATTTACCCAGTACTCTGAGAAGAGGAGACCTGGTGCAGGATGTGATTTAACAACAACAACAACAACAACAACAACAAAAAAAGAATATCTAAAAGAAAATGTGTTTGCTGTAAATTCTTAATATTAATTATGAATTTGTCACAGGCAGCTTTCACAAAGTTGATAAAGTTTCCCGTAACTTACTAACTCAAAGGGAGTGCACGTGAAATAAAGTGGTGCTGTTTATCTCTGAAGGTGAGGTAGCCTCCACACATCACTTACATTACCATGAACCTTTTCGTTCTTACTGAATGTGTGAATGTGCGATCTGAACAGCTTTCCACCCCCCCACTGTCACACACATTATCACACTGAGTGAGTCTCTTACAGAGCAATTTTTTCAAAATGATTTAAGTAATTATTTTCAGGCACAAAGTTATTTTCAGAACATTTCTCATTATTCTGAGTGACTACCTAAGTATTTTCAGATAGGAGAGAGCAGGGCCAACTGTAACAAAATTTTAGGTTTTCCCTAATAACTAATGTGTTTATAACAGCGATGCTGCAGCAGATAAAGGTGGCCATTTTAATAACTTAAATACTGCTGGGTGGCTTATTGTAACTTATCATAATATAACCTAGCAACAAATTTATATTGTTGTACAAAAGTACTGTAACTTATAGGCCAAACTAAATCTTTAAAATAAAAATAGGGCAATAAAAGTGTAATATTTGCATCTGAGAGAGTGGAGTAGATTAGTAATGTAGCATAGAAAGGAAATACTATTAGGTAAAGCGCCTCTTAAGCCACGTTCACACCAAACGCGACAGAAGCGAATTGAGCGACAGCTCTACATTCAAAATCAATGTGAATGGCGCGACAACACGCGATTCGGGCGGCGGCGGCGGCGCGACCGGAGCGTCTGGCGCGATGAGACGCGGCGCGAATGGAGCGTCTGGAGCGACGTGAATGAAGTTGGAAAAATTGAACTTTTCAGGCGGCATCGCGCCGAGACATCCAATCACGGACGAGTTTACCCTGATGTCACATCAGCGACGAGTTTATCAGCACGTCAATTAGCGTGACACAGACACAAAACAATGGAGGAGAGGCTTGTTGTTGCTGTGTGTGGGCACCCGGTCCTTTATGACAGCGCTGCTGTCTTTTACCGGGACAGGGTGAAGAAAGAGGAGGCATGGGCCAAAGTGAGCGAGGACGTGGGGCTCTCTGGTAAGTTGTGACTTGTACAGCAAGTACAATGCAGCAACGGTGGTGATGTCAGCCATGATCGATGTGAAAAGAGAGCGGGTTGAGGAAATACCGGTTGAAAAAGGAGTGGGCTAAACACGTCCTCTTTTTTTCCCTCAAGCGCGACAAGCGCGAATGACGCGACAAGCGCGAATGACGCAAAGAGTCCAAAATGATCAAGCGGCGCGATACAAGCGTCTCAGGTGATTGTATTCGCGTCTGTCGCGTTTGGTGCGAACGTGGCTTTAATCTTTAGTTTTTTTGTTTCTGTGAGGGAAGCGCCATCTAATGGTGACACCTTGTAATTGAATAAATGGGCGTGTTACAGAGGAATCCAGGCACACCCCCAGAAAGGTGGGGGGAATGGTATTTGGCTGGAAACTGGCTGGAAACTGGCAGGCTTCTGGCTGGCTTTCAGAAGGCCTGGGAAATTTGAAGTGGCTGCATCTGTAAGCTGAAGAAAACTGTTTAAATGTGTTCTAAATCACTCACGTTACCCATTACACAGTGATTAATGTTTCTGTATTTCACAATGGTTCTAATGGGTAACAGTTAATGTTGTGGTAAAAAATATTTTGCGCCACGAGTTAAATTGTATACACAGTTAGTGACCTCCCACCTGTGTACATGTTAGAGTGTCTAACAAAGTTGTGCTGAGGTGAAACAATAAGTACTTTCTGGTTTCTAATTCATCTCTTTGCCTTAATCTTACAAGAAACCTAAGACTGCCACAATATATTTTTATAGTTTTTATTTTTTATAGTTGAAGTTATGTTTTAAAATGTGCATTCAATGTTTTTATGTTCATATGACATAGAATTGAATGCTCAAACAACAACAACAAAAATGTTATGTTAAACTAACATAAAATTCCTGTCAGACAAGGGTCATGTGACACATTTATTTTGTGTCTGATGTACTCAAAACCATATGTTACTATATCATACTAAACTAAAAGTTTTGCAAGCTGTTTCCAAAAAAAATTCAATTTGCATTAACAATTTGGGGTATAGGGCGCACAGGCATTTTTACACTGCAGCCCACGCAGGGAGGCCCTACTGACTTGCCATCACAGAGAAGAACAGGAAGTGGATTCACATGCCATGTTTTATGTTGATAGCGGTAGCATCTAACTATTGCTAGAGTACTTGGACAAAGAAGCAGAAACACCTATACTATTTCTCCCAACTGGGTCAGTTTTAATAGTGAGCAGTATGTTTAGCATGATTTTTGTCTATAAGGGAGAATGCGCACGGGTCACACGGTAGTGTGTCTTAAAGAGATATCCATGTTAACTTCCACAGTGGGTCAGTCCCTGTACATATGGAAGATGTAACCTTATGAAAGATACCATAGACACAATATGAAACCCACACTGTTTACTCAAAAAATCAGACAACCTAAAACTAAACCCTCGCTCAATGATGACACCTGTACTCTCAGGCAATTGCGTAGGAAAGTAGAGAGAAAATGGAAAAAAGACAGGCTCCAAGACACGTTAGGCATGATGAGAACCTGTCTTGTTTACTATCAGCATGCTGTTAAAGCAGCAAGGGCAAAGTACTTTGCTGATATTAGTAATTCCTACTCTCCCAAAGTACTATTTGACACAACATACAGTCCTTAACTCTGCTGCTACTGCCTGCCCTCTCCAAACTGCAATCACTTGTGATGAATTTGTGAACTTTTCATGTAACACTGATAACAAAAGATCTGCTATTTCACCTCCTGTTGGCAATGTGTCTGTCGTCCCTCCCTCCCTCCAAGTTGCCATTTTGGTCATGGAAAAAAATGTCTATTCTCAACTCTTGTCCTTTTTAGAAAATAACAATAATATGGAGAAATTTCAGTCAGGCTTCAGGGCATGTCACAACTCAGAGTCAGCTCTATCTAAAGGCTCCAATGATCTACTACTGTCTCTTGACTCTGGTAAATGGGTCATACTCACTCTATTAGACCTTAGCCCCACCTTTGATACAGCTGATTCTATATTCTCCTGAATGGTGTTGAGCAGAAGGTTGGTATCCAGGGTAGCGCCCTCCTGTGGTGATCTCCTACCTAACTGATAGATCCTTCTCTATGACCCCCTTTACACCTTGCATCAACATGCGTTTTTTGCAATCGGATAGCAATCCGATTGCTCGTGACCACATGAAAGTACAGGTGTAAATACACTCGAAACGCATTGAGGACACATTGTTATCCGATCAGCCAAACCACTTCTGAAAGTGGTCAGGGACGCATCGTGACCACATCTAACACAAGTGTAAATGCAAATGCATCTCCAATCCACATGCAACAACTCCGTGGATGAAAACAAGTGAGGTGCGCCAGCTGGACACAGGAAGAAGGAGGAAGAAGATATCAACAACACTCACCGGGTAGCTACTGCAGAGAAAAAGAAAACACCGCGGTGAAGATAGTTTGACGTTGGATATTCACAGATATTCACATTTTCATTTTGGGTTCAACACTGATTTCCACCTCCATGTCATAGGCAGAAAACAATGAGCAACACAGGGTAGGGCTATTAACCCAATAGCTTTCACATAACTGGACTCAGACACCACACACAAATGTAAAATGGTTTGTTGAAGTTTGTTTAAAAAAATTTTATAAAATAAAAAGTGTGTGTGTGTGTGTGTGTGTGTGTGTGTGGGTGGGGGCCCTACCCTGTGTTGTGCATTGTTTTCTGCCTATGATATGGAGGTGGAAATCAGTGTTGAACCCAAAATAATATGTGAATAGCTGTTGAATATCCAACATCAAACTAACTTCACCACAGTAAAGAAACGCCAAGGACGGAGCCACGGTGAGATGAAGTGTCTGCTCTCCATTTGGTCTGACAAAAGTGTCCATACAAGAACGCAACTTCATGGGTGGCAACATCTTGTTGTTGTTGTTATTGTGGTGCACATGATATGACGTTGTAGTGTGCCACTAGGATGTAATGTCGGCGGGACGGAGCGTGATCGGATAGCAAACGGATCTGGATGGGACACCAGAGACCAGGTATAAATGTATGTGGTCATACGCTATCCGATTGCTATCCGATTGCAAAAAACACATGCTAATGCAAGGTGTAAAGGGGGCCTATTAGTACTGGAAACCTCTTTTCCCCTAATCTTCCAATCACCTGTGGTGTACCTCAAGGCTCAATTTTAAGACCCATCTTATTTGCCTTATATAGTCTTCCAGGACCTGTGCCCTGAAAAAATATTTTACTCCATGTTGGAAAAGCAGCACACAGATCAGTTTCAGTGTGCACTGCTGCTGTGAGCAAGCATCAGTGTGTTTGTGTAGGAGAGGAAGAGCAGCCACCTTGACAGCCACAGTTCCTTCTAGTTTTTCCATCTCTCCGAGCAGGGCAGAAAGCAGTGAGGACTTCCCCGAACCCACGTGTCCCACCACGGCTACCAGGGAGCCTTCTGGGACACACACATTCAACCTGCAGACACATAGGATTATTCAACTTAATTCATTAAAGAATTGATGAGATTCATTTCTTAATTAAAAAAAAATGTACATTTTAATAAATCAATACGCATGTTTATAAATAGTTACACTGTCAATGATTTGTATTTTGTTAGCTAGTGATATTGTGGGAGAAAACACATTAGCAGAATAAAAAGAAGCAACTGAAATGCTTTCTTATGGCAAGCTGACAATGTGTATGACAGTATGATACCTGGCTCACGTCCTTGGGCATTTTGTACTAAAACAGTTTTGAAAGAATCCACTTGATTTGACTCACTCAGACTGCTGAGGCCTAATTTCAGCTTTGGCTGAACTTAAGAGGGCAATTTTTTCCCCCATTACTACTTCATTGTACATGTGGGCATGTGATTACTTTTTATAACTGGACTGGGGATGTCAACAGAGAGAAAAGATTCTGTACAGAGAATTTTATTTTTTTACCAGTTACGCATGTCGGTAAATTTTGCTTCTCTTCATTTTAGTAATAGTACTAGCGCCATGCTGTGCCATGTTGACACATTTGGTAACTTTTATAAAAATAACTTTTTCTCATATGTGCTGAAACTCACTACACCTACACAGTAGCACATGAGACAGTCTCTGAAAAAAAATCATGTTACTCCTTGTAATGACTGTCCACCGCACAATAAAGAAAACAACAGCTAAACAGTACACTGAAATATGTTTTTGAAAACATTTGAGGTGAGAAATAGGCAAAGCAGTAACAGAATCTTGATTCATATTTGATCAGCTCTGCCTACTTTGACAGTTTGACCGCAGTTCACAAACAGTGACTGACATGGTTGACAGCTGTGTTAGACACCTGCTCTGATTGGTTGCAAGTGCCATTAGAGCACAAAGAGGAAGCACAGGAATAGGATTCTTTTTTTCATAGACTGTCTTGTTACTTGCTACTGTGTGGCTATGGTGACAGTTTCAGCACATATGACAGAAAGTTATTTTATAAAATGTAGCAATGTGGTAAAAAGTTCAGCTTTGAGAATAACAATATTAATCAAATCAATCAATCAATTTTATTTATAAAGCCCAATATCACAAATCACAATTTGTCTTAGAGGGCTTTACAGCATACAACATCCCTCTGTCCTTTGGACCCTCACAGCAGACAAGGACCCCGCCCCCCCCAAAAAAGAAAAAGCTATTGATGCTACACTGGTCACCTAGCCTTGCCCACTTTGCACCTTGTAACCTCAGGTTTGGAGGGAGCAGCACCATTAGCAGCATCAGCATGGCTAGTGGTGCTAAAATATATGCTAAAGGGATCTGCCGGCTTTAAATGAAGCCGCTTACTCACCAGGGCTACATGGAGGGAGATAGTAGGGTGACCACCATGTTTCCTTAACAACGCCATCCCACCTCCATGGGTCAGGACAGCATTACCAGCTGTAATTGCTGAATGGACAGCAACACTAGCTAGCTGCCACCCATATAAATGCGACTAGCCACCTGTCTCAACACTAAATGCATAGCGCTTCAAAATGTGGCGGTGAAGCTAAATGTGTCGATATAGCGCCAGACTAAAAGGACAGTGCCTCTTGTATTTCACTTTTTTTTTTTTTTTTTTGCCCAAAAATTAACCAAATATATGACCACTTAATGGCTGGCAGGCTTTCAAAAGCAAGATAAAACTAAACTGACATTCTTAAGACGAACATTAAAAAAAAATTGTAAACCTATTCTTTAAATGAAGTTGTGTGTGCAAGCCTGTATTTTGTACATTACATTTTTTGTTGTTATTATTTTTTCACTTCAGTGAATGCACTGAAGCATCCTGAGGAAAGATGACAAACCTGTTCAGTGCCGGTGATTCAGCTCTGGACCAGCTGAAAACTCCATCCACAATGGAGATACTGTGTGGGGCTGACAGGAAGAGAGAGGAGGCATATTAATATACTGTGTGTGAAATATCTCCATATACATATACAGGAAAGGGGAGCTACACATGATGTGGAAATGTACATCTGTACGAGAAGAGACAGGGCACAGCAGACAAAGCAACAGAAACAGCAGAAGATAAAAACTCACAGCCTGCTACTGTTTTGTGCTCCACACTGTCTTCCTGCAGCTCCTCATGAGAAAGAAACACTCTCAGCCGTTTCAAGGACACACTGGCCTAAAGATTGATGCAGAGGGAGAAAAACCCACAAAAACCAAGGGCCAGATGCATGAGACTCTGTGTAGATTTATGACTTAAACTCTGTGTGCATAATGACAGAAATGTGCATAACCTTTCTTTCATCAGATTAATACAGCCGCATGTACTCCTGATTCTGTTTTATAAATCTAAAAAATTGTAGAACCATGTGCACATGCACAAGCGTGGTAGAAACTTTTCATACATGAGGGAATGTAAGATTTGTGCATTGTAATGGTTTGGTATTTTCCTTCACACTTCCTTTATGTAAAGAGACTCTGGTTGTCTGAAAGGAAAGATAAGATGAAGACCTTTCAGATGCTTCACCTCCCACGATAAACATGGATAGTAAAGTGTCTTACCTCCCATTCTTCCCTCCCCAGTATCTGCATGGGGAGGGAAGAAAGTGTTTTTTTGTTCTGTAATTTAGGTGAACCATTCCCCCTGCCCTGGATTCAGGAGTCCACATTCATTTATGAATTCATTATCAGTGGCTGCTTATCCTGGTACAGGGTTGCAGCGGGACTGAAGCCTATTCCAGCTGATGAAAGGCAAAAGGCGGGGTACACCCTGGACAGGTCACCAGGGCTGACACATAAGCTTCTTTTACACTGCCCCTTCAAGGCAGGATTTCACGCTACAATATATGTCATACTAGAGACCAAGTGTTACATCTGCGTCACACCTCTGTTGGTAAGTAGACTTGCATTTGTATAGTGCCTTTCTACCACTCAAGCAAGCACTTTAACACTACGAGTCACATTTACCCATTCACATGCTTGTGGCTGAGGTTGTTGGCACAACCATCAGGAGCAATTTAGGGTTCAGCATCCTGCCCAAGGACTTTGAGATGCAGACTGAAGGAGTCAGGGATCGAACCGCTGATCTTCCAATTAGTGGATGACCAGCTCTACCTCCTGAGCCACAGCCGCCTTTTTGCTTCAGCTGTGCTGGGATACTGTCTAAAATCACCAATTGACCTGCATGTCTTTGGACTGCGGGAGGAAGCTGGAGAATCAGAGAACGCTTGCGGTAAAACTCCATACAGAAAAGCCCTAGCTGGCAAAAGGTTCCCAACCCAGAAACCTCTTGTTGTGAGGCCACAGTGTGAACTACTTTACCATTATGCCACTCCCCTGTGTAATAATTCAGCTAAAAAGCCAAGCATTCCAGTGATGGCTAACCAGGAAACATTTTTTTTCAAATACAAGGACTGTAACTTGTAGAGATCCAGATATTTTTTTAGCTCTATGTCTCCTGAGTGAACGCCCTCATTTTAAGCAATGTGAAGGCTTGTCATCTTTACAGCTGAGTTCTAAGACCCAAGTACTGGACTTCTTCCATACCTTTTTTTTTAATCACCAGTTGAAAAGTCAAACATGAAAGGCAAAGGCAATGATACACAATGGAACAATAAAGACTTGTGAGTGTGACTGAGTGCTTAACATGTGAATACAGGCACACTAACCTGCACCATACTACTGATGACCATTGGCAGCATGTTGAGAGGAAAGCGCAGGATGTTGAAGAGTGCCAGTGACACAAAGGCCTTCTGGGCATCTAGCACGTTTTGTTCGTCAATCAGTACGTACACAGAAAACGTGGACAGGGCGACCTGTAGAGTGAGCCAGCAGGAGGGACAGAGATCAAAGGGAAAGAAATAGATCTTCATGAGATTACTGTCCTTTTCAATGTACTCTAAAAATGTATGCTTTTATATGCAGAAAATTAGAAGTTATTTCCTTATAAACAAAGTGCAGTTTGTTTTGAATTTTCAGACACTGTGACAATTGTGAATTTGTCATTCTGTCATCTTGTCCAGTCCGTACAGATGCTGGTGCTTGCTTGGGTGTCCGTACTATCTGAGCGACATGATGCCATGTCCAGAGGATGAGATGAAACATACTACGCCCTACATTTGTATATTGCCGTGCAATGTCTGACCTTCTGTGCTGGACTCACCAGGAAAGGTGCACAGACCCAGGTGAAGGTGGACATTGCACCCAGGTAGGCCGCCTTCTTAAGGACCTGCAGCTCACTCTCACGGATTTTTGACACTTTGTCCTTGAAGGCCACCTCCCAGGCGTACAGTTTCAGCACCTTGATGCCATTTAGCATCTCATTCATCAGCTTAATGCGACTGTCCTTACTCTTCATCTGTGCCACCTGCTCAACACACACATGCACAAAATCTTTAAAGGAAAAAATATAAGCCGCACATTGCTCCAAACTGACACAAGGTTAACTATGGATCCTCAGTGATCACAGCTTGGTTGAATAAGACCTCTTTGTGTGTTCCATCTGTGTGTATGTATGAAATTAACAGGTGCTCTGTTGGATATGACCTCACGGTCACTGAAGACATAACCTAACACCATGCATAAGTCTTTGAGCCATCTGAACATTGGAAAGGCTTCTAAAGGCTAATAAGTGGCAGCAGTCATGTAGTTCTGTGTGGTTTTAAGACAGGAAAATGAGGATTTATGTGACAATGTGTGTCTGTGGAGAAGTCCCACCTGGTAGGTTTTGGTTTTCATTGCGATCACAGCATTAACAGGAACCATCAGAACCATCACAGCCACTCCAGCCAACACGGACGGACCCAGGTTCTACACAGCAACACATAAAAAAAAAAAAAACACACAGTAAGTCATGCAGTTTAGCTTCCAACTCTGCCAGTTTTACAGTCAGTTTTTCAGCAAAGCTTTGCAATTTCAGCTGTCAGAATTCACACGCATATGCAGGAATTGCATTTTGTAGTTATTACTTCTCATTGTGCATATACATTTACTACATTCCTGTATACATTCTGCTTACATTAAGTTTATTCATTCACAATTAAATCCACACAAAACATATTTATATTTTTATTTTTTAGCACTGTATTTGTAGCTTGCAGTATTTTATTTCATAGATTCAGATTTTGCGTCATTTTCTTTTTTTAATAAATATTCATTGAGCATTGTTGAAGATGGTTTGCTCCTTTACTCATCATACTGTACATACATACTCAAACACACACATAAAGCTCATAAAGCTGTGACACAGGCAGAATGTGACATCTCAACTGCTCAAAAGTTGTTAGGCTTTTCAAAGTGCAACACTCTCATTAGCTGTTCACAAAGCTAATCACAAAATGGTAAGAAAACCAACCAACTGTGTCCACAGCATCAACTGCTGAAACTTTGATCAGATATTTCCAGATGTCCTAAATTTCCAATTTTATATGATTTCACTTCAGCAAAGTTCTTTCATGGGTACTTGTGCTGATCTGCTGTGTTTGCAACATTTGGCTTGTTCTGTTAAATGAACAAAAAGAGCAAATGAAAAAGGACAAACGCTTAACTTAAACAACAACAACAAAATCTTACAGTGTATTTCCAAAAGTAAAGTAGCAAAATGGTGTTGTCTGGTATTCTCACTATTATGTTATTGAACCATTGTGTCAGCATTAGGCTGTACAGAGAGGTGGCTGGGGCTCAGAGGTAGAGCGGGTCGTCCACCAATCGGAAGATCGGCAGGACGATCCCTGGCTCCTCCAGTCTGCGTGTCGAAGTATCCTTGAGCAAGACACTGAACTCCAAATTGCTCCAGATGATGCTTCTGTCGCTGTGTGAGTGTGTTAAAAACTGAGTAGCAGGTGGCACTTGTGTAGTAGTCTCAGCCACCAGTGTATGACTGTGTGTGTGAATAGGTGAATGTGACTCGTAGTGTAAAAAGCACTTTGAGTGGTCAGATGACTAGAAAGGTACTATATAAATGCAGGTCTATATTTTATATGGTTCAGTTTTTCTCTGGTAGCTCTGTTTCCACCCGATGAAGACCCTGGAGCGGCTGGTCCTTGTTCATCTCCGCCCCCTGGTGATCGCATCGTTGGATCCACTTCAATTTGCCTACCAGCCTGGCATCGGGGTGGAGGACGCTGTCATCCTCCTCCAACACCGAGCTCTCTCTCACCTGGAGAAACCTGGGAGTACTGTGAGAATCATGTTTTTTGATTTCTCCAGTGCTTTCAACACCATACAGCCTGCACTGCTGAGGGACAAGCTGGAGCACACCGGGGTGGACCAGCACCTCACACACTGGATTCTGGACTACCTCACCAACCGTCCACAGTATGTGAGGACACGGGACTGTGTGTCCGACATGGTCATCTGCAGCACGGGGGCCCCGCAGGGAACGGTCCTGGCTCTGTTCCTCTTCACCCTCTACACTGCAGACTTCTCATACAACACACCCACCTGTCACCTGCAGAAGTTTTCTGATGACTCTGCAATCATCGGCCTCATCACAGATGGGGACGACAGAGAGTACAGAGAACTGACGCAGGACTTTGTGCGTTGGTGCCAGCAGAACCGCCTCCAGATCAACGCGGGGAAAACCAAAGAACTGGTGGTGGATTTCCGCAGGCGAACACTCTCCCCCCCCTTACAACGGTGAACATCCAAGGAACGGACATTGAGATGGTGACATCTTATAAGTACCTGGGTGTTCACCTGAACAATAAACTGGACTGGACTCATAACACCACAGCACTTCACAGGAAAGGCCAGAGCAGACTTTATCTGCTCAGGAGACTTAGGTCTTTTGGAGTGCAGGGGGCACTCCTGAAGACTTTTTATGACACTGTGGTGGCGTCAGCCATTTTCTATGGAGTGGTCTGCTGGGGGAGCAGCATCTTGACAGCTGACAGGAAGAGACTTGATAAACTGATCAAGAGGGCCAGCTCTGTCCTGGGATGCCCCCTCGACTCAGTGGAGGTGGTAGGTGAGAGGAGGATGGTGGCTAGGCTGTCATCCATGATGGAGAATGACTCCCACCCCCTGCAGGACACTTTGAGAACACTGGAGAGCTCCTTCAGCAACAGACTGCTTCACCCAAAGTGTGTGAAGGAGCACTTTCGTAGGTCCTCCCTTCCTGCAGCTGTCAGACTCTACAACCAGCAGTGCCCCCAGTAGACCACACTCACTCACACACACACACACACACACACGCACACACACACACAGACTGCACTATAATGCACATTTGGAAAGACTGTATATATTGTGTATATATTGTGTATTATTTCTATATTTTATACTCCACGTGTTCCTCTTTTAATTTTTCATACTTTTTAATATACTGTTTATATTGCTACTATTTATTGTCTCTGTACTGTCGATCCCTATCTTTGCTATCCACTTTGCTGCTGTAGCACTGGAAATTTCCCCGCTGTGGGACTAATAAAGGATATCTCATCTCATCTCATCTCATCTCATCTTATCTTATAGAACCCACTGCTGCATAATGTCACTCTAAAGCAGCGGTTTATCGATGGCCAGCCTGAAGAAATTACCCAGTTACTGCAGGCAACAGTTACAGGAGTTTATGTTGGCTGTCCAAAATCTGCCCATGTGAGACCAGATTCCTGCACTGGGTCAGGTACCTGTGGGTACCCAATGGGTAACCCGCAAAAAGCTGTGTAACGGGTAAAAATATGCATATATATAAATTCACAGGTATGGGCACGGGTAAAAATTAACTACACACAGGCCAGCAGCAGGTGAGAACTTTTTTTTTTTTTTTTTCAGAATAAAACAAATGAAAAAGATGTGCAGTATTTGTGTAATATTCTGACATCTAAATCACTATTATCAAGCTGCGATTCCTTTTATTTTCAAAGTCAGTGACACAAGTGGAACCTTTAACCCAGTCATCACATTCGCCATTGACATGGAGGACTCCAGCAGCGAAACTTTGCAGCCCGTGGATGAGGTGGCAGCCAGTATCGAGTTCAAGACATCCAAGGAGGATCCTTCTGAGGTTTTATGGTGGTAAAAGGAGTAAGCTAAAATGTTTCTTATCCTGGCAGGGATTGAAGGTTTTCACCATGCCGCCATTGAGAGCAGCCAGTGAAAGAGACATTTCCTCCACTGGATTTGGAATTCAAGAACAGAGAACTCAGCTTACTGTGAGTGACTGCAGCTTGTGTGTTTTTAATCAGTGGTGCAGGTCGGGTCGCGGGTCTTTTATTAACGGGTGCGGCTTTGACTTAGACTTAATGACAGGTAACAGGTTGGTTCTAGCACTGAGCTTTACAGGTATAGGTGGGTACGGGTATTCAAAAATGGTCCTGTGCAGGACTCTGCATGAGACTACTTCTGCATGAGACTACTTCTGCATGAAGCTGTTGTTGACTATTATGATGAACTTGGATTTGTGTGAGGTCTATGACTGCTCTGTAAACCCACCTGCCAGAGAAAGTAGAGGGCCAGCACCACCTGCAGAGGGGCGGACCATACCATGTTGATGTAAGTGATGAGGTCCATGAAGCGCTGAGCATCTACTGACATCAGATTCACAATCTCTCCCACTGTGGAGGTGCGGCGTGCTGCGTTACTTATAAGCAAGGCCTGTGGATTCACATCCAAAGCATGCACACAACTGAGCAAGAGAATCATTAAACCATGAATTAAAGAATGTTAGGAAGGAGTGAGCAGTACCTGCAGTCATACACCTTATTGCTTGTTACTTAGTCTGTGCTTTTGCATCTTTCTTTGCCATATTTCCATAGTTTTTCCCATAAGCAGGGAAGAGAATTTGTAAAATGACTTGCAAGTACCATGCAGATTTGCCTGTACCTTCCTGTAGACCGCTCCGATGATGGCAGTGCGCAGACGCATGCCGGTGACAAAGCAGACATGAAAGTACCTCTGCAGGATGAGTGACTGCACAGAGGTACATATGAAGAGTAGAGCAGTGTAGAAGTAACCCTGCCAGGAGGGAGCACTGGAGTTGTTGACAAAGCGGATCAGCAGCCTTGACGGGATCAAGTGAAGAAAGCCAACATTAGGGACTGGTTTACACCAAGCCATAATAAAATCACTAACAAACAGTTGTTTATCTGCTCCTTAGAACCCTTTCAGAGATTATTACCAGCTTTGTGGCAAGTAAACAAAAATATTATTGCTGATTATAGGATGGTCCATTCTATGCTTAACATCTTTGTATTTAGTAACAACATTAGCTTAATTCCAAACAAGGTCTTTGCCTCTTTCAGAGACAGAGGGAATCCAGGTGTGTCTGAGGAAGATAAGTCTGTGTCTCCCCAACAAGTCACGCACACTACAGAGAAGTTACCACCAGTTCCGGTGTCTAGACTCACAAAAAACATACTTAACAGTGTGTTAAGGCAGACCTCAACTATCCTTGTCTCTGTCATATCCAGAAGAAAATGCTGTTGTTAACTTGCAGAGATTTGCCCTTGGATACGTGACAAAGTTGTATATACCAGTGGCAAGGTTCATGAGGGCAGAGTTTAAAAATGAAAAGCAACATCTCACTCCAGGACAGGATCAGGTCAGCAAGTAAGATAGTGCCTTGAAGAAGACTCGACTCAGTCGAAAACAGATGGGTTACTAATGCCTTAATCAGCTAAATACAACTTGCATCAGATTGTCTTCAAAGTCATTGTAATGACAAGGTTTTAAACTTACATTGATTATGTATCCTGAAAAACTATTTCACTATTGCTGTGCCAACATTTTTCAGAGGCACCACACACAGCACCACAAGACAAGAGGGAACTGGTTGCAAAAAACAGTAAATGACAAAAGGTCAAAACATCTGTATTCTTCTCCATTGCAAACACACAATTATACTCATTCCTATACCAAATGGTGTGGCTGGTGAATGGTATCTGTTAAAGGGAAAGTTTGGATTTTTTTAAAAAAGGGTTATAAGTGGTACTTATTGATAGTTAGTGTATAAAATACAGCAGATATCTGTGGCACGCCCCCAATTTGGAGAAGCAGGCTGGAGTCTGACATGGAAGCTAAGCAATGTACTGCTGTGGAGGGGTCAGCAACAAAACGTATTTGAAACACCTAAAAAAATCTGTATCAGTTTAGGTGTTCGCTATATTTAGAGTATTTTCACTGCTTTACCTCTCCATCTCACAGCCCTTTCTGACAGGGAGGCTGTTAATAGCTTCAGTTCCACATCTAAGTTCTCATCAAAGTCACCAGACTCCATTGACAAATACAGTAAGTTTTGCTCACTGACCACAGGAGCTGCTGGTCTACTGCTGCTTCAATCCTTTAGTTAGTTTGTGTCATTGTGTAACTTTGAACCCTGAATCTGAACCCTGCTTTTTAAACACCAAATTCTCACAATAAGACAAACTAAGTGTTTGAGGCAGCAGTAGACCAGCAGCTCCTGTGTTCAGCAATGTTAAATCACAGTTTTTGTCAATGGAGTCTGGTACTGAAGAGAGTGATATAACAGCTTAATTTCCCTGTTGAAAAACATAAACAAAATAAAGATAAAGCCATGAAAATATTCTAAAAATAGTCTACATTTGTGTAGTGATATTGATTGTTTTCAGTAGGACTTTTTTTAGGTGGCTAAAATACATTTTGTTGCTGACTCCTCCTCCACAGCAGTACATTGCTAAGCCTCTATGTCAGACTCCAGCCTGCTTCTCCAAACTAGGGCCGTGCCAACTGATATCCACTGGGCAGCACGGTGGCGCAGTGGCTAGCACTGTTGCCTCACAGCAAGAAGGTCGCGGGTTTGCATGTTCTCCCCCGTGTTTGCGTGGGTTTCCTCCGGGTGCTCCGGTTTCCTCCCACCATTAAAAGACATGTATTAAAACATGTATTTAAACATAGTAAATTGCTCTCTTCAGACGGGTGTCAATTTTTAGACTGATTCATATCTTAGTCTTTAGCTCCAGTGTTTCCTCATGGGGGCCCTCCGCAGCGGTAGTTATGCCTGCTCTCCATGGGGGGGCGCTGTCCTGGGGACCCCTCAGTGTGCACCCCGGCCCAGGTGGGGATCCCTGGGGCGGTGCTCCCTGTGGATGAGAGCTGTGGCACCTCTTGTTGCGGACGGCCCCCTCACGTTGTCCTCACCTGGACCCTCGGTGTCGAGCCATATCAACATTTTATCTTTGTGTGTGTGTATGTGTGCGTGTGTGTGTGTGCGTGTTTGCGTGTGTGTGCATCTGTGCGTGCGTGTATGTGTGTTCGTTTGGACGGGGGTGGGAAGGATGGGTTTTCATTTTTATCTATATATTTTGTTTTGTTTTATTTCATCTTGTTTGTTTTGTAAAGCACTTTGTGTTACACTGATTTGTATGAAAAGTGCTATATAAATAAATAAAGTTTGAGTTTGAGTTTGAGTTTGAGTATGTTAGGCGCTTTCTCTCCTGTCAGTGACATTGACGTCCACTGGCAAAACAACTGGAGTTGGTCCCCGGGCGCTGCACTGCCGCTGCCCACTGCTCCTAATACTAGGATGGGTTAAAATGCAGAGAACATATCTCACTCTACTGTACTGTATATGTGACTAAATAAAGCACCTTTATCTAATATAGTGTCTATGAGTAAGTACTCCATATAACCCCACTTCAAAAAGTCAAGAGCCAACTATGGGGTTTATGCTTGGATTCTACTTTTGTAGACCAGCAGTGTCCTTTTTATAGATCCAGTCCATGTATTCTGTTTGCCAATGACTAATGACAACTTGAAATAAAAACACAAAAACCATATGACATGACCAAAACTGCATGTTAAAGAGGAACATCAGAAACAACTTTATTTTGTTTGAGAAAAACTTAGGTTTCTCACCGAAGGATCTCAGGCCCAACGAACATGAGGACGTCCTGGATGAGCTTATAGAGGCAGGAGATGAGAAAATAGGGCCCAAAGGTTAGGCACAGTGCCCACAACAGGGAGGGCTCCCTTGTTTTCTGGGGGCTTTTTACAATCAAGATTTCGGACTCTTCCACAGCTCGGCCTTCTTTGCCCTCATTGTGATTGACCCGCTTGGGGGAGTACAAAGTTTTCTGCTCTGTCCTGTGAAAAAAAAAAGGAAAGGCAGACTGCTTAAATTGAATATTCTATTTGTGGGATCTTTTTTTCTAGACAGTACACCTCTAAAAGTTGTAGTCCAAGATGAGATTCCCAAACAGTCTTGTTATTGTAGGAACAAATAAATGAAATAATGAGTTTAAGTTATTACAGGTTGGTTGGCTGATTGGTTGGTTATTACAGGTTAGTTGAGACTTCAGACTGAAGCTGACTGTCAAAACATCTAATCAACCCCTATATCTGCCTAAGAAAAGCTAAATATTACTGTTCCATGTACATCACATCCATAGCAGGTTCAGTTTTAGCAGGAAGGAAAACATGAAAAGGTCAGCAGACTGTAGCCCCTTTAAAGTGCAATTTATTGGCACATCTATAAGTGACGGCTAAAGCATATGCTTTTCTCCAGACTTTACTGTACATAGAGATACGCCATCTTTAAATACAAATGCTCTGGTGGTATAACTGTCATGTGAATCCTGTGAAAGGAGAAATGGATGATTTAATGATTCTGCCGATTTAGATGCTGTCATTCTCACTGTGATGGGTACTTTTGTCTTTTCTTAAAAATCTTTTTAATTGAAATTTTCTAGTACACATCAAAGGTGCAGTGCTGAATGGTCATTGCAGCTGGCATCAGTGTATCCAAAGAAACATGGATTGAGTAAACATAAATCAGGGTAAAAAAAAAAAAGAAAAAACAATACACATATAGAAATGTATAAGATAATCCCTCCACAGTCACTACCAGTGTGCTAGACATAATATGAGCTCACACCTAGAGTCTTTGCTAAGTGAGTGAAGAGTGTCCAGTGTAGTTAAGCTGCACCTAAGCTGAGCCTTTACAGAGTCTGGATTGCTTTTAGAAAAGGCTAAGGTTTTGTTTAACATGTGAATTTGTTAACAGCATTTTGTTTTTATTCACATTTCTATATTTAAGTACACTTTAAACTATTAAGAGTAACTCTTTGCAATACAAAAAAGTATTTATTGTTTTAAAAGTGTCGTTTTAGCACCAGTTTAAAAAAAAAAAAAAAACAGCAGCACCTCATAAACAAAAACAATGGCAGAACACAGCAATAGCAATCGTTTATCTTCCCTGTTACACGGCAGCTAATCCTGTCCTCTGCTTGGGTAAGGAGGAGGGTAAGGAGATCCTGAATCTCATTGTTTGCTTTGCAGCTTTAAAGTTAGCTGCTAACTGCTGTTGATTACTATTTTTTGAAGATTATTTTTTGGGCGTTTTTGAGGGTTAGGGATGCGGCTTGCTAGATGGCTTCATGCTGGTATTAGACCCACTCTCCCTAATTTGTACTCACAATTTATTTGCACATATACAGTACAGGCCAAAAGTTTGGACACACCTTCTCATTCAATGCGTTTTCTTTATTTTCATGACTATTTACATTGTAGATTCTCACTGAAGGCATCAGAACTATTAATGAACACAAGTGGAGTTATGTACTTAACAAAAAAAGGTGAAATAACTGAAAACATGTTTTATATTCTAGTTTCTTCAAAATAGCCACCCTTTGCTCTGATTACTGCTTTGCACACTCTTGGCATTCTCTCCATGAGCTTCAAGAGGTAGTCACCTGAAATGGTTTTCCAACAGTCTTGAAGGAGTTCCCAGAGGTGTTTAGCACTTGTTGGCCCCTTTGCCTTCACTCTGCGGTCAAGCTCACCCCAAACCATCTCGATTGGGTTCAGGTCCGGTGACTGTGGAGGCCAGGTCATCTGCCGCAGCACTCCATCACTCTCCTTCTTGGTCAAATAGCCCCTACACAGCCTGGAGGTGTGTTTGGGGTCATTGTCCTGTTGAAAAATAAATGATCGTCCAACTAAACGCAAACTGGATGGGATGGCATGTCGCTGCAGAATGCTGTGGTAGCCATGCTGGTTCAGTGTGCCTTCAATTTTGAATAAATCCCTAACAGTGTCACCAGCAAAACACCCCCACACCATCACACCTCCTCCTCCATGCTTCACAGTGGGAACCAGCCATGTGGAATCCATCCGTTCACCTTTTCTGCGTCTTACAAAGACACGGCGGTTGGAACCAAAGATCTCAAATTTGGACTCATCAGACCAAAGCACAGATTTCCACTGGTCTAATGTCCATTCCTTGTGTTTCTTGGCCCAAACAAATCTCTTCTGCTTGTTGCCTCTCCTTATCAGTGGTTTCCTAGCAGCTATTGACCATGAAGGCCTGATTCGCGCAGTCTCCTCTTAACAGTTGTTCTAGAGATGGGTCTGCTGCTAGAACTCTGTGTGGCATTCATCTGGGTCAGTCCTCATGTGTACCAGTTTCGTTGTAGTGCTTGATGGTTTTTGCGACTCCACTTGGGGACACATTTAAAGTTTTTGCAATTTTCCGGACTGACTGACCTTCATTTCTTAAAGTAATGATGGCCACTCGTTTTTCTTTAGTTAGCTGATTGGTTCTTGCCATAATATGAATTTTAACAGTTGTCCAATAGGGCTGTCGGCTGTGTATTAACCTGACTTCTGCACAACACAACTGATGGTCCCAACCCCATTGATAAGGCAAGAAATTCCACTAATTAACCCTGATAAGGCACACCTGTGAAGTGAAAACCATTTCAGGTGACTACCTCTTGAAGCTCATCGAGAGAATGCCAAGAGTGTGCAAAGCAGTAATCAGAGCAAAGGGTGGCTATTTTGAAGAAACTGGAATATAAAACACGTTTTCAGTTATTTCACCTTTTTTTGTTAAGTACATAACTCCACATGTATTCATTCATAGTTTTGATGCCTTCAGTGAGAATCTACAATGTAAATAGTCATGAAAATAAAGAAAACGCATTGAATGAGAAGATGTGTCCAAACTTTTGGCCTGTACTGTATTTTGTTTTAAGTCTGTATTATTGTGATAGAAAGAGGAATGACTACGCAGCTTTTAGGGACCACAACAGCAGACAGCAGCAACACTAACAGTCAGGATGCTTCACAGGTACAGGTGTACTTATCTTTAGGATAAGACAAGAGTGATATAGAAATTACTTCCCACAGCTATGTCAGAATTACTGTTTTTAATTTCTACTCTAAATTCAAAATTTCTTAGCCTCCTTTTATCTGTATTATTGCAGTAGAAAGAGGGACATAGCAGCTTTCAGGGATTGTGACAGGGAGCAGGCAGCAGGCAGCAGCAGCAGCACTGACAGTCAGGAGGCTTAACAGGAGAGGAGAGATATTAAGTGGTTTAAGAAATATTTACAGGATAAGATTGAGCCTGAAATTAATTCCCACAGCTATTTCAGAATTACTGTTTTTACCATCTTGATGCTTGAAGGTCATTGATGTCAACACAACTAGAGCTCGGTGGCTCACAGTTCAAGTGATTTTGATCATTTATTTATAATTTGAATAATTAATGAAAGAACTGGAGTTGGTTGCCACGTGCTGCACTGTAGCTGCCCACTGCAGAAGATGACCGCTTACCCTAGTAATCAGGTGTTTTGGGGCTTTGGTTCCTGCTTAGGAAAAGCACAATAAAATGGGAGAGAATATTTCAATAAATCATTCAACAAAGAAAAGAAAAGAAAAGAAAAGAAAAGAAAAGAAAAAAAAAACAGTCTTATACCTGAACAATTTGTCCCCCTCACTTCTGACAAGAGGGGCTACAGCCCTGCAAGGGCCACTGAAAAGGACTCAGCCTCCATGAGGTATACACTCTAGGAGGTGAGCTAAAGGTTAGCCCATCTACCAGATACTTTTTTTTTTAAATTGTGCAGGTGGTGGGTTGCACACATACCATGTCCTCAAAATGTCACACCTGTGCTGCCTATGATCCCATCCTGTCAGCTGTCCCTTTAACAAAGACGTTTCTTTGCTGTTACTACCTCTGATGCCAGTTTACAGGCAAGCCAATTCTGTCACCCAATTCAGCAATCACACCTTTAATACAGAACAGTGAGACGGCAACAGCAACAACATTTCTCTATACTGTCTTCAGTTGTCGTTCCCTGCTATACGGAGCTTCTGACCTTTTGACTTTTTGGCACTCTGTGTTCCAGCGGCGCACCAGTTGTGGAACCACTCTGTGGGAGCGGTCTTCAGAGTTCAAAGACCACAGGTCCTTTTCCTCCAGCGGGCGCTTGTAGCCTATCATCATCATCCTGGTGGAGACAAGAGGGGAAGGAGGAGCAGAAGAGAAGCATTTAGGTCCACTGGTATGATACAGGATTCAGAAGTGCAACCTGAGACACAAGTGACAAAGGAGGGTGATGACTGGCAAATAGAAAAGAATATCAGAAGGCCTGCGGGTTAAACATGCTAATGTAGCCTGCTGCTTAGTGTACTACTCTCTATCCTGTTTGAGTAGAGTTTTTAAAAAAAGGTGGACACTTGGTGACTTGACCTGCTACAAACATTTAGAAATAAGGCGGAACTCATTTTCTGATGAACACCATGGATCTCATCACACTGTCCTTGTCCAGCAGGCACATTTACTGAAACCATTATAACACTTCTGCGATGTACGTGTGTGTAAGCATAAACACATTGGTCACCTGACCATTACTGTTTTTAGTTAGATTTTTTCCACATGCGGCTTATGGCGTCTCTGGGAATAACCGGGGCCAAGCTGAGGAAGGCACTCAAAGACCTGGCGGAGGAGGCAGAACAAGGCAGCTTTTGGCTCTGGCTCCGGAGGGAAGACAGCGCACTGGGGGAAACAGGGATCTTAGGGCTGCCGATATGGTGTGGTATGCAGTCAGGCCCATGCTTGACTCAGGGAAATGGATGCCCCTGCCATGCATAGTCCCTTGGGACTCAAGCTACATACACAATCACAATAACACATGGGACAGAGTGTGGGAGAGCAAGGATCCCCAAGCCGGCTGCAGGGAGTGGCAGGGGGACGTCCCTGCCGCTGCTCCACCACCTCAAGATATTCATATTAAAGGAGCAAAACATCAGTGAAGGGTGGCTCCGGGCTGACGACCCTGCAGCTGGCCCACTGATACAGCGTAGTATAGCAAATTATATATTATCATATACAGATTAAACTTTAGGTAGCTTACCTGAATAATATAATCAGTTGCCTTTTCAGTCCACTAGATACAGTTTTCTCAGATGAACCGACTGAAAACTTTATCTTATTAGATAACACAGATGTTGACAAAGTTTTCATTTGGGAACATAATTTGCAGTTTAGAACAGGTAATAAATCGCAATATATTGCAACAAATTTCATCACAATACTCAGCATATCGCAATATGTTTAAAATCACAATAATATTGTATGATTAAAGTATCCAGATAATATCGTATCATGGAGCTTTAAGTGATTCCCAGCCCTAGCACACAGGTTAATTGGTAACAGGTGATAGTATCTTCATTGGATAAAAAAGGGGCGTCTTCGAAAGGCTCAGCTGTTCACAAGCAAGAATGGTGCAAGGTCCACCTCTTTGTTCAAAATTGTGTGGGCAAATAGCTCAAAAGTTTAGGAACAATGTTACTCAAAGCACAGTTATAAGAAATTTCATGATGTCACCATCTACAAGCCATAATATCATCAAAAGATTCAGAGAATCTGGAGAAATCTCTGCATGTAAGGGGCAAGGCCAAAATTCAACAATGAATGCCTGTGACCTTTGGTCCCTCAGGCAGCACTGCATTAAAAAACATGTAAAACCAATTGTATAAAAGGATATCACTACATGGCCTCAGGAACACTTTGGAAAACCATAGTCAGTAAACACAGCTCATCGCTGCATCTTCTAATGCAAGTTAAGAACATTCAGAAACAGCAAAAAAAAAAAAAAAAAAAAAAAAAAAGAAACAGCACTGACTTCTCTGTGCCTGACCTCATCTAAGATGGACTGACACAAAGTAAAAAAGAGTGCTGTGGTCCACATTCCAAATTGTTTTTGGGGAATCATGGATGTCATGCCCTCCAGACTAAAGAGAAAAAAGGACCATCTAGATTGTTACCAGATTGTTATAGCTCAACCCAGCATCTGTGATGGTATGGAGGTGTATCATAGGTAACTCTCACATCTGTGAAGGCACCGTGAATGCGGAAAGGTACATAAAGTTTTTTGAGCATCATATACTGCCATCCAGACAATGTCTTTTCAGGACATCCCCGCTTATTCCAGCACAACAATAAGACACATTCTGCACGAGTTCCGGTAGCGTGGCTTTGTAGTAAAAGAGTGCAGGCACTAGACAGACCTTCCTGCAGTCCAGACCTAATTCCCATTGAAAATGTGTGGCACATAATGAAGCACAAAACACTCCAAGAACCCAAACTGTTAAGCAACTGAAGTTGTATAACAAGCAAGATATGAAAAAAATTCACTCTCAAAACTTCAACAGTTAGTGTCCTCAGTTCCCAAATGCTTACTAAGTGTTGTTAAAAGAAAAGGTGATGTCACACAGTGGTAGACATGCTCTTGTCCCAACTTTTTTGAAACATGTTGCGGGTATCAAATTCAGAGTGAACGCCCAAGACTCTCCAAGAACAAATCATTGTATTCGGTTTTTATTTACATTTTACACAGCATCCTAACATTTTTTAATCAGGTTGTTTAACTGATATAAAAATATTTTACAGGTCAAAATCACCAGTCAATAAGATACAATCCCATTTAAAATAAAATACATCATAAAGCAAAGCTTGCTCAATGAAGTGCTTAAGATGTCTTTTCTTAACAACATAGAGTTTAGAATGGGGGATTTGGGTGTCCTTTGTAGCACCAAGCACATTATGATTGCTCAGTCATTAGCAAAAAGCCCTGCTAAAAAGCATTTGTGCGACATATTGGTAATTAAAAGAAAGTCAGCAATGATTTGTCTAAATATCTGATGTTAATGTGGGGCTTTCAATTAAGTGTGTAAGGTTAACATTAAGTTTTAAAATCATCAGACACTGATGACAGCCGATTAAAATCACATACCAGAGTGAGTTCCTTAAAACGTAGTCGAGGTAAGAGCTGCGTGAAAGAGGGGAATGTGTCCTTGGTTGCAGAGGGGGGCCGATAGCAACCAGCAACAGTAAATACTGACCACCAGACAAACTAATACTTGGAGGTAACATTTCAAACTGCTTGATAGAAGATTTGAAGAGCATGACCTGACAAGCATGACTGGATGTAATAAATCACCATACCACTGCTTTTCCTGGGACGGTCAGAATGGCGAACATTAAACCCATTAATCGCTGCATCCTTATCCAGTATTTACATCATAAACATTTTAGGAAGTGTTTGTACAGTTTGTATGTACAGTATGACAAGTAACCCAGGTATATTTTCAATTTTCATGTGATTGAGGGACCAGGGTTAGGCTGGATACCAGACAGGAAAAGCACAATAATCAAGCATTTACACTTATTTGTCAATACCAGACTTGGTATGGCAGCATTAAAGCACCTGAAGAGTTCATTAAAGAAAAGACACCAGGAAAACAACAGTCCTCCAGAACCCAATGATGGTAAAGCCAGTTATGTGAGTCAGTTTGATCAATGTTCCCGTACACCCATTATATTCATGGCCTAATGAAGACATTGCATTACCCATGGTTTCTGGGGTGTAAGGAGTATGGCTTGCTGATAGCAAAGCTACTAAAACTCAAAGCCACCACAAGGCAGATAAGCATGGGAAAAGCCACCACTGCAGTAAGCAGAAAGACAGAGAGATCAGCTTAGCAGATATGCACAGGCCTACCCGATCTGTCAGGAGAGACAGCACTGCAGAGCAGCGAGAATAATCCAGTCACAGATCATCAGTCCAGGACAGAATGGAGGGTTTGCTCCACACATCTTGTTCTATCAAGGCTGGCAATTAGGCTCCAAACAGTGGTTAGCAGTTAGCCTCATAGCTAACTCATCTAGTACACATAATACACCCAGATGACGTTTTCCTCTTTGTCCCGTTGTGCATGGAGATAAGCATCAGTGCAGCAGCAGCATAACAAAGTTTGGAGCACGAGATCGACATGGCCAGACAGTGTGTGAGTGCCTACTAGAAGAGGAGCTGTTTCAAAGAAACTGGCCCAGGGATAAATGTTTAAGATATACAATACACACAACAATATGACACCAAGTGGACTAAATAATGACTTCAGCTTCAAATGCTTTTTAAGTTAGGCCTGTTTGGAGTCTTTTGAAACCTACTAACTATGAATGTCACCACTGACCACTTGGTGTGACCAGTGGTGTTTATCAGATAGTGCGGTAGCAAAATCTAAGGAAGTGATTCCATCGGCGTGAATTTAATACCCTCTGTAAGTGAGGTTTCCCGTACTGACTTTAAAGTCTCCCAAATTGATCATCTCATCGATAGCGCTGCAGGCTCGCTGCGAACAACTCTCGACTCTGTAGCACTCTTAAAAAGAAGTTCGCAAAGCAGAGAAAGTTTGCTCCCTGGTATAACTCCCAAACCAGAAAATTAAAGCAAATATCGTGAAAATTTGAAAGGAATTGGCGATTAACCAAACTGGAAGACCCTCGTTTAATCTGGTTAGATAGTCTAAAAACATATAGGAGATCCCTCCGCAATGCCAGAGCAAACTATTACTCATCATTAATAGAAGAAAATAAGAACAACCCCAGGTTTCTTTTCAGCACTGTAGCCAGGCTGACAGAGAGTCACAGCTCTATTGAGCCTTGTATTCCTTGAGCCCTTAGCAGTAATGATTTTATGAGCTTTTTTAATGACAAAATCGTAACTATTAGAGACAAAATTCATGACCTCCTGCCCTCTAACAGTATTAATCTGCCTTCAAACACAGCTATAAGTGCTGATACATATCTAAATTTGCTTCTCCCTGATTTCTATTCAACAATTGACCTCAATGATTTCTTCATCCAAGTCATCAACGTGCCTCTTGGACCCCTCCCAACTAGGCTACTTAAGGAAGTCTTACCTTTAGTTAACACTTGCATACTAGACATGATCAATTTGATCATGACATGATCTTTATTAACAGGCTATGTACCACAGTCTTTTAAGGTAGCTGTAATTAAACCTCTGTTAAAAAAGCCCACACTGGATCCAGAGGTGTTAGCCAATTACAGACCTATATCCAACCTTCCCTTTCTCTCAAAGATCCTTGAGAAAGTAGTTGCAGACCAGCTGTGTGACTTTCTCCATGATACTAATTTACTTGAGGAATTTCAGTCAGCATTTAGGGCCCATCATATTACCGAGACAGCACTAGTTAAAATTACAAATGATCTCCTGATTGCTTCAGACCAAGGTCTCATCTCTGTACTTGTTTTACTAGATCTTAGTGCCGCATTTGACACAATTGACCATCAAATTCTGCTACAGAGTCTGGAACATTCAATTGGCCTTAAAGGTTCTGCACTAAGCTGGTTTAAATCGTACTTATCCGATCGTTTTCAGTTTGTTCACGTTCATAATGAATCATCTTCACGTACTATTGGTATTGACACACTCACGTACTTGTTTTGGAGTACCTCAAGGTTCAGTGCTCGGACCAATTCTATTCACGCTATATATGCTTCCCTTAGGTAACATCATTAGAAATCACTCTATAAGTTTCCATTGCTATGCAGATGACACACAGTTGTATTTATCGATAAAGCCAGAAGAAACAGATCAATTAACTAAACTTCAGAAATGCCTTAAAGATATAAAAACCTGGATGAGCACCAATTTCCTGATGTTAAATTCAGACAAAACTGAAGTTATTGTTCTTGGCCCCAAACAGCTCAGAAACTCTTTATCTGATGATATAGTTTCTCTGGATGGCATTGCTCTGGGCTGTAGCATCACCGTAAGAAACCTCGGCGTAATATTTGATCAAGATTTGTCTTTTAACTCCCATTTAAAACAAACGTCGCGGACTGCATTCTTTCATCTGCGTAATATTGCGAAAATTAGGCCTATCCTGTCACTAAAAGATGCTGAAAAATTGGTCCACGCATTTGTTACCTCGAGGCTGGATTACTGTAATTCTCTATTATCAGGTAGCTCTAATAAGTGCCTGAAAACTCTCCAGCTAATCCAGAAGGCGCGGCACGTGTACTGACAGGAACTAAGAAATGAGATCATATTTCTCCTGTTTTAGCTTCTCTGCACTGGCTCCCTGTAAAATCCAGAATTTAATTTAAAATCCTTTTCCTAACCTACAAAGCTCTACATAATCAGGCTCCATCATATCTCAGAGAGCTCATAGCGCCCTATTATCCCACCAGAACACTGCGCTCTGAGAATGCAGGGTTACTCGTGGTCCCTAAAGTCTCCAAAAGTAGAACAGGAGCCAGAGCCTTCAGCTATCAGGCTCCTCTTTTGTGGAATCACCTTCCTGTTTCAGTCCGGGAGGCAGACACCGTCTCCACTTTTAAGACTAGACTTAAGACTTTCCTTTTTGATAAAGCTTATAGTTAGGGCTGGCTCAGGCTTGTCTTGGACCAGCCCCTAGTTAGGCTGACATAGGCCTAGTCTGCCGGGAGACCTCCTATAATACACCGAGCCCCTTCTCTCCTTCTCACTCTCTCTCTCCCTTGCTAGTATTCATGTCCTGTTAATGCATCTCTCTAACCCGGGTCTACTGCATGCCACTAATTCGACTTGTTCTCGGGAGCCTTTGTGCTCCACTGTCTCGCAGGTTTACTCGTACCGCAGGTGTGTCGTGGTTGTGCTGCTGCCGTGGTCCTGCCTGATGCCTCCCACTGCTGCTGTTACTATTAGTCATACCTGGACTATTATACACATATCATTATTGTCACATACATATATAATCATATTATTAATATAATACCTGTTTCTCTTTATGTCTCATTGTGTCATATGGATTACTGTTAATTCATTATATTGATCTGTTCTGTACAACATCTATTGCTCGTCTGTCCGTCCTGGAAGAGGGATCCCTCCTTCAGTTGCTGTTCCTGAGGTTTCTACCATTTTTTTCTCCCCGTTAAAGGGTTTTTTTTGGGGAGTTTTTCCTTATCCGCCATGAGGGTCCTAAGGACAGAGGGATGCTGTATGCTGTAAAGCCCTCTGAGGCAAATTGTGATTTGTGATATTGGGCTTTATAAATAAAATTGATTGATTGATTGAGATATTCCTGAAGTTTTATGAAAAAGATTATGTTTTTTTTTCTTCCAGAAAGGTTTCTCTGTCAGAAAGCCCTTTGTGTCAGTGGAGTCAGTTTAAAGTGCACTTTACTGAACTTATTATTTATGTGTTTATGTGTTTTATGGCCACAAGTAAAAAAGAAAGGGGTGTCAGCTTCTTCTGTAACAGACTGTGTTAAATGGGCATTTAATATCGCCTAATATCGATCGCAGACCCCTGAATCGTATCAAATCAAAATCGTATCATGGCACACTTTGTTATATCGGAAAATATCGTATCGTTGTTCATAGTATCGATACGATATGGTATCGTGATGAAACTGGTGATTTACACCCCTAATGTTTACAGTGAACATGGACTAAGGCGGGGAATTGGGTGGAAGTAGATGGCCTGCACAACAGTTATTTTGTACCACTTTCACCAATAAAGTATAGCCCACTGACGTCTTTTTCAATAGTAGAAGCAACATTACAATGTGGGAGGGGAAATTAATGAATAATTCAGCTCCTCCATGAGAAATACTTCTGACCGAGACTACGTTCTCTGGAAAAGATTTGTTTTTGCAACAAACAATAAAAAAAATTATGAATTGCAGCGCTTTGTTGCAGATTATCAAATGCTGGAGAATTATTGTTTTCTCACAGCTATGACAGCTTGTATCCCCTCTTTAAATAAGGAGTATTTTGTGGCTCAGTGAAGGCAGCACTGGCAGAACTCTTGGTGAGTTCTTTTTTTACCTTAGCAGCAGTTTGTGGAATTTAAGTCACAGGGTTGATAATGATCAGTCAATCCAATCAGGTCTCCATCTGTGGCCACAGTATGCTCTGTGCTGGGAGAGTGTAGAGCCATGAAAAACTTAATGGTACGGTCCAGCTCCAAAAATAGAAATTCCAAAAAGTGGCAGCAAATATTTTAAATAACTGAATGTGTGGGAAACATGGACTCACCTTCACATGTTCTGTGTACAAATATATTCCAAAGTTTAGCTGAAGTTAATATGAGGCTACAGCAGTTAGACCATGCAATTGCAGATTACCAAAACGTCTAGTCTGTTTAGTCCAGAATTCCCTCTTTGTTACACTAGGCTCTTTCTAATTGGTGAGTTGCAGTGAAGGGCTAGTATCACAAAGAGGGAATTTCATACTAAAAAAACTGCAATCCATTGATAACATAAAACATGACACATGTACAACATATACACATTTATATTTTGTGCATTTCTTTTAATTCCATGATGGCGGTGCACATCTGTGCAGCAGCTCCTAGCTCTGCCGTTCTCTCTTTTTAGAACAAAGGAGCAGCACCTGTAATCTCGTTATATTTCTATATAATGACAATAAAGCTTTCTTATTTAATTCAATCTAAATTTTGGATAAGAGACAGACAACTAGAAAAAGAAAAGAATAAGTAAAAAGTCTAAACTCTGTAAAGCCCATTATTATCATTACACTGCTCTGTCTTTGTATACACATCAAGATCCACACCACTGTGATGTTAATTGTAAGCTTACCTGGTGATCCAACAGAAGGTTATTCTGGAGAGAAAAGAGGCTCCAGGCTCCGGGCAGGGATTCTGAGGACAAAGACATTACAGTTAGACCGAAACGATTTTTTTTGTGCTAAGACACTGATCAAAAAATGAGCGTTTTAATCAGCATCTAGAGGGTGCACAAAGATTATGTATCAGTCAAGCGTTTAAGATCGGCTGACTAGTAACTGGAAGGATAGAAGCAATCACCGTGACTACATGCTTTAACCAAAGATACTGTGTGAGGTATAAGGGGCAGGTGTTCTGAAAACAACAGTATAGTTATTGTATTTGGCCCACTGATTTGTTGCACTGCCTAACACAGTCAGCATTTGGAGCTGCAGCATGGCTTGTGACATGCTGCTAAGGGAGACTATTAAAGTACTTTAAAACCCTTTGCATCCCTGATTAGCACAAGCAGTGCTAACACCCTCCTTAGAGTCATAACTCAGTCAAATCTGATAACCCAAAAACAAAACACACATGGATTGATTCAGTGACTAAAATTTCCTGAGACTGACTTGTAGATTATCATTTGCAATACTAAAGCTGAAAAACATTTACAGAAAACTGTTAAAGTTCCTGTGGAGGGGGGCGTGGTTAGCGGTCGGCTGCAGGAGGGAGAGAGAGGTGTGGAGGGATGGCTCAGGAGAGCAGTGGCAGGTGAGTTGATTGTAACAGCTGCTGCTAATGATCCTAACTGCTCTGTCTCCTCTTTGGCATGCAGTAGTGTGCTGGTCCGGGGAGTTCTTGGTCTGCTCTCGACGGAGAGGAAGCCTCTGCCCTGGTGTGATTTCAGTTAAAACGTAGTGTATGGGAGAGCTCGTGCGGCAGGAGCCGGGCAGCTGCAAGCGCACGCAAATTATTATTTTGTGACAACGTTTGTTGGTTGGAGCAGACAAAATAAAAGACTGTAAACCTGGCAGAGGATCGGTGTGTTTGTGCTGGGGAAAAACCCACGGACGTAGCGTGACGGCTACACTGGCGCCCAACGTGGGGCAGCACGGACAATGACCGATCAGCAGCAGCTTCAGCTGGTGACAGCATTGGCGCAAATGCTGGGGGAAATCGCGGCCATGCACCGGGAACAAGCGGCGGTGAATGCGCGGCATTTGGATACGCTCCATGCCCAGACCAAGAGGCAGACACAACTGCTGGAGGGGCTGCTTTCCCGGTCAGGAGCCGCGTCGCCTTCCCCTCCTCCTCCCTCTCTCTGTGGGGTCACTCTGCATAAAATGACGGCGGCGGACGACCCCCAGGCCTTCCTGGACATGTTCGAGGCGACGGCGGTGGCGTGTGGCTGGCCGGCCACGGAGTGGGCCGTGCGCTTGCTGTCTTTGCTTTCCGGGGAGGCACAGACTGCGGCGCTCGGCCTGCCGGCCTCCTCACGGGGAAGCTTCCCGGACGTGAGGAAAGCCGTCCTCGACCGGATGGGCTACACGTGTGAGGATCACCGCCGTCGGTTCAGGTCCGCTAAGCTGGGACCTGCAGACCGTCCCTTCATCTACGCTCAGCAGCTGAGGGACGCGGCAACCAGGTGGCTGCAGCCGGGGGAGTCTGCGGGCGAGGCGCGGATGCTGGAGCTGGTCGTGCTGGAGCAGTTCACGGCGGGGCTTCCGACGGGGACCTCTGAGTGGGTGCAGTGTCACCGCCCCGTGGATCTGGCAGCCGCCGTCATCCTCGCGGAGGATCATCTCGCTGTCCACCCCAGGGGCCAGGCGTCTGAGGCTCGGCCACCTCCATCCAACCGGCCAATTCCGGCGCCTCGCCGGAGATCCTCACCCCTCCACATCCCACAGCATTGTACCCCTGCTCTGCCCTCTCCTCCTCCTCGTGCTAATTCTCCCTCTGTTCTCTCCCCTCCTCAGGGTCCAGCCACTACAGCCACTGTTCCCAACCTACAGAGGGATCCTCAGGTGACGGGGCAGGCGTGTTGGCGGTGTGGGCAGCCTGGTCACTTCCGCAGCGAGTGCCCGCTCATGGAGGTCGGCCAAGTGGTCCGGGTTGCAGGCCCACCAACACCCTCCCCCGGTCCAGGAGGGACATACAGTGTTCCGGTAAGGATTCAAGGGGGTGTGCACCAGGCAATGGTGGATTCGGGCTGTATGCAGTCTATAATCCATTAGAAACTGGTTCGGCCCGGGGCTTTGATGGAGGCATCGTGGGTGGAAATTAGATGTGTGCATGGGGATATCCACAGATACCCTGTAGTGCCCGTGGAAATTCGGCATAAGGGAAAAAAGCATAGTGTTAAGGCTGCGGTTAGCTCCCGCCTGACGCACCCCTTGATTTTGGGCACTGATTGGCCCGGGTTTAATAGGTTAGTGGGGCAATGTGTGGGGGTGCGTTCACGATCGGTAGGGTCATGGGATATGTGTGCGGTGCTCAGTGGTGATGTGAGGTTGTCCGACGCTGCAGACGGGGAGGGGGAACCGGCGGGGTCTTTGCAGGAGGCTCCGCGGGTTCCTGTGCTAAACTCCATGGAAGATTTTCCACTCGAGCAGTCTCGTGACGATACTCTGCGTTTTGCTTTAGACCAAGTGATAAAAATTGATGGTCATTTGGCACACCCTGACACAGTGCAAACATATCCACACTTCTCATTGGTTAGGGACAGATTATACAGAGTGGATCGTGACACTCAGACAGGAGAAGAAATTTCCCAGTTGTTGGTGCCAAAAAGCCGCCGGGAAATGGTTTTCCAGGCGGCTCATTATAACCCGATGGCTGGGCACATGGTGTATGACAAAACACTAGACCGGATAATGGCCCGATTCTATTGGCCCGGCATTCGGGGAGATGTACGCCGTTGGTGTGCATCTTGCCCTGAATGCCAGTTGGTGAACCAACCGGCCATCCCAAGAGCGCCCTTGCGCCCATTACCACTCATTGAGGTTCCATTTGAGCGTATTGGGATGGACCTCATCGGGCCATTTCACCGGAGTGCACGTGGATATCGCTTTGTGTTAGTTCTGGTGGATTATGCAACGCGATATCCAGAAGCAGTGCCCCTGCGTACTATCTCTGCAAAGAGTGTTGCGCAGGCGCTGTTTCAGGTCATCTCCCGAGTTGGGATCCCAAGGGAGGTCCTAACTGACCAGGGCACCTCGTTTATGTCACGCATACTAAGAGAACTGTACGGATTATTAGGCATCAAGTCAATTCGGACTAGCGTGTACCACCCTCAGACCGACGGCCTTGTCGAGCGTCTGAACAAAACCTTGAAGTCCATGGTCCGTAAGTTTGTACACGATGATGGCCGCAATTGGGATAGGTGGCTAGATCCTCTGTTGTTTGCAGTGTGGGAGGTACCCCAGGCCTCCACAGGATTTTCTCCCTTTGAGCTGCTGTTTGGCAGAAAACCACGTGGGGTTCTGGACCTGGTTAAAGAAAGCTGGGAGGAAGGTCCAAGCCCAAGCAAAAACGAAGTTCAATACGTCCTGGACCTTAGAGCAAAACTCCACACACTTGGGCGGTTATCACGGCAGAATTTGCTCAGGGCCCAGGAGCGTCAACAGCGCCTGTACAACAGAGGAACTAGATTAAGACAATTTGCACCGGGAGATAAAGTACTTGTATTACTCCCTTCTTCCAGCTCCAAATTACTCGCCAAGTGGCAAGGACCCTTCGTGGTCACACGACGAGTGGGTGAGGTCGACTATGAGGTTGTGCGTTCTGATAGGGGAGGGGCAACACAGATTTACCACCTCAATCTCCTCAAAGCATGGAGAGAGGCAGAGCCTGTTTCTCTGGTGACCACGGTACAGGAAAGAGATGAGTTGGGGCCTGAGGTTCAACAGTCTGACAATCCCACCTCACTCCTTTGTGACAACCATCTCACGCCGTCCCAGAGGGCAGAGGTTGCCAGGTTGCAGCAGCAGTATGCTGATGTGTTCTCCCCCCTGCCAGGATGCACAAACCTCATACAGCACCATATTGAGACTCACCCGGGCGTGACGGTGCGTTCACAGCCCTATCGCTTACCAGAACACAAAAGAAAAGTGGTTCTGGAAGAATTGAAAGCAATGCTGGAGATGGGAGTAATAGAAGAGTCTAACAGTGCCTGGTGTAGCCCTATTGTTCTTGTGGTCAAGAAGGACGGGTCTATTCGGTTCTGTGTGGACTATCGCAGGGTGAATGATGTGTCACAGTTTGATGCCTACCCAATGCCCCGGGTCGACGAGCTCCTGGATCGGTTGGGCACTGCTCGTTTTTTCACGACGCTGGATTTGACCAAGGGCTACTGGCAGATTCCCTTGTCCCCAGAGTCTAAGGAGAAAACGGCCTTCTCCACTCCGTACGGATTGTACCAATTTGTGACGCTTCCGTTTGGCTTGTTCGGTGCCCCGGCCACTTTCCAACGCCTCATGGACCGCGTGCTGCGTCCACACGCTGCATATGCTGCCGCCTACTTGGATGATGTTATCATCCACAGTGACAGCTGGGCGGAGCATGTGCAGCGGGTGGCCGCGGCGCTGGAGTCACTGAGGCAGGCTGGGCTCACCGCCAACCCAAAGAAGTGCGCAGTTGGACGGAGGGAGGTACGGTATCTGGGGTACCACTTGGGCTGCGGGCAGGTGCGTCCTCAGGTAGATAAGACGGCAGCAATTGCAGCCTGTCCAAGGCCCAAGACTAAAAAGGAGGTGAGGCGGTTCTTGGGGCTGGCAGGCTGCTACCGGCGGTTCATTCCTAACTTCGCGGACCTGACTAGCCCCCTGACCGACCTCACCCGGAAGGGTGCCTCACATCCGGCCCAGTGGACGGAGCAGTGCCAGCTGTCGCTTGAGAAGGTAAAACAGGCCCTCTGTGGGGAGCCTCTTCTCCACACACCTAACTTCTCTCTCCCTTTTGTCCTGCAGACTGACGCTTCGAACAGAGGGCTGGGGGCCGTTCTGTCTCAGCAGGTGCAGGGTGTCGACCGCCCAGTCCTTTATATCAGCCGGAAGCTGTCTGAGAGGGAGTCGAAGTATAGCACGGTTGAGAAAGAGTGCTTGGCCATCCGGTGGGCGGTCGACGCTCTGCGGTACTACCTGCTGGGAGGCCCATTCACCCTCTGTTCGGACCATGCTCCCCTCCAATGGCTTCACCGCATGAAGGATACCAACGCTCGGATCACTCGGTGGTATCTGGCTTTGCAGCCATTTAAATTCAGGGTGGTCCATAGACCGGGGGTGCAGATGGCTGTGGCCGACTTTCTCTCCCGCTCCTATGGGGAGGGGGGGGGGGTTGGTTAGGCCGGACGGCTCCCCGGCCTAAGTCGGGCGGTGGGGGTATGTGGAGGGGGGCGTGGTTAGCGGTCGGCTGCAGGAGGGAGAGAGAGGTGTGGAGGGATGGCTCAGGAGAGCAGTGGCAGGTGAGTTGATTGTAACAGCTGCTGCTAATGATCCTAACTGCTCTGTCTCCTCTTTGGCATGCAGTAGTGTGTGGGAGAGCTCGTGCGGCAGGAGCCGGGCAGCTGCAAGCGCACGCAAATTATTAAATTATTATTTTGTGACAACGTTTGTTGGTTGGAGCAGACAAAATAAAAGACTGTAAACCTGGCAGAGGATCGGTGTGTTTGTGCTGGGGAAAAACCCACGGACGTAGCGTGACGGCTACAGTTCCTACCTCTTGATATATATACGAATGAGAAACTTAAGAGAGAACAGGAGACAGATTTAGAGTATGCGTTAGCTCCCCAAAAGTGAAGCTGAACATCCGGATGGCCCCCCGATGGCTGGCTGCAAGTATAGGTCAAAGCCCACCCTCCCCATGTTAGTGGGTCGGACATGGGCCAAACTAAAAACTCAAAGTACACATCAAATAAATTTTTCCCAAAGATGGTTTCTGTCATTTAAGGTAGTTTTTAATCACACTGCTGATTGTTATAGTGTTCGTTTTTCTGCTAAGTTTGATTTTGATTAGTTATTTAATGCTGTAAAGCAGAGATTTTACAACATGATTAACAACTGTGTGAGCCAATCAGTGGGCTCGCATTCTCTGGTGTTGCTCGCAATTGGTCACGTGGGTTTATGGTTGGGAAACTTAATACTGCGAAGATCACTACTGCGTAGACTCCGGGTCCACATGACATCACCAGAGCAAGATGGCAGCACCCATGTCCAGGTTATTTTAGCTTCATTTCTGATGAACGTGAAACGGGGGAAACAAGATGGCGGTGCATGTAGACGCAGCGACCCGGTGCTCTTCTTCAGTTAGCAGCAACACACTGAGAAGGACTTACACCCGAACTGAACTTTTAAGCCTGAAACAACATTGGACCGGCTGGACCCTCCCAGAAGAGTTCGACTCGTTTCCGGAGAGGATACGCTGGCGAGAGCGGACTGAAAGGAGACGACGGCGGCGCTGCGAAAGACACCGGACACGAGGCAAACGAGCCGGCATCAGAGCTAGGCTAACCGCGACTCCGCATAAACCAGCGGTTCCAAGCGTCTTTCTTGCCAACGTCCGCTCCCTGGTTAACAAGATGGACGAGATGAAACTACGGGACGTTAACAACCGGATAGACAGCTGTATCATGGTGATAACAGAGACCTGACTGCATGACAACATCCCGGACCTAGCCGTGGAGCTAGCAGGACGTACAATCTTCTGGGCGGACCGCACATCGGACTCCGGTAAGAGGAGAGGAGGAGGTGTGTGCGTCTATATTAACAACAGTTGGTGCACGGACGCTGCCGTTCTTGAGAAACACTGCTGTCCAGACCTGGAGTTTCTGATGTTGAAGTGCAGACCTTTTTATTTGCCCAGGGAAATGACCCAGGTGTTTGTGACTGCCGTGTATATCCACCCGCGAGCTAATGCTAACGTAGCTATGAGCAGGCTGCATGATAGCATCACCAGGTAACAGAACAAACACCCAGAGGGCTTCTTCATCGTGGCTGGAGACTTTAATCACACCAACTTAAAAACTGTGCTCCCCAGATTTTACAAGAATGTTGACATTCAAACAAGGAAGGGCAGAACACTAGACCAGGTCTACACCAACATCTCTGGAGCCTACAGAGCCCGCCACTCCCCCCACCTCGGACACTCAGACCATCTTTCCCTGTTCCTGACACCAGCTTACAAGCCCCTCATCTGCAGGTCTAAGCCACAGTACAAAGTCAGTGCAGTGCTGGACTGAGGAGGCCACACTATCCTTGCAGGATTGATTTGAGGACACCATATGGGAGCTCTTTGAAGACCCAGACATTGAACTCAACACCTCCTCTGTACTATCATACATCAGTTTCTGCATGGATAATGTAACATCAAGGAAACAGGTGTAAACAATTCCCAACCAAAAACCCTGGTTTAGCGCCAGTATCAGAGCACTGTTCCAGGCCAGGGATTCAGCACTGAGGTCAAGGGACAGGGAAGCCTACAGGAGAGCTAGAGCGGACCTGAACAGAGGCATCAAGGCTGCTAAAACAAAGTACAGAGAGCAGATAGAGGCCAACTTCAGGGAGAACAACCCCCGCTCCATGTGGAAAGGCATACAGAATATAACAGACTACAAACAATGCCACAACACCCCCCCCTCCACCGACACTTCTGTCCCAGACCAGCTTAACACCTTTTTCTCCCGCTTTGAAGAGGACAATAGACAGGCAGAGGACACGCAGCTGACATCATCACAACATAACCAGCCCCCCACCATCCAACATCAGGTACTGCGAGTCCTGCGTGGCATCGACACCAGGAAAGCACCAGGACCAGATGGAGGACCAGGGAGGGTGCTGAAATCATGTGCTCACCAGCTTGCTGCAGTATTCACTAACATCTTTAACCGTTCACTGCAGCAAGCCACAGTCCCCACCTGCCTGAAAACTGCCACCATAATCCCTGTGCCTAAATCCTCTGCCATCACAGGGTTGAATGATTGCCAGCCTGTGGCCCTGACACCGTTGATCATGAAATGTATGGAGAGACTGGTGGTACAGCATGTCAAGGCCCACATCCCACCTGGATCAACATCATTTCACCTACAGGTCCAACAGATCCACAGACGACGCCATCTCCATCGCCCTCCACACCGCTCTCAGCCACATTGAAAACCCCAACACATATATCAGGATGCTGTTTGTTGACTTCAGCTCGGCATTTAACTCCATCAGCCCCAGCAGACTCATCAACAAACTGCAGACACTACAACTTGGAACCTCCCTCTGTCTGTGGATCAAGGACTTCCTGACTAACAGACCCCAGCATATCAGAATGGGTACCTCCACATCCTCCACCATCGTCCTCAATACTGGTGTTCCTCAGGGCTGTGTGCTGAGTCCAGTCTTGTACACACTGTACACTTACGACTGTGTCACTACTCACGGCTCCAACACCCTCATCAAATTTGCAGATGATACAATCGTTGTGGGGCTCATCAACAACGGTTATGAGACACCATACAGGGAGGAGGTCCAAGCACTGGTGGCCTGGTGCAGTGACAACCACCTCAACCTCAACACCAAGAAGACAAAAGAAGTCATTATTGACTTCCGGAACTCGAGGACCACACTGCACTCAGGCCTGAGCATCAATGGGCAGGAAGTGGAACGGGTCACCAGCTTTAAGCTTCTTGGCCTGCACATCTCGGAGGACCTGGGCTGCACTGTGAACACCACCTACATCATCAAAAAGGCCCAGCAGCATCTCTTCTTTCTGAGAACACTGAGGAGGAACAAACTCCCTCCACCTCTGCTGAGAAACTTCTACCACTGCACAATAGAGAGTGTCCTCACCTATGGCTGTACTGTGTGGTACGCCAGCTGCACTGCATCTGAAAAGAAACTGCAGCGGGTCATCAAGACGGCTGAGTGGATCATCGGCTCCCCACTTCCACGCCTAGAGGAGATCTATTCCAGCCGTCTCCTCCGATGGGCCACAAAGATTCGGGATGACCCCGCCCACCCAGGACACACTCTATTCACCAGCCTTCCCTCTGGCAGAGTCATGAGAGCCCGCACCAACAGACTGAGACACAGCTTCTTCCCCATGGCTGTGAAGAGACTGCTGCAAGAACCATGACGCCCCCCCCCCAGAAGCACACACACACTACTATCTACATTATACTTTATGACAAGGACATTGTAGTAGCTGCTACAGGAGTGCCGAACAGAATTTCATTGTTTATGCAATGACAATAAAGCTTCTTATCTTATCTTATCTTATCTTATCTTATCTCATCTTATCTCATCTTGTGAGATAGCACCGGTGTGGCTGGCCTGCCGTCTGAAGCTGTCTGTTTTACTGTTGTTTGTACCGTTTCTGGCATCTGTCACGAGGACTGTTGACTGTATTCTGGTCTATGATAGACTAGAGTTATTAAAAATCAAGGTGTCTGTTGACTGTCTGGTGGAATTTGGCCAGGGTAAACAAAGAAGCCTTCCTCCCCTGCTGCTAGCAGATGTCCCTGCTCACCTGTGGCATGCACATGATTCTCTTCCCCGCAGACGTAAACGCCACAGACGCCAGTGGCCGGTTAGTCAGGTTTAAAGCCTGGCTCACGTTTTCGCCTGACTATGGAGGTTGTCATCGCCGCCTCCCCTCCCAGCGCCGCCCACGCTCTGGTCCATACCTGGCTGGTACCTGTTGTTAACCCGAACGAAGAGCTCCATGGACTGCATCCTCTCCTGCCTCGCTCCGTCGCCTTGGTGGAGCAAACCTCCAAAACCTTCAGCCGTTGAGCCAGGCAGATCGTGTGGCTGATATCCCCGCTCCAACGAAACGCGTTTCAATAAACGCGAGATCGGTCAGGAAAAAAACTTTTATTCTAAAGGACTTATTCACCAAGCACACTTTGGATATTCTCTTCATGACTGAAACTTGGATGAATCTGGGTGAGTCTGCCGCCTTCACAGAACTGTTACCTCCAGACTGTACAGTTATTAACTCTCCCAGGACCACGGATCGCATAGGAGGAGGAATACCCACTGTATTTAGAAACGGAACATGTTGCAAGCCCGCGCCTCCTCTCTCGTTCTCCTCTTTCAAGATGAGCTTGATTGAGCTTGTTTCGGCCCAACCCAGTATTATGTGTGGTGATCTACCAGCCGCCTAATTTCAACAAAGACTTTATAAGACTCCTCTGATCTCTTGGCTGGTGTTTTGGTGAACTATGATAAAGTTCTGATTACGGGCGATGTAAACGTGCAGGTCTGCTGTATTTCTAAGCCACTAACAAAACAGTTTTTAGATGTACTTGATGCTTTTAACTTTGTAAAACACATTACTGAACCCACACACAAGCTTGGGCACACTTTAGACTTGGTTTTATCCTATGGTTTACAACAACTTCAAATGTCCAGGTGGGTGATCCAGTCCTCTCTGATCACTTACCTGTTTTATTTGATTTTATGCTGCCTTGTCACACTTCTGCACAGCCTGCTCCTGCACGCCTGTGCCGCAAGCTGAAACCTTCCACTGCTGCGCATTTTTCTTCAGCTTTCTCTGCTATGGTTTGGACTGATAATGGCTCGTTTGATTGCCTTGACACTGAGCAACTAACATCCTCCTTTCTCTCCACTTGTGCCGGCATTCTGGACACTGTGGCGCCTTTAAAACCTGTGCGTCCTAGATCTAGGTCTGAGCCTTGGCTTAATGACACCACCTGTGCTGCCACGAGAGTGTCGGCAGGCTGAACACAGTGAAGCTCCAGGATTCTTATGACATCCTTAATGACTGCTGGAGAAAGTATCAGAGTACTGTCAAAGCTGAGAAGACAAGGCATTTCTCTGATATTATTTTCAAAAATGTTGACAAACCTTGTGTTCTTTTTAAAACTATTGACTTGATATTAAACCCCCCTTAATCTACTTGTTTGGAAGCTTCATCTGGGGTCTGTGAAAAGTTTCTTTCCTTTTTTGTAGACAAGATTAGCGCAATCAGAGCTCACATTTCTCCCCCTGCCTGTGACCCCTCTGTAGCTGCCACTTGCACAGCTGTCTTCAATCATTTCAATCTCATGTCAATTTTATCTCTCAGTGAAATCGTCACTCAACTCAAAACCTCATCCTGCCCCACTGACGCTATCCCCACTCACCTCTTTAAAGAGGCCTGGGAGACTGTTGTACCTAGTGTCCAAAATTGATTAAAAAAACCTAGTCTGGACACCTCTCTTTTTTCAAATTACAGACCCACTTCAAAGCTTCCATTCATTTCTAAAAATTAAGAGCAAACTGTTCTCACACAATTAGTCTTTTCTACATGATCACAACATTTTTGACACTTTCAATCCGGGTTCAAAGCATTTCACAGTACTGATTCTGCATTGTTGAGGGTTTACAATGATTTACCCTTGAATGCAGATACTGGGAATTCTGCAGTCCTTATGCTATTAGACCTGACGGCCGCTTTGGACACTGCAGACCACAAAATTTTCATTTCCCGTTTAGAGCACTGTGTTAGTATCAGGGGCACTGCTTTGGACTGATTTAGATCCTATTTATCTGAGAGATGTTTTTCAATTAGCCTTGGTGACTGTGTTTTGTCCTCTGTCCCCCTGTCTTGTGGGGCCCCCCAAGGCTCCATTCTTGGGCCCATCCTCTTTTCCCTTTACCTTCTCCCCCCGAGGACTCATTTTTTAAAAACATGGCATCTCCTACCATCTGTATGCGGATGATTCCCAAATTTACATGCCCCTGAAAAAGGCCAGTAACAGCCCCCTGGCACCTCTTGTTGAATGTCTTAATGACATTAAGGCTTGGTTGGCTCAAAACATTTTACTTTTAAATGAGAGTAAGACAGAAGTCATAGTGTTCGGACCCAGTGGCACCAGTGTCTCCACCCTAGACCTAGGCTCCCTGCAACCCTATGTCAAACTCATGGTCTCAAATCTTGGTGTCAAAATGGACAATGCTTTTAAATTTGACAAGCAGATAAATGCTGTGGTTAGTTCAGTTTTTATCATATAAGGCCTCAAATTAAATCTGTGTTGTCTTTTAATGATTTTGAACGAGTGATACATGCTTTTATTTCCACACGATTGGACTACTGCAACACACTTTATGCTGGCTTAAACCAGGCCTCTGTTGCATGTTTGCAATTGGTTCAGAATGCTGTGGCGCGTCTACTAACCGGAACCCACAAGCATGACCATATCATTTCAATTCTGGCCTCTCTCCACTGGCTCCCTGTTCGCTTCAGAATTGAATTCAAAATCTTATTGTCGCTTTCAAATCAATACATGGTCTGGAGCCTCAGTACCTCTGTTACATTATTCATGCAAAGACTCTCCTAAGGTCACTGCACTCCTCTGACCAGCTGTAACTTGAGGTCCCTATGACACAATTGAAAACCAGAGGTGACCGTGCTTTTTCAGTTTCAGCACCTCAATTGTGGAGTGCACTTCCATCCCATGTCAGATTGGCCCCCACCCTCAAATCTTTTAAATCTCATCTAAAAACCCACCTTTGCACCGTGGCTTTTAATTCAAACTGAGAGTTTTTGTAGTCTTTTGCCCAGTCTTTTCTGGCTGCTGACTAGATGTTTGTGTCCCTTTGTTTCTGTGTTTATGTTTTTAGCAATTTTTGTGCACTTATTTTGTTCTGTACAGCACTTTGGTAATCCCTGTGATTTGTAAAATGTGCTATATAAATAAAGTGGGTTGGTGTGGATTGGATTAACTTCTGTACATAGGGGGTAAGTGGAGACATGCCATCCATCTTTCCAGTCTGTGGTCTTACCGAGTCTTTGACGGCTTGGGAGAAGAGGGGGGGCTGGTCCGTCAGGCAGGACAGGAACACAGCAACCAGCAGCAGAGCATAGTAGATATAGAAGGTGGTGTACCTCCACACACACACTGTTGATGGCTAAAATAAAAAGCAGATAAGGCTTTTAACCCATGAAACCTGTCTTGCTGGTATAAGATAATGCTTTGTTTGTGGTACGTTTGTTTTAATTATTGTCTCTCCTGCAGGTAACTGTGTTTCAGGGCTTGGGGGTTACTAATAACATGGTCAACACTAAACCAGTTACACCCAGAGGTTTGTAACTCCACTAATCCATATCAGGTTTCGACCTGCTCATTCAAGACTGACCTCGTCCAGGGCCTGGAAGATCTTGGACCTGAAGGTGACTGTGGCACACAGCAGTGCCAGCAGCCAAAAGATCAGCATCACTCCAGATGACTGAACCCCCTTCATCCGTTCATTCTGGATTAACAAGGTGGCCAGCAACTGCAGCAAAAACACATTAAAGCACATTTATACGCCACACTTGACAAAACATACAAAAATGACTTAAAACAATCAAACTTCTGTTATTCTCAGCATTCTTTAATGTGGTGTAACAAAGAGAAAGTCAACACATTTTACTGATTATTGTCCAGTAGAAAAAGCACATGGGATGGGCTCTTCCCCTTCAAATAGCTGCCTCAGCCTGCAGTCTGGTTCTCTCTCTCTCCTCCTGCCATCCCCCGAGCAGACAACTCCTCAGCAGCACGTGACCGTTATGATGTTCTTTTGTTTCTTTCACACACACACATCCACACGTACCCATACTTGCACTACACCACTGATCCTGTTATTCTCTTCATTTGCTTGTGTTTTTGTTAAATAAATTTAGTTCTTTAGCCCGCCACCTCGTGTCTGTCTCCCTTTATGTTGCAGCCAGTGAGCCAGGCTGTAACAGATGGGGGCTCGTCGGTTTTGTTGTTGACCAGGTGTAGTGGCTTTAGTATCACTGTGATGTTGATACTCAGTTGTAGCCTGTTACCCACCATTGGACGCTGCCGACTCGTCTGGAAAGCTGGAACAAATGCTGAACAAAGCATACAAAAAGATCGCTAACCTTCTCAAGGACATTGAGCGGATGTCAAATGAGCTCCAGAGGAAGGATTCCCTGCTGATCACCCTCAGGTCCCGTTTCCCGACGCCGACCAACTGGCTGGAGACCTCACGAACCGGTGAGTCTGCTCCGCAGAACACCAGCCTCTGCGCTCGGGCAAACAGTTCTCTGGGACCCGTCCTCCTCCTGTCAGCGGCCCGCCTGCTCCACTCCAAACAGGGGGACCCCCTGGACCGAAGTGGTTGTCCACGGGCGGAAGAGGGCTCCGAGCGGGACTCACGGCGGGGCTCCTTCTCCCCAGATACCACTCTCCAACAAGTATGTGGCTCTGTCCGTGAGCGAGGAGCTGGCGACCTGGGACCC